>JARHVA010000389.1:4250000-4595000 GCA_037957365.1 Torreya grandis
AAAGTATAAGGAGGTAAATGATTTATATTATTTATGTAATGTTATTTCCCTTAATGGGGAAAAGAGATCTTGACTAGATGAATTTAAATTACAAATCCAAGGGTCTAAATGCTAAGGCATATGATGTACTTTTAAATTAAATAGCATAATCTTGAAGGGATTCATCATCATGTTGTTTGAAATTGTGAAAATGTTTTAATGTAAGTCTAAGCACCTTGTGTATGTCGAAAGTAAAAAATAATACATCTTCTAATTATGAAATATTAGTTAATGAACCTTTAGGTAAGATATAAAACCAATTGTGGGCCTCATCAATGATACTCATATGAAAGGATTTTATCAATAGTTTTTCATATTTATCCCTTTGACTAAAATAATGTACTTATTTAATCATGTGATCAAAGGGATATTTATGACGATCAATTTTTTTTAATTATTGTAGTTTAAAACCTTGGGGATAATGATAGTCAAGTATACATTGTGTTAGAAATGGAGAACAAGCTTTCCAACCCAAGATTTAGAAGTGATAACCCCAATAACATCACACATGAAGATGAATACAATTGATTTCAAAACAACACAATGCAAATGGTATTCCAATACAAAGGAAATTTCTTGCATAAATAGGCAAGGAGAAATAGAGAACTAGCCTAACTGACCAATGTGGTATAAATTCTCACATAGGATGAACTCACTAAAAGATGAATTATATACCTAATACACTATAAAACATGAGAAACACATACTCTAACACCCCCCTCTGCCCTCCCAAAAAAAAAAGTGAATCTTGAGGATAACAAAAGCCAAAAAAGAAATAGTGTCATATACACAGTATGAGTCTTGATAACTAGGCCTAGTAAGATATTCATGTAAAATATGTATCCATGAAATAAAGATGGAATATGTCCTCATGAAAACCTAAAACCCCAATCATGCCATTCAACTTAAGGAAATAATGTGATGCAAAAGGCTTCATGAAGATGTCTATAACCTACTACTGATTCAGAATGTACTCCAAGATAAGAACACCATCTTGAGTGCGATGATGAATGAAGTTCATATATACCTCAATGTTTTTGTCCATTAATGTTTAATTGGGTTTTGAGATATATCAATTACACTCTGGTTATCACTCCAAAGTATAGTGGCTAAATCTTACATGAAGCCAAACTCTATCAATAATTGATAAAGCCAAATAACCTACTAACTCGTTGTAACTACTACCCTATACTTAGCCTCTATAGATGATAGTGAAATAGCTTGCTAATTATTACACAACCAAGAAATAGGTGAATAACCAAGACAAAATATGTATCATTAAGATAACCTTCCCAATCTAAATCACTTTATACAACTATCTAAGTAGAACCCTAGTGTAGTGTAATCTAAAATGAGTAGTACCTCATAGATATCATAGAATCCTCTTGGAATCCTACCAATTATTGTCATGAATGTCATGTGTAAATGTAGATACAATCCCAAATTTAAATTAAATGTCAAGGTGAGTATGGGTCAAATACATAATAATCCCAACCATCTACCTATACAATGTAGGATCACAAAGTGGAATAGTACAAGAGGTACTGAGAGTCACTCTAGAATAAAAAGGACTTAGATTGAAATTAACAATGACAAAATGATAAATAATATCAATGGTATATTTATATTTACTCAAATAAATCCATGTATCTGACTGTGAAATCTATAAACCTAGGAAGAAATGTAGAAGACCAAGATCTATCATGTCAAACTATGCTAAAAGTTCCTACTGAATAGACTAAATTTGAGATGAGGAGCTTCCTATGAGAATTAAATCAACATACAAGACTATAATAAAAATATCATCCCTAATATTTTGAATATATACTATGGGATCAGAGTGGAAATGAATAAATCTGGTGGAGAGAATAAGTGAATCGATCTTCTTATAAGAAACTTGAAGGGTTTATTTAAGACCGTAAATAGACCTCCTAAGTCAAAAAACAAGATAAGAATCATGAACAAACCCAAAATGATGCTCCACATATATTTTATCATGTAAGTCTCCAGGCAAGAAATAAATCTTAATGTCCATTTGATATACTCACCAAACCTATGATGTAACAAGATAAAGTACAAGGAAAACATAATCCATCTTGGTAATGAGCATAAAAGTCTTAGAGTAGTTAATACCTTCAACTTATGATAACCCATTTTCAACAAGATGTGCCTTATACTTGTCAATGGACCCATCAGTTGCATACTTAGTGTGGTAAATCCACTTACACCTAACCAAATTTATCCCCTTAGGAAGAGTGACCAAATCCCAAGTGTGATTCTTCATCAATGAATAATACTCATCTATCATCACATCATCCCACTCCTATATCCCATGAGCCTATGAAAACTAATGTGGATCCCCAAAGAATTCTTGACACAAAATTCTAGTACCTATATAATGTGCATGATGATGTTGAGTAGGTGGAAGATCCTAAATGAAAAGTGTTTACTCAAAAATTGTAGTGCATGCCCACATAGGCATAGTGGAAACATTAGTGTGAATAGGTTCCTCATCATCTATAACTTCCTTAAGAATCTCCTGAACTAGTTCCTCAAAGAATGAATCCTTGAGGGGAGGTGAATTGTTGAAATAAGAAGAAGAAGGAATGGAAGAAGATGAAGAGTTATGATATGTGAAATGCTCATCAAACTATACATGTGTTTAAAAATAAACATCATGAATATCAAGATCTAAAATATGATAAGCTCTCATTTCCTCACAATACCCTACAAAAATCAAAGGTTTTCTCTTCTTATCTAATGTTTTCCTTTTATTCTTTGGTATAAATTCCCAAGTAAGGGTCCCAAAGACTCTAGAAAATGAGACATCATGTTTGGTTCTAGACTAGGCCTCCTCTACAGTCATATTCTTAGGTGTTCAATGTGGTGTGTAGTTCTTAATTTAGTTTTCATAATTAGCCAATAGATAGGAGGTAAATCTCATGAATGAATCATGAAATTAGCCATCTCCATTACAGTTCAGTTCTTCCTTTTTGCTAAGCCATTTTGTTGTGAAGTATGTGTAACATAATGCTAGTGAATAATACCATAGACTACCAAAAAATTAGAGAACTCTCAATTGAAGTTCTCCCCTTATTATCTATATGAAGATTCTTGATGCAACTCAATGAATGTTTATCGACCAAAGCCTTAAATAATTTGAAGTGAGAAAAGGCATCACTCTTGTACCTAAGGAAATAAACCCAAGTATGCCTTAAGAAATTATCGATGAAAGTAAGTGCACACTTAAATCCATTGAAAGGAGTAGGAAAGACCATCAAATCACTATGCATAAGGTCAAGTGGTGAAAAAGATCTAGTGGAAATACCATTAGGAAATGGATATTGGTGTTGTTTCTCTAATGCACAACCTAGGCAAACTCTATCAAGACATGAAACTATAAGAAGACCCTCTACCATACTGTGAGTGCTCAACCTCTTCAATTACATATAGTTTAGGTGTGAAAATATCTCATGCCAAATCTAACTCTCAGAATTTGCATGAGAAACTAAAAACATCCCTAAAGGAGGATTATTATCAAAAACTTAAAAATAGTAGAGTCAATAACTGTGATCAACAACACCCTATGCAATAAATTTGTGTGTCTCTAACAAAGCTCTAACTTTAGAACCTTGTGGTGTGAAAGTGGTTATGTATTGACTAGAATGGCAAGTTCGATAAACTGTAAGTAGATTGTTGGTGATGTCTAGAACATATAATGCATCATTGTTGTGATTATCATCTAGATGTATGTCACTCTTCCCCTTAATATAAATAAAGGAAGAATCTCCAACCTCAATGTTGGAAGTAGAACTCAGACCACGAGACATAAAGGGCTCCTTGGAATAAGTCATATGGTGTGAAACACTAGAATCTATAACCCAACTATTTAAAATAGGTAATTGTGATCTCCTAATAATATTAGGTGTTTTCCCATACTCATGAGATGGTAAAATAATGGAGATAAAAATCTTATGTTTCATGATGACATCCTCTAGGGCTTGTATTCTCTTGAAACACCTAGACTCTTCATGACCAGTCCCCTCATAATAAGAGCATGATAGGTTAGACTTATTCTTTGATTTGGAAGATGATTTGGGTTTAGATGTGTTAAGGTTTGGCTTAGGTGCATTTTGAGATGGAGGAGTTTTCTTCTTCTTACTCTTAGGTTTTCCCTTAGTCTTAGGATGTGATGTAACTAATGATTTTCTAGAGGTGGAATACTCAAGGTGACACATTTGGATTCCTCCCTAGTAAGTCTTTTACAAAACAACTCTAGATCTAAGATTTTGAATGTGGTACCTAAGGCATCCATACTAGAGAAAAAGGTAGAAGCAAAGATCTAGAATGTGACACTCAACATAGAAAAGATCAAGTATACACACTCTTCATCTTTTTTATCTCATCCACTCCCATTCAAATATGTTAAAAAATTATTAAACTTAGTGAGGTAGTCTAAAATAGAGGCAAAGTCATCTGGATTTAGTGAAGTAAGCTCCACTTCAAGCTGCATGGATCTTAAGTGATCTACTTTCCCAAATAACCCCTTTAACTTAGTCCACATTTTTAATGATGAATCACACCCATTAAAATGAAATAAAAGACTATTACTCACATATCCCCCAATCAATCCCATACACTCTTCAAACTTACATTGGTGCTAAAATTTTTCAAATTCATGTGTAAACTATGGTTGTGTTTCATTCATTAAGGACCATAATCCTTTGTACTTTATGATTGTTTCCATTTGAGGACTCCATGTATGGTAATTATGTGTAGTTAAAGGCTCATAATGGTCAATACAAGAAGTATAATCCATGCCAATGAATCACTAAAGAGTATGAATAATGCAAAGGGGTTCACAAAATCAACACTGAGATAAACCCCCCCCCCCCCCAATATTATATAAAGGATTCCACCCCCCTCCCCCCTCCCCCCATTTGGCACTTTATAAAAGTAGTGCATTTTTACAAATTAATGACACCAATGGATATATTATCCAAAACCATGCACTTTTAAAAAACATAACTCAAATCTGAGTTATGTTTCAAAAGTTATAGGTGTTATGATTTCTCATAAAATAGGTCAAAACATTAAAAAACACTACAAACTAGTTTTTATGACCAAATCAGAAAATAACATAGTTATCCAACCACTCTTTAGAACTGAAATTGAATCATAGACTTAGAAGTATCAACCAACATTACACAAAATCCTCTTAATTACCTTGATACTTATGTAAGTTAATTTTTCTTCCACTTTAGGCAAAAAATCAATCTTGTAAAATCAAAAAATGAATGAAGACATTTTTTTGATGAGAGAAAAAGGAAAAATACTATTTTTTAGATCTAGATCCATAAGAAGGATGACATAGTCTTTATGCAGTAAAGAGGAGAAAAAGATTGATATTTTTGCCGAAAAAGAATGATATTTTTGCCAAAAAAGAATGACACCTTGCTTGGTCAACGCAATGCCTTCCTTACTAGTCCAATGCCTTTATCTCAACAGATAAAGGCTTCTTTACAAATATGAAAACAACACAAAAAAACAACACTTACCTCCCACAAGTAGATTCATATTGGTCAAAATATAAAATGGCATGGCAAATCTGGTCAAAAAGGCTGAAAAACTCTAATGCCTAGCCACAAAAGTCCTTTGGTCTTTTTTCAAATCCCAGCTAGTAGAAAAGAAAGGAAAAATAAGATCCCTTAGAGAAAGAAACTTTGAATCAAACCATATATGTAGATCCAACACCTCTATTCTCCAAGTAACAGATCTGATGCCACAATCATATTTTGATCTCTGTTGCAACAAAAAAAGGCACCAAAAAATGTTACAACACCATTGACATGTAGTAGATGTCAAGATATCCACATTGGTTAATGTCTAATAAACTCCAATGTAGAGCCATAAAAGCACCAAGCTAAAAAAATAATGTCAAAGAAATGTTTGATGCCTCCTTTATAAATAAGCTTAAGATGCCTTAAACATAGATCCAATTTTCAATGCAAAAGATAAAAAACATTCAACCCTAAAGATGTCGAGAAAGGTGCCTTTGTACTACACCAATGCCTTCTCTCAAGATTTATTTAATGCCTCAAAAAATATGAAGAAAACATCTTTCTTAAGCAGATCAAGATACATAAATTTGAGAGAAGTACCTAGCTTCAACAAGAAGAAGCAAAATCTTCAAAATTTCTAAAAAGGGTGATTCTTTCCTCAAAGTAAACCAATGTTTCTCTCCTTTTCTTCCATGCTTCCTCTTCACCTTCCCTTTGAGAATAAAAACCACACACATTATTTAAAGATTCAATGAAAGTATCAGATTAGTAAGAGGGAAATAAAAAATGGCTTGAGGATTTACGATAAGGGAAGAAGTAACAAAAAATAAATTTATGAATAAATAACAATGCAGATGGGAGAACCACCACACATCTCTAAAACCATGCTAGGAATGGTGACCAAGAATTCCCACCCAAGATTCATAAGTAATCACTCCAAGAACATCACACATGAAGTTGAAGATAATTGATTACAAAATAATGTAATGCAAATGTTATTAATAGATATGATATGCTAGTATAAAGGAAAGCTCTTGCATAAATAGGCAAGGAAAAATATATAACTATCCTAACTCACCAGTGTGGGATAAATCTTCACATAGGACAAACTCACTAAAAGAAGAAATAGCTATCTTGTACACTATCAAACATGAGAAAAGCATTAAATATATACTCTAACACATTGTTAAATCGCTTGAATATGGAATGAGGTAATATTTGTGTTGGAAATATGGTGGGCCATTTACATTTAAATTATTTAAACTTTTATTTTAAACTCTTCAATAACACTCATCATGGACATGGTATCATCAATAGGAAAGGTGGTGTTTGGAAAGGTGTTATCATTGCTTCTAATCCATCACCTCTTTTAAATTTAGGTATATTAGTATTATCATCCTCATGAATAAAAGGTGCAATCTCAACATCATTAAATTTAGGATATTTTGGTAATGGTATTGGATCTATAAATTTTGGTGTATCATTTGATAATTCTTCTAGCTTTTGAAATGAGACAACAATTGGACTTTGAGGTGTCTTTGGTAAAGGAGCATATTTTGGAACATTGGGAGATTTTTCCACTTTAGGTTTGTAATGCACCCTTCTTCATGGTTGTTTATTGTTATTGGGAATAAATTCCATGATATATTTATTTACCTTTCAAAAAAACTTCGATATCAAATGAAGGAAAAAGAGAATCATCACCCACAATGAGAGGGATTTTGTTTAGAAATGTGGGAATGATAGGAGTTTGAATCAATGTGATTGCAATAAAATCTACCTTTTTACTATTTTGTACATCATCCATGATATCCTTATATTTTTTTCATGTGTAGCCAATTTAGTTGTAGAAGGAAGTGGAAAAGGTTGTCTATCTTAAGATTTTTTAACTCATCTCTTGGGATGGTGGTGGCATGGACCTAGTTAAAGGGATGATGCATACCACCATTCAAATATCTAAGATGACATGCTTGGGAATTGGGAAAAATACAAAAATAATAATTTTTTACTCCTTTCTTGATAGAGATTTGGAGAGTTTCATAATCATCATCATAAAAACAATTTATATCATCCATGATGAATAAAATAAAGTAAACAAGTTTTAGGTCATAAAAGGTGAGGAACATTGATTATGGAATAATTATGTGACAAGTTATATCATAGGTTAGGCTCACCAAATGTTTAAACATAAATTGAATTTTGTATAAGGGTAATGTAGGGTTAAGAATATATAAGTGAATAAGCACAAGGGTGATAAACATATCTATATTAATACAATTAATTTTAAAAATTAGATAGACAACATTCTAAATTTATAATACTAAGATATGCTAAAATTATAAAGTACAACTATTGATTGATATTATAATAAATTAGAAACAAGATTACTTTACATATGCAAATTTGCGATGAAACAGACTAGAAGTGAACTAGATCGATATTTTTTAATTTTTCACTATGTGGCCTCAGATGCTTACATCAAATCCATATAGTTACGCATTGATTATGGTGTATGAGTTGGATATAGTTTTCCAGTAAAAAAGTGACTAGATATGGATGTGAACACCTAGAGCCTTCTTGGTTTTTATCACCTTTATTATATTGTGTACAGATTGTGTGATAGGATATTTATCTTTATCAAATGATAAAAAACTAGATTATTTATCCTTGGAGTGACTATGAAAAAAATGGATTAGTTGATTTGAAATTCATAGTTTATGCACAAAATAAGTAAAAACCCAATATATATATATATATATATATATATTTCAATTTCCCATATTTTTATGTGAAAATTATCTTAAACAATTAAAATTTAGTATTTAAAAACTAAAATTAAAAAAAAAGAACTCAAGAATAGAGAAAATCCACAAACTAAGTTGATAACAGAGTTCACCCAAAATTGGGCTATGTCTTTAGGTCTGCTCAAAGGATAAGTTAATCGATTAAAATGATTTAAAAATATGATTTATTACATCAAATTATTTCAATAAGAGTCTCTCAATTTACAAACAAGTGTTTTATTTCCTTTAGGAAGTCTATCTCTATCTCTTCTAGACTATCTCTTACTTGTCTCTCCCAAATGAAGGGATACACAATTTCATTATAATGTCTCTTGGAGGTTTGTGGAATGGCTCATGGCATCTAATTGCTATTATGGTAAGATAGACATACAAAATTTTTGTCTCCTAGTAAGGGGCTAAAATTTCCTCGTAATGTCTCTAGGAGGTTTGTGTAATAGGCTCTTATCATTCAATGTGTTACTCATGTAATATCAAATATATAAACTTTGCTTTTTCCTCTTATTCTCCTTTACAAGGGATTTAAAACTTACAATATTTTGTGTGTTTTTAATTACAATATTGAACTTTTTATAGTTTTTCCAAATCCCTTGATTTATGGGTTAAATCATTATACCTTTTTGATAGGGTTAAGGATTCAAATCCCCTTGGAAAATGCCCCATATCCTTTATTTTTAGCAAGAAATCCCAAAATTAAGGGATAAATACAAAGTCTTGCATTTGGTTTTGTAAATATGGTGTAACTTGTTGTTAGGCCTTAAACATATTCTAAATGGGGTGAGGGGGTCGAGCCCCATTCCAAATCCCATGCATTATCTCAAGAGGAGGCATTTTTGGCACATTAGATAACATTTTATCCCACTTCGGTGTGGATAACAATCAAAAGTTGTTTAAGAGATAAACTTCATCCCTTGTAACTTAGTCATCAAACCATGTATTATGTGGAACTTACATTGGAACTCATAACATTTGGTGGAGCTTTGTGAATGCCATGTTGAAGGCTATGATTAGGCCATGTGTTAGGCTATACAGGTCCAATCAGCTAGTGATGTTAGCACTGTGTTATTTTTTCCCCTATTTACCGCCTTAAATAGGACATAACTTTCATGTACAATGTCCATTTGACATTGTTTTAATTCCATTAGAAAGCTCTTGACTAGTTTTTCGATTTGCAAATAGTTTTGGGAATATTTGAGACCATATAACTTGGTCACTAGTGGAGATTATTTGAGATCACTCCTCCCCACTATAAAAGCTTTTTGACTCCCAAAAATCTTATTCATTCCTCTAGCTTATGTCAAGAAAAACCTCTTCCTACATGCCATCAAGTAATTCAGGAGCAAAATCAATAGAGAAGGAAGTATTCTCACCTTGATTCATGAGCATAGGAGGATAAATTTGTTTTTCACTCTTGGAGGTTGATTGTCCAAATTTATACTCACAAATCTAGGTTACAAAGATAGTTCATGACTCCTTTTGATATATACCAAATGATCTTCTTGCACTCTTGGTGTCTTGATCTTGATCTTGGTAGATTATCTTAGCCACTTCAATGTAATGATTGTAGGCTAAGGTGAAGCTCTCTCATTAATATCTATTTTCTACATTCTTTTTGCTGCTCGACATTCTAAACAAGAGTAGAAAATTACATTGCATATAAATAAGCGGTGTTATAATAGGTCACCATTTGTATAATTTTCCCTTCATGGGTCTTAAAATTAAATGAAACATACATGTATTGTAAACACATTTCCATTTACAAAAAAATTCCAAATTTGGGTCTCTACAAAATGTGCATACAAGCAATTACACATAAATTTAAAGAACATGTTTCAAAGAAAAAAATGGATGCCAACATTCATTCATAAAAAAATAGTGTTCATTGAGTGCTACGCATCATGGAGGCACTTCTCATGTTAATTTCATGCTTCTTCATCTCCCTCTTAAAAGTACACTTATGTGTACTAACATATCTCTCTATTGTTATCTAACTTGGAGAACCTTTTTTTTTAAATTCTCTCTTATTAGAGTGCCTCTTTATTGTTCTTGCCAAATATTACAATAAGTGTAAGGAAAAATGCTAACATGAATGTCAACATGAACATGATGTTGGAAATATTGTCATTGATGTCAAAGGTTTAGCATTATTGGTGATAAAGGCCCCATTGTATTTAATGTTGTTTGTAATAAATATATCTTGGCTAATATGAGTTAATATTTATTTAATATTAACAAATATATTTTTGGTTGCATATGAGACAAAAGAAGGGCCCATGGAGAAGTTAAAGAGCCATGAGATAAAGACAAAAGAAGGATGGGATGCATTTTCCCATGAAGAGTCATCTTGGGGAATTCCAAGAGTCACCAAGTGAAGACAAAAGAGGAAGGGCACAATTTCTCATGAAGGGAGACTTTAAGGAATACGAAAAGTCACCAAGATGAGGACAAAAGAGGGAAGGACGTTTTTGATCATGAAGGGTCACCACATGACTTTTCAAAGGCTTGAATATGAAGGGTCATACAAGTTTGGTGCCATTTTCCATGAGGATTGAAGGGTCACAAAGGGGGAAGGCCAAAGGTCATTTGGAAAGCTATAAATAAAGGCTTGAGAAGCCATTTGTATATATGAGATATAGAGGTTGATTTGATATTGTAATATCTAGCTTAGAAGAGCAATTGTGAGAGATGAATATGATTTGTATTTATCTAGCTTAGAAGAGCAAAGGTGAGAGAGAGAAAAGAGATGTTGTATTGAACTATCATTTGTTGAGATAACAACATTGAGAGATAGGTGTGTGGTATACACAAAGGGGTTGGTGCTCCTGTGGGTTGGTGCTCATGAATAGTAGCTAGGTTGGTGCTCAGCAAAGGGGTTTGGTGCTCCTGCAAGTTTGTGCTTGTGAATATTGTTTGGGTTGGTGCTCATTCATATACTTGAGATTGTTCTCTATGGTTTTTCCCACATTGGGTTTCCACGTTATATCTGGTGTCTCTCTCTATCTTGTGTGGTGTTTATTGTTTGATTTTTATTGCATATATTGAATGTTTGATTAAGTGGATTTTGGTTAAAAGAAAGTTTTTATTAGATATATGATATACTGATTCACCCCCCCTCTCAATATATCCAATGCTTAACAATTGGTATCAGAGCAGGTTCCTTTTTGAAAACATTTTACAGCTTGAAGGTAGATCAGGAAAACACAAGATGGAAATACATAAAGGTGCCTCAAGAAGAAGAGGATGAAGCTGAAGTGAATATGGAAGGAGAACTCATGTGTGCCTTAGAAGAGTTGAAAGTTGTTGAAAAGAAAAATCAAAGATTGAAGCATCAAATCGAGAAAAATGAAAAGGACTCAAAGGAGATAATTGAAGATCTAACACAGCACAGTTGGAAATATCAAGAAAAGAATGTGAAAGGTATGTTACTGAAATTGCCTCTTTAAAAAAAGAGATTGAGAAAGCAGTCAATAATAAAATAGTCAATGATTCAAAATTTGAGAATAGCACTAATATGCTAAATAAGATATTAGAAAGCCAAAAGACAATATCAGATAAGATAGGTATCAATTTTGAAAAGAAGAAGAGTTATGTTGAAGCTCTTACAAATAAAGAAACAAGAAGTCAAGAAGTGAAGAATACAGAGGACAAAAAAGGCTGGAAGGAACAAAGCTATAAAAGGCAATCAGGTCAAAGATTCATAAATAGGTCCTATTTTTATGGTTCCTATTTTTATTGTAATGGATATGGTCATAAAAAATTAGAATGTAGAAAAAGAGCTAACAATCTCAAAAATAAGGAAAAGGAAGGTCATGTAGAGTCAAGTAGAAGATATAACTCTTTTGCTCCTCTATCAAGCTTTGATGAAGAGACCATAATTTGTTACAAGTGTAAAAACTTTGGACACATATCTTGGTATTGTAGAAGTGTGATCGAGTCAGTCAAGAAGGACCAAAGTTTTAGGGATCCATTTATTAAGAAAAAGGTTCAGACATGGCAGAAGAAACAATCTGAAGGTTCTATGTTGTTCCAAACAGCTTTACATGCAAGAAATGAAGAAAAGCCATGGTTTATTGATAGCAGATGTTAGAGGCACATGACAGGAGACAAGATCAAGTTCATAACCTTGAAGAAGATCAATGGTGGCATAGTGAAATTTGGGGACAATACTACTACCAGAATTGCTAAAAAAGGTACACTAAGTTTAGATAATGGTAGAACTAAAACTAAAAATGTTTTATATGTAGAATGTCTTAAGCATAATATTTTGAGTGTAATTCAAATGTGTGATCAGGGACACACACTAAATTTTTATGTAGAAGGTTGTGAAATTAGAAGAAAATATTCAGATGTATGGATTGCAGATGCTCAAAGAATAGGTAATAACTTATATATGCTATCAGACATCAAAGGTCAAAAATGTTATTTGAGTCAGATTGAAGAAAGATGGCTATGGCACAGGAGCATGGGGCACATAAATTTTGACAATCTTGTCAAAATTTGTAAAAATCAAGTAGTCAAGAATCTTCCAAAGATCACAATGCCATCTAACAAACTTTGTGGACCTTGTCAGCATGGGAAGCAGGCTAGAAGGTGGTTCAAAACAAAAGAGTACTCGACCACATAGATGCTAGATCTTGTTCACACTGATCTATGTGGACCTATGAGGACTCAAAGTACTCAAGGTGATAAATATTTTATGTTGCTTATTGATGATTTTTCACGTATGACTTAGATAATGTTTTTAAAGAAAAAATTAGAAGCTTTTAGACAATTTAAAGCATTCAAAGCATTAGTTGAGAATGAAACTAATCTAAAGATTAAGTGTCTAAGATTAGATCAAGGAGGATAATTCATGTTAGATCAATTTATTGAGTTTTGTGAAGATCATGGAATAAAGAGACAGTATTCAGCAGCCAGAACTCCACAATAAAATGGAGTAGTTGAACGAAATAATAGAACAGTTCAGGAGATGGTGAAGACAATGCTAAATTAATCCAAGATAGAAAATAAATATTGGAGAGAGTGGTTGGTACAGTAGTGCATATTCAGAATAGAGCTTTATTAAGAATCAACAACGATAAGACTCCTTATGAGCTATGGAAAGACAAACCAGCAACAATTGATTATTTCAGAGTTTTCGGTAGCAAATGCTTCATGAAGAGAACCGATGAAAAAATTGGTAAGTTTGAATCCAGAGCAGATGAAGGTATATTTCCTATTTATTCTTGCAAAAGTAAATCTTATAAATGTTATAACAAAAGAACTAAGAAAATTGTTGAAAGTGCAAGTGTCAGGATAGAAGAAAATGGAACACAAAAGATCAGTGATCCAGTAGACATTCCTTAAATCATTGAAGAGGAAGGCTTTGAAGAATCAAATGAAGATGAGGAAAAGGAGAAGGATAAAAAGGGCACCAAGACTCCATCGAAATATGTTCAAAAAAATCATAATGAAAGTGACATCATCAAGGACATAAAAGAAGGAATTCACACCAGAAGAATGATGGTAAGTGAATCTGAAAAAGTTAATTTCTCTTTGTTATCTAAAATTTAGCCTAGAAAATTTTTAGAAGCTAGACATGATGAGCATTGGGTTAAGGTTATGGATGAATAATTAGATCAAATAGAAAAGAATGATACTTAGGAATTAGTGCCTAGACCAAAATATCACAATGTGATAGGAAAAAAATGGGTTTATAGAAATAAGTTGAATGAAAATAGAGAAGTAACCAGAAATAAATCAAGATTAGTATGTAAAGGATATGCTCAGATTGAGGGAATAGATTTTGAAGAAACTTTTTCACTAGTAGCAAGGTTAGAGGCTATTAGAATGTTTCTTGCATATGCAGTATTTAAAAAGTTTGAAGTGTTTCAAATGGATGTCAAATCTGCCTTCCTAAATGAGAATCTTGAAGGAGAGGTCTACATTGAGCAGCCTGAGGGGTTTATTCTCTCGAACATTAGTAATCATGTATGTAGATTGAAGAAAGCATTGTATGGATTAAAACAAGCTCCCAGAGCTTGGTATTCAAGACTTGATAAGTACCTACAAGATCAAGGATTCAAGAGAGGATTTGATGATAGTAATATTTACATCAAAACATAAGGTGAGCATTAATTGATTGTTGTGGTATATGTTGATGATATCATTTTTGGAGGAAATATTGAAAAGATGACAAAAGAATTTTTTGATAGAATGCAAAAAGAATTTGAGATGTCTATGCTTGGAGAATTATCATTTTTTTAAGATTACAAATATTTCAATCAAATAAAAGAATTTTTATATCTCAAAGTAAATATGTCAAGGAAATGTTGAAGAAATTTGGTTTTGTAGATTGTGTACCAGTTGTCAAACCTATGTGTATATGAAATAAGGTGAGCAAGGATGTAGATTCACCTATTATATCTCAATCTTTGTATATATCTATGATTGGTAGTCTTTTATATTTGACAGCATTGAGACCAAACATCATGCATGCAGTAGGTATGGTTGCAAGATATCAGTCATCTCAGATACTCCTGTTCAGTTGGTGAAAAGAATATTTTGATATATCAAGAGGACATTGGATTATAGATTATGGTATCCCATAGGTAAATATTTCACTTTAGTTGCTTATACAGATTTAGATTGGGTAGGGTGCTTAGATGACAAAAAGAGTACAAGTGGAAGAGATTTCTTCCTTGGTGATAGCTTAGTATCATGGCTAAGCAAGAAGCAAAACTTAGTATCACTTTCTATAGCTGAAGTAGAATATATTGCAACAGTATTGTGTTGTACTCAAGTGCTTTGGATGAAGCAAACTTTGGAAGATATCAAGGTAAAGTATGATGAACCTATTTCCATTTTTTGTGATAACACAAGTGCTATAAATATTTCAAAAAATCTAGTAATGCATTCAAGAACAAAACATATTCCCATTAGATATCACTTCTTGAGAGAGCAGGTTGTAGATCAACAGGTTAAGATGGAATATATTAGTACTATAGAGCAGATTGTAGATATTTTCACAAAGGAACTACCAAAAGACACATTTGAGTATCTGCAAGATAATTTGGGAGTAATTTCCTTTACTTCTTGCCATTAAGGTTCAGCATCAGTTGAGGGGGAGCTAAGTGTTAGCTCCAGGTAGGCCCTTTACCATTGATGTCAAAGGGGGAGAATAATAGGTACAAGTATAGGTGCAAAAAACAAGTACAGGGAATAGGTATAGCTTGCTACAATAAGGGGGAGTTAGTGTATGTTTTCAAATGACAGTATGTGCAGGTGACAGGATGTGGCATTTTCAGGATAGAGGTTGCCATCAATGACAAAGGGGGAGATTGTTGGAAATATTGTCATTGATGTCAAAGGTTTAGCATTATTGGTGATAAAGGCCACATTGCATTTAATGTTGTTTGTAATAAATATATCTTGGCTAATATGAGTTAATATTTATTTAATTTTAATGAATATATTTTTGGTTGCATATGAGACAAAAGAAGGGCCCATGGAGAAGTCAAAGAGCCATGGGATAAAGACAAAAGAAGGATGGGATGCATTTTCCCATGAAGAGTCATCTTGGGGAATTCCAAGAGTCACCAAGTGAAGACAAAAGAGGAAGGGCACAATTTCTCATGAAGGGACACTTTAAGGAATATGAAAAGTCACCAAGATGAGGACAAAAGAGGGAAGGACATTTTTGATCATGAAGGGTCACCACATGACTTTTCAAAGGCTTGAATATGAAGGGTCATACAAGTTTGGTGCCATTTTCCATGAGGATTGAAGGGTCACAAAGGGGGAAGGCCAAAGGTCATTTGGAAAGCTATAAATAAAGGCTTGAGAAGCCATTTGTATATATGAGATATAGAGGTTGATTTGATATTGTAATATCTAGTTTAGAAGAGAAATTTTGAGAGATGAATATGATTTGTATTTATCTAGCTTAGAAGAGCAAAGGTGAGAGAGATGAAAGAGATGTATTAAACTATCATTTATTGAGATAACAACATTGAGAGATAGGTGTGTGGTATACACAAAGGGGTTGGTGCTCCTGTGGGTTGGTGCTCATGAATAGTAGCTGGGTTGGTGCTCGGCAAAGGGGTTTAGTGCTCTTGTGGGTTGGTGCTCGGCAAAGGGGTTTGGTGCTTCTGCAAGTTTGTGCTTGCAAATATTGTTTGGGTTGGTGCTCATTCATATACTTGAGATTGTTCTCTATGGTTTTTCCCACATTGGGTTTCCACGTTATATCTAGTGTCTCTCTCTATCTTGTGTGGTGTTTATTGTTTGAGTTTTATTGCATATCTTGAATGTTTGATTAAGTGGATTTTGGTTAAAGGAAAGTTTTTGTTAGATATATGATATACCGATTCACTCACCCCCCTCTCAGTATATCCCATGCTTAACCCATGAGAATGAAAAATATAAAATGATACAACCTCTATAATGGGATCCTCATAATATCTTTCTCAACTTGGATGGATGATCCATATTCACCTTTAATGGGTGATCTACATCCACTCTTTTTCATTCATATTAGGTTAGTTTCTTTCATGATTTTTCAATAATGGAAACCCAAAAAGTGATTTAGAGGTGATGCATAAGCATACTAAACTGATCTCATCTATGAAAATATGTTATCCGTGAATCCAAATAATATTTTACTAATCCAAGCTAGTGGATTTTCCTCTTTGGTTTGTTCCCTCTTGATGGGATCATCTATGGATATGTGGGCTTCTTCATGGGCCACCTCTTGGATTGTTGGTACTTGACTAAATATTTCATGTGCTACCTCTCACTTTGTATGGGTTTAAAAAATCTCCTTACTTGTATATGCTTGTGAAACTACCTTCTTTTAGGTTTTTGGATGAAGTTGTGGATGATTTTCTTAAAATTTGTCAACCCAATGGCCACTCATATTACAATGAGTAAAATAATTATTTCCCACTTTCCTAGATAAAAGGCCCTTCTTATCATTCTCCACATATTGTCTTGGAGAGTGGTGTTTACAATGAATCTCCTTCCTCTTAAAGGACATAGACTTATTTATAATGGAATTTCTCTTCCAACACATGGCCACACAATGGTTATCAATTCCTAAAAAATAATGTGGATATGCATACCAAATAATTTTTGTTACAAAGCCATTATTCTCATAATCAAAGTAAACATTGGAATACTTATGCTTTCTATATACACATAATATTTTCAAACTTATATCACTTACTGATGCTATTTATATTGTAGGAACCCATCGAGTCTCAATCTCTTTGAGTGCATGTCTTAAGGGATGCACTGGGAAAGGTGTGGGTAGACCATTGGTGCTTCACAAGATTGTTGTCCCTTTTGTCACTTGTTTTTTACACACATGTCTCCTCAAAACCATATCCCTAAGCTTATTCTTCTCTATTGTACACTCCTCTAGTCATTTCCCACCTTTCATCCATGTTTACCTCACCTAACACCCCTTTTGATAGTTTAAATTACTAGGTCAACCCTATACTCTTATGGGTAAAATTCATTTAGGGTCTAAGTCTACTGTTTACTGACCTAACTTATGACCTAATGATTTTTTTCCACAATAGTACTAGGTTGACCTTGTCAGCCAAAATTTTTAAAAGGACTTAGGGTTAAATTTGCTTATATATACAAGATCATTTCACCATTATAAAGGAAAAGAATAAGAAGTAAGATATATTATGCATCTGCTTATACGCCATTATACTTAAGGAGCAAGATTAGGGTTTCATACTTTCTTTGGAGATATGGATCTTGTCTTATGGAGAAGTATTTTGGATGCATTGATAGGTTATGTAGCCTAGATCTAATTTATCCTTATCATCCTTACATACCACAACAACCTCTTATGAAACACATTGGCCATGGGAGAGATTGAGTCTAGGTGGGTGCATCTTCAAAGGTAAGTATTCCTAACTTTGTTCATCCTTTGTAAGAGTAGATAGATATGTATTTGCACTGCATTAGGATTTTGTATACATTGATGTGAGTATATGTATCTTATGCATGTTTAATTTTCTTGTTTATTAGCCTCACTTTGTGCCATAAGCTTTGGTGAGCACTAGATTATATTTGTTTATTTTACTTGTTATTAGTTTAATGAATATGAATAGGGCTTAGTTAGGGTTATTACATGATTGTGTTTGATTAGAGGCTTTAAAACCCTCCCTAGTATTATTTATTGTGATAAGAGATCCCCTAATTGAGTCTAGTAGGTCCACATATTGGTCATGTTTTTGATTATCTAATGTATCCCCAATCAGAAGTGTAAGTATGATCTATCTTCTTTGAGTTAGGATTGAATTATAGACATGATGCATTTATGATTGCATACATTATAGTAAACCTGACATGAATCTAACCCTAAAAGGTTTTATTTCATGTTTTTCATTATTTTATCATTTTATTTATTATTTTTATATATTTGTGATACTATGTCAATAAGGTCGATATAGTTTATAAATTTTGTGTGTATGTTTAACACACAGTCACATCAAAATTAATCTATTCTATTTGTGTAAGTCTTCATCAGATACATGTTACTAGATCAAATATGTCAACATAGTACAAGTTTTCACTTCTAGACATGTTACTAGGTTGAACAGGTCGACACAATACTCTTATTCATCTCTAGAAAACATATTAGGTCAACTAAGGAATTAAATTCATCTTCCAGGCTTTCATAAAACATACTAGGTTGACCAGGTTGGTATAGTCATCTTCACAAGCTTCCAAAAACATACTAGGTTGACCAAGATGGTATAGTCATCTTTATAGGATTCAAAAAATAGGGAACTGTAGAACTAGGTCGACCCAGTCGACACATTTAGCATAAATTTCAAGTAAAAAAATCAAGGCACTTCAACAATAATCTCACATTCCTATGCATATTCTAACTCACCAAGGTTCTTTTCTTTCTTTCTCTATCATTTCAATTATTAATTACAATTCTATTTTTCATAGTTTTCAATCTTTAAAACTAAACTCATATAAAAAACTAGGTTGACCTGGTTGACCTAGTTCTATATTTTGTATTTTGTTTGAAAAACTAGGTTGACATTGTCGACACAATTCTTAAAGACCCTTGTTTTAGCAGTATAGTAACAACACTGTTGACTCTGTTCTATAATGTTTGCATATACTATCATTTGAATTGACATTGTACTATGTTTAAAAGTTGGAGTTAACATCTATATGCTAGTAATTACTTCACACTTTCACTTTTAGTTGCATTGCATGCTTAGAATATATCACATAGTCTAATTAGGTGATTTTTAGATATACCATTTAGTTTCACTATTTTTATCTTTCTTTCACACACTACCAAATCACATAATCTTAAAATGCATCTAAACATTTATATACCCAATGTCTACCTACTTAGATCTCATCACAAATGGAGAAGATGACTTGGTTTTCTATCAATTTTGGACACCCTTATCACTATGAGATTGTGAAGTGAGTGGATAGGCTCTAATACCAAGCTAGTACCATTACCAACATAGATCCCTTTCAACCTAAGCATCTTGAAACCATCCATAGATTGCTTTCTATTTCTTTACTTTCAACCAACTTTCTATCATGCTTAAAATCACATCTAATAATCTAACATCATTTAAGATGACCACTTAGTTTGCATTTACTTTCCAAGTTGATTTCTTGCTCTTTTCTCATTATATGTTGTATTATAAAAACTTGCATTGGCCAATTTTGGTGCAAGGTTTTGTGTTGTGTGCTTAAATTGGATCATCCTCATTAACCCAATTTCTTATTTCAATACACTATCATTCTATTCAACACAATCTATTAAAGATTGTCTATTTCCCTTGCCTGAAGTATTGAGTCAACCCTATCAACATAATATTCTTTTCTACCTCCCAAGTTACAATACTAAGTCAACCATATCAACTCTTGACTATTTTTTATCCCAAGTTAAAGTACTAGGTCAACTATGTTGACTTTGTATCCTTATTTTCTTAGTTTGTAGACCCTATTTTTAGTACTAGGTCGACCCAATCGACTCTGTACTCTTATATGTCCCTTTTTATTTTCTTGTTTTTGTATTTCCTAATTTCTCTCCTTCATCATGAAATTCCTATTTAAAGACAACACTGATTTGAATTCAATGGATATGATGAGTCTTAAAAACCCTCATAGGGTCTCTTATAAGTAGATTATGTTACCTTTCCTGGATGAAATTAATGTTCATATAACCACTAACACTAAAAATTATAGGACTCATCCTCATTCTTATTCACTTTTCAGTCCTCTCTTCTCACTTGAAGATTAATCTAAATTGATTCATACACCTAAAATGCTCTTCTTCATCTCTAAATTTACTCAACATCGAGGAAAGGATCCTTTTACCATTTACCAACTCATGATATGTGGTCAAGTTGAAGAGCCTCATTCAACTTCTCCCATGTTCTCACACAAGTTTGAGGATACTAACTTATTTCCTTTTTATCCTCTTCCCTCTATTTTAACTCCTTATACCATGACTTATTCTTCTTTGAATTATTCTACCTCTATGCCTAGTATCTCCACTAACTTGGTAGGTCCTACATCTAGTGAGCCTCTTCCAAGACCCACTCTTCTTAATTATTCCACTAGTGCATCATTTTATACCATGGTAATCATTCCTCTAGTGTTGATTCTTCTCATCCCTTTACTAGTCCATTCTTTTCCACACAATAAAATTATGCCACTAGCTTCACATTCTAACAACTCTTCTCAAGCTCCTATTAACACCCATAGTGGTACCCAAGCCACTACTTGAAATTCTAATGTTTCAAATAATACCAAAAATACAACTCAAACCCATAAACTCTTATTATAAACTCTTAATCAAATGAATGCTTTTTGAGCTAACAATTCCAATAAAATGATACATATAAAATGACCTTATCCATATTCAAACCCACCCTCAACAGATGTTATGGGGCATGCATAATCAAAATGTTCCCCCACATCCTCTTCAAGATTCCCATGGTAATATTATCCCTCAACCTCCTCTTGTTAGTAATACAATCAAGGATCTTCAAAATGAGCCTCTTACATCTCAAATTGCTAATATCGATATAGGAGGTATCACCCTTACCATTTTTTACAATGGGTCAACCGATCTTACTCTTCATTTAAAATCATTTGGAAATATATATAAAGACCAGGTCAAACTAAATACCTTTGCCACTACCAATATAATAGCTAAAAATCTCATAGGTGATGATTTATATTGGTATAACTAACTTAAAAATAATTTTATTACTAGTTTGGAAGATTTAGTAAATGCTCTAGTCCAAGAATTCCAAACTAGTGATCTTCCTAAGAATACCTTAGCCCATTTTATAAATTGTAAGTAACTTGAAACTAAAACTTCCAAGATTTCATTAAATGATGGAAGATATTATCCAACAAATGTTATAATAACATGACTGATGATACCCTTTTTCATCTCTTTACTAACGCTCTTTTAGTTGAGTTGCAATATCAGGTTTAAACTCTCTCTCTATGTAATTTAGAGGAGGCCATTGACTAAGATAAATGTCAAGATCTACTTGTGCATAAATTTGAGACACCCCAACCTTCTATGGGTCCTCGCATGTTACTTAAGAATAAGAATCATCACACTACCAATGATGGTGTCATGGATTCTTATAACACCATTCACACTATTCAAGCTATTATTCCTAACCAATCTTCATAACAAGCTTCTAGGACCTTTGTGTTAGTTTACCAATCCTCATTTATCTTCATCTAATAACATCAATGTTCACAAACCTTTATCCTTAGATGAATTAATAAAACATCTACTTAGGCCTCTCCCATGAGAACTTGATCTCACTTGTCGTATGAAATATTGGTATGACCACAATAAATTTTGTTGGTTTCACACTAGTTGGGATCACTCTCATGAGACCTATATGTAAATTTAATATTTTATTCTTGGTCCTAATTTTGATCATGATTCTATCATTCAAAAATACTAACAAGCCTATGAAATTTCTTTCAAAGCCCATGAAACAAATACTAAATCTCAAACTTTGAATCAAGCTATGCTCATTTGGATATTTATGAAGATCCTCTTCCAAATCTCCAAGATACCCAAGATAATCCCACCCCTTCTACTAATAATTTCTAGAGTCTTATTGACCTAACTCTTGAAGAGAATGCAGTTAATATGACTAGTATGTAAAGGGTGGCTACTTTCATTGATCCTCAACCTATCTACACCCCTCTATTGTATCACATATTTTGTGTTATCCAAGACTATTCTCCAACTCACTTAAATGAGTTGGGGTAAGATGAGCTTATAAATTTTAATGAACCAATTCCAAATCCTCCCTTGGATAATTCTTCCCATACTATTTACACCATCCCTTCATATTCTTTATCTATCACCAATCATACTCAGGATTCTATCAACACTTCCTTTAGCAATTTTGAAAACCAACCTGCATCAACTGCTCTATCTTCTCAAAATAGTCTATAAACTTTCCATCCTACTAAAATTTCTACCCCTTATCAACATAAATTCACATGTACTTTGGCTCCTACTTTTGAGGACCTCCTTCAGTACTATGTACCTATTTTTAATAATATTCTTATGGGTTATGATGAGTGGGATCCTAACATGGATCTCACTAATCTCCCATCCAAAATCCCATTTATTGAACTTATGAGGACCTCTCCATGTCATCATAATAATATTATACAACTTTTTTTCAAAATGAACATCCCTCTTCGTCCCCTATCAAGATGCAAATTAGCCTTATCTGGATCTAAAGATAACATATTGTAATAGTGTGAAGATATGTCCATCTATATTTATAAAATAATGGATAGTTTTCTTTCCCTCAAATTTCCCATTGCTTCCATGATTATCGATGAGATTATGATTCATGTGGATGATCCTCTTATTTTAATTAGTGTCCAAATTGGTGATAACCAAGTCAAGCATGCCTTGATCGATGAGGATTCTGACACTTGTGTTGCCTTTCTCAATTTTATCAAAACCCTTGGATATTTTAAATACAATATCAAGTCCACATGTGGCACATATAAAGGCTATGATAAAACTAAAATACATCCTTTAGGTTGTGTGTGGTTCACCATTATTGTCCCACCTTCCCCCATTCATGTGAAGGTGATGATATTTAGTTTTCCTCTATCTTACAACATTTTAATTGGTAGGCCATGGAATCATCGTATGAGAGTAGATGCTTCTTCTACTTGCCAATGTAATAAATTCCTTTATAATGGATCCATCTATAGGAATCATGGTGACACTAACCCTTGGAATTTTAAACAATTCCAAGATCAGGTTGTATTTAAGATTCCTACACTTAAACCCTTTTCAAGTGTTTCATTTCATGAGTCTCAACGATTCAACTTTCCCATCAATTACACTCGAGTTTACAATGGCCATCTCAAATTAATTAGGAATATTCCCCCTAACCTCCTATATTTTGATGATGATGAACCTCATGAGATCAATCTCAAGATCAAAACTTCTGATCTTTCACCTCATCTCATCTCTTAGCTTCCCACTTCTTTGAAACCTCATTCTCATAAACCACCTTGTGATGACATCCCCATTATCTTAACTAAGACTCAACATTCCATTAATCACACCTCATCGGATGATAATTTAATCCCTACCTATGTTATTTATATTCATACGCCTAATTACAATGATGGTTATACCTTAGATGATCCATTCTTAGGAGGTCTTGTTCATGCTCAAAATATTGAGATTATCTATTATATTTCCTCTTTGCTTTGATATTTTAGTATATCTTCCTATGTTCCATCGTATATCATTCCTAATTTTAGAATTTTTCCTCTTTATCATAAGGTAGAGATGGTGTAGACACCTCTAGTTTTTTATGAACCTTATAGGAGTATGCTTATGGATCATGTTATGACTGGGCCCTATCACTTTACTAGGTACCATGACCCCTATAGCCTACTTATCCCTAAGATGCATGTAACTCTCCTTCATCCTCATATAAACCCCACCCTTCCCTCAGTAGAGCCTAATTTGGATCATATTCTTACACCCACTTTAGATGAGTCTATTCATATTTCTGATATTATCACTCTTGCTATCGAGCCTTATCCATTCTCCCTACCAGCTCTATCTTCTCTTAGTGATGATTTGCTTCCTTTACCATAATTTAATCCTCTATCTACTGAATGGTAATATTATCCTTACCAAGCTTCCTCCTTTTTAGTTACACCTCCTCCTATGAGTACACTACCATGATAATATCTATTACTTCCATGACACATAATTATTCATCTACACATGTCACAAGTTATGATAATATATTAACACTTTGTGTCCTACTACTCCTCATTTCTCAAACAAGGCCATACCTCCCCCAAAGGTATTACCTAAATATATTCCTAAGTATGGTGAGGTATATTATCTCTGGCACTAATGTGGTACCCATCACACTATTTATTATTGCATCCTTCAGTAGTACCCTAAAGATCACCTCTTAACGATTCTTTCACCTTCTACCATTCCTCCCATAGTTCATACTTGAAATAAGGCTCCCCCTTCTTCTCCCATGGTTCCACCTCTTGTGGTTCCATATCCTTATGTGATCCCTTCTCCACCTACTATTCCTCTACCCATAAGTCCTTCACCCATGGACCCTCCCTCACTTGTGGATCCTTCTCCACTTATGAATCCCTCACCTATGGATCCTTCCCCACTGATGAACCCTTAATATCCTATAGAGTCTATTTCCATGAATTCTCTTGACCATCCCTTTCCTAATATCCCTTATCAGCATGATCCATCAAGAATTTATACCTTTTCTATTAAAAATATTAGACTTGAGTTATTTTCCTAGTTTTCATTGAAGACCAATGAGACATTAGATGTAGTTTCCATTCCAATACATTAAGACTTATCAGATGTTGTGGATAATGTGTGTGGAAAAATCTATTAGTACTTATGAACACATACATGGAGTTCTTACATTTTCATTTGGACTAGATGTGTGATCCAACATTATCTTTATATATTTGTTAAATCATTTGACATTGTGTCAAATTCTTATCTTACATGTTGACTTTTATTTTGCACTTCATATTGTTTATAATGTCATTTATTTTTGCTTATGGATTTCTTCTTTATCATTTCCTTCTTTTTCTTCTTGATTTTCTTTCTTAAGAATCCCTTATTCTCTTTTCATGATTGCTCAATATCTTATCTCTATAAACATAGATAATTATTATTGTGACTTGGTTATGCAAGCCTTGATACCTTTTAGTCTTGCCTTCTATACCATGTGATCAGTTAGCAAAAATTTCATCTCATTATAATCTCCTTTTACCGGTCCACTTTGGACATCTTTTTATTACCCTTTATTCCCTTTCATAAACTAAGCATACACATGATTGAGATTTGAGATAACATGTTGGTTCATAATTAGGCCTAAGTGTTCTAGTTAGTCTTATATTTGGATACTTAGCTTCCTTTAGCCAAAGCCTAAAAACATTCATGTCTATCACTCTATCTCTCATAATTGGTTATTCGAAGTCTGTATGGAGGAGGAATCTTAAAATCCATAAAAATATGTAAAATCCAAATCATTTAACAAAAGGTAATGATCTAAAAGGCAACATTCAAAAATTTTAAAAGTTAAAGTCACACTAAAAGATGTGATTATAAGCACATCTCTTTCTTCAATTTAAAGTTCAAACTCCATAGTTGGCTTCAAAATAGATCCAAGGTCCATTGGGGTGTGGTAGGCTAGTAGATTAGAAAAAGAGAATAAAAAATCTTTTTGTGCTACCTACTTTCTCATGCAAATACCTAATCTTCACAATAAACTAACAAATCTATAAGATATCCTAAGGAATGGGGAACACATAATGATAAGGTAGGTCTATTTTAATTTTCTTTTTCAAATCTACCTTCATGAGTTGATCTTAGTAGAACACTTATTTACCTACATAGCTTTGTATCTATAGTGAATGGGTATCCTCTGTATCTTGATGGTCACTAGTCACTTAGTATCTTCTCATGTCCTTGGTGTGCCTCATGTCTTCTAAGGTCTTCTCATAAGATGCCTAAGCTATTATTTCTACATTCCCTTCTTCACTCCCTACACTCCTAATATTTCCTCTTGAGAAATATTGTTTTGTTCACTGATAACTCCCTTAGGGATTCCATTTTGTGAGTTACATTGTAATACCATGGATAGGACCTAGCCTTCCTCACAAATTACCAAAATTTTGAATTCCTATTACTAAAATCCCTTTTTACCATATTTTAAAATTAATTCCACCTCATTGGTGTTCCCTTTGTGAGTTGTAGTGTAAGACCATGGATAAGACCTGACCTTGCTCACAAAATTTTACAATAATCCAAGTCACACCAAAAATTACATATGTCAAATATGAGATAAGATTTGAATGATTATAATTACACATAATTGACATGCTTCCCATCTTGATTTAATATGTTTTTATGCATAATTCCTTAATATGTTCACTTTTATCTTCTTATGTTCCAATTACATGTATGAATCCAACCATTTTTCTTGAATTTTTCATACTTCCTAGCTTGAATTAGTGTGATTAATTCAAGACCCATTTTGCCAATTTTGTTTATATTTTATATTTCCCAACATGATTTAGTATGATTTATATACTTAATTGATTTATTTTTATACAATTTGATCTTTCCATTCTTTCCATTTTATTACATTATTTTTCATACTTCCCAACGTGATTTAGTGTGATTTTACTTGTTTTAATTTGGTGATAATCTTTGTCATGGTTTAAAAATAGACTTTTTACCCTCTTGTTTACCACCGTTTGGTTTCTTATACTTAGTAATCTCTTGTTAATACACATTTACCAATGTGAAAAAGTGTGCAATACATTTATTTTTGATTGATTATATTTTACCAAGACTTTTTCGCATGTTTGTTTTTAACCATGCATGTATCCTATATAATGCCAGAAAAGAAACCACAACACATATTTCTTATAACATATACAAAAAAATCTAAATACATGTGCTAGAAATAAATATATACATGCATCCACAACCACATCCATAATACAAACACATAAGATCAATATCCAAATATCAAAATAAGATACAAAGTATAATCACACATGACTTGAGCTCTAAGGCTGATCTCTTTCATTTATATCTCATGGGCTAGCCATGCTACCCATAAATGCCTTAGATATTCCCCTCTAAATAGTATGTTGTAAAGAGGTTGTCTAAAATCTCAAACCTATCACTTATCCCTATAGGTTAGCCATAGGGGCATGTACTTGTGCTAGCTAACTCATGATAGCCATATGCATGTCTCTCTCTTGAGCCAAGGCCTACCATGCATGTGACTCTCTCATTCCCACCCCTATTGGTGGTTTTTTCTCATCTTTGAGCACCTATAATCACCTCACCCCATCTCTTTCTAGTTTGAATGAGCTTACCTGAGCTAGGGCAAATAGTACCACATGTTAAGCATAGAATATACTGAGAGGGGGGTGAATTAGTATATTATATATCTTATAAATCTTTCCTTTAACCAAATTTCAATTAATCAATCATTCAAGATATGAAATAAAACTCAAACAATAAACATAACACAAGACAGAGAGAGACACCAAATATAATGTGGAAACCCAATGTAGGAAAAACCACAGAGAATCAATCTCAAATATATTCGTGAGAACAACCCCACAGGAGTACCATACCCCTTTGCCAAGTACAAACCTCTGCTACAATTCATGAGCGCCAACCCATAGGAGCTTCAAACCCATTTGCCGAGCACCAACCCAGCACCTATTCATGAGCACCAACCCCTTTGCCAAGCACCAACTCAACAACAATTCATGAGCACCAACCCACAGGAGCACCAACCCCTTTGTGTATACCACACACCTATCTCTCAATGTTGATATCTCAACAAATGATAGATCAATACAACATCTTCTTCCTCTCTCTCATTTTTGCTCTTCTAAGCTAGATATAACAAATACAAATAATCTCTCACAATTGCTCTTCTAAGCTAGATATTACAATATCAAATCAACCTCTCTCTACCATATTACAAATGGCTTCTCAAGCCTTTATTTATATCTTTCCAAATGACCTTTGGCCTTCCCCCTTTGTGACCTTTCATTCCTCATGGAAAATGGTGCCAATCTTGGATGATCCAAGCATTTGAAAAGTCATGTGGTGACCCTTCATGACCAAAAACATCTTTCCCACTTTTGTCCTTATCTTTGGTGACTTTTCATAATCCTTTAAGTGTCCCTTCATGAGAAATTCACCCTTTACTCTTTTGTCTTCACTTGGTGACTCTTGGTATTCGTGGTGACCCTTCATGACCAAAAACATCTTTCCCACTTTTGTCCTTATCTTTGGTGACTTTTCGTAATCCTTTAACTATCCCTTCATGAGAAATTCGCCCTTTACTCTTTTGTCTTCACTTGGTGACTCTTGGTATTCCCCAAGATGACTCTTCATGGGAAAATGCATCCCATCCTTCTTTTGTCTTTATCTCATGACTCTTCGACTTCTCCATGGGCCCTTATTTTGTCTCATATGCAACCAAAAATATATTCATTAATATTAAATAAATATTAGCTCATATTAGCCAAGATAAACAATATTAAATGCAATGGGGCCTTTATCACCTTTGACATCAATGACAATATTTCCAACAATCTCCCCCTTTGTCATTGATGGCAACCTCAATCCTAAAACTGCCACATCCTATCATCTACACATACTTTCATCTGAAAACATATAGTAACTCCCCCTTGTTGTAGCAACCTGTACCTATTTCCTATACCTATTTTATGCACCTGTACCTATACCTATTATTCTCCCCCTTTGACATCAATGGCAAAGGGCCTACCTAGAGCTAACACTTAGCTCCCCCTTACTTGATGATGAACATCAATGGCAAGAAGTAATAGAGATTACTCCCAACTCCTCTCAATGATATTTGAATGTATCCTTCGATTGTGCCTTTGAGAAGATATCTGACAAAACATATACATTGTTCCCTATCCTTTGAGCATCTGTAATCATCTCATTTGAATCTTTTCTTCTAATCTCACAACCTTCAGCATGAAACCGTACTGTGTATCCCTGACCACAAATTTGACTAACACTCAATAGATTATGCTTAAGACCTTTTACATACAAAACATTTTTAGTCTTAGTTATACCATAATCCAAACTCAAAGTACCTTTTCTGGCTATCCTGGTAGTGGTTTTATCTCTGAATCTCACTGTACCACCATTTATCTTCTTTAGAGAAATGAACTTACTTTTATCTCCTATCATATGCCTCGAACATCCACTATCAATTAACCATGGCTGATCTTTACTTCCCACATGCAGAGCTATCTGCACCATCATAGAATCTTTATGTTGTTTCTTCTGCCATGTACATGTCTGAACCTTCTCTCTGATGAATGGATATTTGACACTCTGATTCTTCTTCTTGATGAATGGAGCTTTGAACCTCTAATCCTTCTTGACTGACTCGAACACACTTCTGCAATACCGAGCTATGTGTCTAAAGTTGTTGCACTTGTAGCACACTATGGTCTCTTCATCAAAGCTTGATAGAGTAGCAAAATATTTATGGCTTCTGCTTGACTCTACTTGACTTTCCTTCTCCTTATTTCTAGAATTGTTATCTCTTTTTCTACATTCTACTTTCTTGTGACAATATCCATTACAATAAAAACAATAGCCAAAATGAGACCTGTCTATATATCTCTGACCTAATTGCCTTTTGTAGCTTTATTATTTCTAGCCTTCTCTATTTGGAATGTCCTCTGTATTCTTCACTTCTCCCCTTTTTATGTCCTCTTGTGTAAGAGCTTTAGCATAGCTCTTTTTCTTTTCAAATCTGATCCCTATTTTATCTGAATATGTTTTTTGACTTTCCAATATCTTATTCAACATGTTAGTGCTATTTTCAACTTTTGAATCACTAACTGCTTTATCACTGATTGCTTTCTTAATATCTTCTTTTAAAGAGGCAATTTCAATAACATACCTTTCACAATCTTTTCTTTCTATTTCCAATTGTGCTGTGAGATCTTCTTCATTCTTCTTGGCTTCTTCAAAGTGTGCTTGTATATCTTCAATCATTTCCTTTGACTCTTGTTCATTTTTCTCAATCTAGCACTTTAATCTTTGATTCTTCTTCCGAACAGCTTCTAACTCTTCTAGAGCACAATTGAATTCTCCTTTCATATCTACTTCAGCTTCTTCCTCTTCTTCTTCTTGATCATCTTCATGTATAGCCATGAATAGAATCTCTTCTTCTTCTGAATTGTTGAATCCACTATCTTCGCCTGAGCTAGGATCTTTAGAATACAGGCTCTTCTTCTCAAATCCCTTAGATTTTCCTTTGAAATTCTTCTTGTATGTAGGCTTTTCTTCTTCTTCATCTTTAACCTTATCTAGACATCTAGCTAAAAAATGTCCAATCTTTCCACAATTAAAACATTTAAAAGGTAATTTTCCTTGATATTTACCTGTTCCTCTTTTTGGCCTGCGAATGAAAAGTGCTTCGTTGTCATCTTCATCATCACTGGAACTATCACTTGATTCATGAATCTTAGCTTTCTCCTTCTTTGATGTCTTGAAAGCCACTTCTCTCTTTGAGGGTTTATCTTGTTCTGTCCACATCTCATATGCCATGAGAATACCATGAAGCTCATCCATCTTCAGCTTGGCTAAATTCTTCATCTCCTCGATTGCCAAAACCTTTGCATCATATCTCATTGGTAGAGATCTCAAAACCTTTTGCACCACCATTGACTCTTCCAATGTTTCTCCAAGACCTTGAATCTGATTTACTATCTAATCAACTTACAAGAGATAACTTGTTATATCTTCTTCTTCTTCTTCCATCTTCAAATTTTCAAACTACCTTCTAGAAGTCTGCAACTTAGCTTGCTGAACCTTTCCATCACCTTTGTAAATATTCTCAAGTTTTACCCAAGTTTCATGAGCAGATTTACATTGCGTAACTTTAACAAATTTAGATTCACATAAACCACATAAAATAGCATTTAAAGCTTTAGCATTACATTCACTTGCCTTCTTTTCTGCTGGAGTAATTGTAGATGTCTGTGGCTCTTCATATTCCTCCACCACTGATTTCCATATGTCGAATCCAAGGGCCATCAAATAAACCTTCATTCTCATGCTCCAAAAAGCATAATTCATCCCATCAAATAAAGGTGCCTTATTTGTAGAAAATCCTTCATGTGACCCAGCCATCGTGCTTTCCTGATCTACCTTCAAGCTGTAAAACTTTTCAAAAAGGAACCTGCTCTGATACCAATTGTTAAGCATGGAATATACTGAGAGGGGGGGTGAATCAATATATTATATGTCTTATAAATCTTTCCTTTAACCAAATTTAACTTAATCAATCATTCAAGATATGCAATAAAACTCAAACAATAAACATCACACAAGATAGAGAGAGACACCAGATATAACATGGAAACCCAATGTGGGAAAAACCACAGAGAATCAATCTCAAATATATTCATGAGAACAACCCCACAGGAGCACCATACCCCTTTTCCAAGTACAAACCTCAACTAAAATTCATGAGCACCAGCCCATAGGAGCTTCAAACCCCTTTGCCAAGCACCAACCCACAAGAGCACCAACCCCTTTGCCAAGCACCAACTCCGCAACAATTCGTGAGCACCAACCCATAGGAACACCAACCCTTTTGTGTATACCACACACCTATCTCTCAATGTTGCTATCTCAACAAATGATAGATCAATACAACATCTTCGTCCTCTCTCTCACTTTTGCTCTTCTAAGCTAGATATAACAAATACAAATCATCTCTCACAATTGCTCTTCTAAGATAGATATTACAACATCAAATCAACCTCTCTCTACCACATTACAAATGTCTTCTTAAGCCTTTATTTATAGCTTTCCAAATGACCTTTGGCCTTCCCCCTTTGTGACCTTTCATTCCTCATGGAAAATGGCGCCAATCTTGGATGATCCAAGCATTTAAAAAGTCATGTGGTGACCCTTCATGACCAAAAATGTCTTTCCCACTTTTGTCCTTATCTTTGGTGACTTTTCATATTCCTTTAAGTGTCCCTTCATGAGAAATTCACCCTTTACTCTTTTGTATTCACTTGGTGACTCTTGGTATTCCCCAAGATGACTCTTCATGGGAAAATGCGTCCCATCCTTATTTTGTCTTCATCCTGTGACTCTTCGACTTCTCCATGGGCCCTTATTTTGTCTCATATGCAACCAAAAATATATTCATTAATATTAAATAAATATTAACTCATATTAGCCAAGATAAAAAATATTAAATGCAATGGGGCCTTTATCACCTTTGACATCAATGACAATATTTCCAACACCACATGATCATCTAGTGTGGCTAGGTTATATGATGTCAGCACCTCATCCAAGATCTCATGGAGTGATCCCCTCACTAAGGATCCCCATCTAGTCTCCTCCTCCTCTGTAGAATATAAACAAATAAAACTAGATAGATATTAGATCACATATATATCTCAAAATATATCTATCTCTAATCTATTTAAAAAAAATTAATTAAATTTTCAACCATTTATTACATGTCTGAATATCTCCTATCACCATCTCCCCATCTACATGACCATAGAGCATAGTCTCTCCAAAATATCATCCACTAAGTACCTCATCTATGGTATGATACCCAACCAGTGTAAACCTTGGGTTCACCACTCATTCCCATTTCAAGCCTCACCTTAGTGGTGCCTCTATAGACTAGTTCTATCCTTGGCTGACTAATGGGTCATCTTGAATGACCATTATTTGTGCTTTCTCTCATCACTATAATTTACATCAATGGTATGATTGAGGTGGTTACCATTCCTACTACTATGGTGATGGCTATGGTACCTCTAGCACTCCTGCATACACATCCATCTCCTCTCTAGTTGTTGGCTATCATGCTCAACCTATCCACAATCTCTCACACTGTAGTCTAATCTCTAGTCTCAAAACTAGTGGTCCCACTCCTCTTCTCCCCCTTATCTCTCTTATATGTCTAACCCAAAATGTGGGTACCACTATCATATCTATAGGGTGAGAGAGTATAAACTATCTTGATATATGTGCCATTGGATGCAACTCTATCCACTAGGTGTAGTGGCTTATAATCTATGCTTCTACCAACTCTAATGCCACCATCCTCCAACTTAACTAAACTATCATGATGTGCCCCATATGTATGCCACATGATATATTCTAATGTTATTATTTATAACACTATCACATGGAGCATGTCTTGTTCCACATGATCCTACCTCCATCTCTGCATTTAAGGCAATTAATCATCAACCACATGGGGTAACCCAGTTGGTTAGTATATCAAGAACCTCTCATATATCTAAGAACTCAATAAAATATCTAGTCACATGGTATTTTACCCTCTATAAAACATCCCATACATATCGTACATTAGCTAAACCCAGATGATAGAACCTAGATCATATAGTGCCCTTACTCCAAAATAGACTGGCATAAGGCTATCACATATAATGGTACCTTGCCATCTAACTTGTGACACAACACTCGTGTTATCAAAAGTCCTATCACCACCTTCAATATATATAGAATCTAAGTTATATATACATCAAATGGGCTCACTCTCATCCCAATATATATCTTAGCTGATCATGTCACATATTAGGCTAATGCTCATCTCTCTTCCTATCCATATGGTATCCCTGTGATCATCGGTGTACCTCCTATCAAAAGTACAAGAATAAAATGGACATCCTCTAGTGTGATACCCACCTTGATAGTATCCCCATCCACCACCCATCTAAAAATATTAGTCAAGTACTATTATACTCCTAAGAACATGACTACAAGATCTACACTTAGCAGTACTTGACACATCTCCATGATACCTCCTATCCCTAGTGTGACTAACTTAGCTTTGTCATCCACTATCGACCACTCCAAAATGTATAGTATCCATATTTCATCCACTAATCACTATAATTATTGATGTCTATACAACCATTAAATAATAAAAGATGTATTATACCTCCATGCCACTGATAATCAAATACATTCTTTTTTATTTTTTTACAAAAAAAACCTACTTTGCCTTAATCTATCCATTTTTGATCAATTTCACCTAATTTTAGCCTATGTGGACATTTTGGTACTTACTCAGTCAAAATGGGCCTTTAGCATACCATTTTGGCCAATTTATCACATTTTAGTACTATATCAGCCACTTAGTCACCTATTAAGTTGACTAAATAGTACTAGGTTGAATTTGTGGACTTAATAAACTAAGTCAACCCTTTCATTTCCCCTCTTAGTACTAAGGTGGCAGAGTGGATTAACCTACTAAGTGAACATAGTATTACTAGGTCATCACCTTACCTAACAAACTAAGTTGGCACACACATACTAAGTCAATAGTATAGAATCAGGGTTTTCAACCTACTAGGTTGACTAGGTTGACCAAGTTGGTTTAGATTGCCCATTATTTTCCCTTCTTGTAATAAATGCCTTTGATAGTTATTACTCTGATTCCTTTCAACCCATTTTCCCTTTTGGACTCTAGTACCCTTAGAAACTATCTGGGGTTCATTTCATTTTCCAAAATTGTTCTAAATTACAAATTTCAATAAAAATCTTAATTTCCATTAAAATACTAAAAACAAGTTTTAAATTCTTAGTTGCCTACCTGTGTTGCAGCCACTACGGCCACTAGGCATCCCTCTCATCTTAGCTGTCATCTCCTCACCATATGATCTATTTTTTATTTTATTTTGTCTCTTAGAGATCTATTTTTCTCTCCAAATAAGTCAAATAATAATAATTGATTTTCTTTTCACCCTATTTAAACTTACTATTCATAATTCTTTACCTTTCAAATATTTACCATCAGATTCCTTGTTTAGATCATATCTTTGCTTCTAATCACTCATTTTTTGAGCCATAAAATGTTCTGGAATCATGACATCGTATATAATATTTTATAATAATATATGCCTATATTCCAAAAAATTCAATTTTTTACTCTTTTTTGCACTAATCTCTATAGGTTCACCTAATGTTCCTCACATTGGATGCCTTCACATCTCTTGTTATCTCCTTTATGTACAACACTAAGGTAAGTAAAGGTATGCATTTTTCAATTTTGTCTTTTCATTTATCTTATTTTCTCCTACTAGATTTACTTAGCATCAACATTATGTGTCATCATTTTCTATTCTTAAATCACCATCCTGTGTTGCACTCACATGACATGTGATGAGATTAGAGTGGGGCATATGTATACATAATATTTTAAAACTTTTATCACTTACTGAGGCTCTTTATCTTGAAGGAACCCATTGAGTCTCAATCTCTCTAAGTGCATGCCTTAAGGGGTGCATTGAGAAATGGGTAGGCAAACCATTGGTGCTTCGCATGCTTGTTGTCCCTTTTTACACTTATTATCTACACACGTCTCCTAAAAACCATATCCCTAATATTGTTGTTATTTATTGTACACTCCTCTATTAATTTCCAACCTTTCATCCCCTTTTCACTCACCTAATATCCCTTTCGATAGTTTACAATACTAGGTCGATTATGTCGACCCTATACTCTTATGGGTAAAATTCATTTAGGGTATAGGTTAGCTCTTGACTAACCTAGCCCATGACCTAGTGAATTTTTATCCAGAATAATATTAGGTCGACTATGTTGACCGTATCAACTAAAACTTCCATAAGAGCTTAGGGTTAAATACACCTATATATACAAGATCATTTTGCCATTATTTAGGGAAGAGAAGAAGAAGTAAGAGCTATTTTGCATCTGCTTATCCACCATTCTACTTAAGGAACAAGTTTAGGTTTTCATACTTTATTTCAATATATGGATCTTGTCTTGTGAAGAAGTATTTTGGATGCATTGATTGGTTATGTATCCTAGAGCTGATTTATCCTTGTCATCCTTACATACCACAACAACCTCTTACAAAGCACCTTAGCCAAGGGAGAGATTGAAGCTCATTGGGTTTGTCTTCAAAGATAAGTCTTCCTAAATTTATTACTCCTTTGTAAGAGTAGATAGATATGCATTTTCACTTTTCTTCCATGCATGTGGATTATGTATACATCGACGTGAGTATATGCCTCTTATGCATGTTTAATTTTGCTTTTTATTACCCTCACTTTGTGCCATAAGCTATGTTGAGCACTATATTAGATTTATTTAGTTTACTTGTTATTAGTTTAGTGCATATGAAAACATAGTGCTTATTTATAGTTATTTCATGATTGTGCTTGATTGAAGGCTTCAAAACCCTCCATAATATTGTTTATTGTGATAAGAGATCCCCTAATTGGGTCTAATAGATCCACATATTTGTCATGTTCTTGATTATCTAATATATCTCCAATCAAAAGTATAAGTATGATCTATCTTCTTTGAGTTAGGATTGATTTATAAACATGATGAATTTATGATTATAATTTCTATACTTTTAGGGATGTCTTTTTTGCAAGTTTGATCAAGGGAAGATGTGTTACATCCTCCTTTGGGATGTTCATCTCTCTTTGGAGATTTTTTGCATTATTTTTGGATGTTTTTCTCATGATTTAAGGGTTGTACCTTTCTTTATTCCATCTTACACTTACTCTCACCATCATGGAGTGATGGTGTGCCTTATCCTTCTATGAGATGTTTTTTAAAAGATAGTGGATTGGGATATTTGATTTTAGAAGCTTGTCTTGCTTCAGTTAAATTTATTCTATACGACTAACATATTTCAAACTTTCATAATGATGTCTTTCCTCAACTTGCATGGTATTATTCATTCTTTGGCCACTGGTGACAAGGCCCTTCCCATAAAAAACCATCTTGGTTAGCAACTTGGAGTTAATACCTCAAGTATGTTTATCAAATTCACCAAAATAAGCATATACATCTTGATGGGAAGAAAGAGAACATGGTGAATTTCTTATTTTTCATTCCTTAGTCATGGTTTTTACATATATGGTAGAGGATGGTCTCTTTTACATGGTATAATCTTATTTATCCTCCAATTCTTCACCATTATAGAACTTTTACATCATTTATTGGCTTGCAACTCAAGTTGAAACTCCTAAATGATTCCCATGAGAAATTCTCCATGGAATATCAATTGATATTGCATATCTTGATTCTCATCTTCAAAGGACTATAATATTCATCTTAATTTAGAGTTTTCATCATAAATTTTTTGGTTTATGATTTCAATCTCTTAAAGCCTTTCTCTCTTCAGAACTTTGCCCATGGTTGTACTTTTGCAAATAAGAAACCTAAAGTTATAAACTATAAATTGAAAAAATGGAATAATCTAATAAAAAGTGGAAGATGTGATATAAAACCATTTGGAAAACCTCTTCGATACAAAACTTTATCTAAAAATGGTAGTTTATGTATAACTTCACTACAAACCTAGTTTCTAGATACTTTAATGACTTTTGCAATTTCCTATCTTTTTATGTGAAATTTTATTAAACAATTAAAATTTAGTATTTAAAAAATAAAATTAAAAAAACAATTACTTATTAATAGATAAAATACACAAACTAAGTTGATAACGGATTTCACCCAAAATTAGACTACATCTCTGGGTCCACTCAAAGGCTAAATTGATTAATTGAAATGATGAAAAAATATCATTTATTACATCAAATTATCCCAATAAGGGGTTATCAGTTTGAAAACAAGTGTCTGATGTCCTTTAGGAATTTTAGCTCTGGATTTGACTCTAGCTATAGATTTGGCTCTTCTAGACTATCTCTTTCTTATCTCTCCCAAATGAGGGGCTACGCCAAGTTCATTGTAATGTCTCTTAGAGGTCTATGCAATGGATATTGGCCTATATTAATGATTCCATCAAGATAGATATACAAAATTATTGTCTCCTAATAAGGGGATAAATGTTCCATATAATGTCTTTAGGAGATATGCAATATGAGGTCTTGGACTTCAATGTGTTACTCCTATAATATCACATAAAAACTTTGATTTATCCTCTTGTTCTCCTTTACAAGGGTTTTAAATCTTACAAGATTTATTGTGTGTTGTTAATTAAAATATTAAGCATTTTATAGTGTTTTCCAAGGAGTGTTTTTATGGGTTAAAGCCTTATCCTTTTTGTATAAGGTTAGGGTTAGTAATTCTCTTTTGTGATTGACATTGAATATCTAGTTTTATAGTAGACCCAACTGGGTTTATCTTAACCAACTATATAGATAGTTATTGTATATGTATAGCATTAGACTTTGTATAATGATACAAACTAATTTTATTATCTATATTTGTATAACGATCTTGAATATGTCTATAAAACAATCATAGTGGTGTTGGTGGTGGAGGATTAGATATCAATGGTTGTCTAGGATACTCATACTGTACACCTATAACTATAAATACTCTATTTTAGTGTATGTTATTTAGGCATAAATGCATTTTAGAGGGGACTACAATAAGTTTATACATACAAAAGCATCCTAACAAAATATTGAATACCCAGTTACTTTAGAGAACCAAGAATGGTGTGGATAATATGGTTGATCCTACCTAAAGAAGTAATACTATGTGTCCTAATGTATTATATTTTTGATTCTATAATCCATCAATTGTTTTTTATTTATCTTTTAAATCATGTTATGTTTACCCTAGGGAGTGAAAAAGTGTCATCATGAAAATTTTCTCACTCTAACCATTTTAAATAATTACATTGTGTATAGGCTATTCATTGATATAGGATCATATGGAGAGTGCATGAAAATATAAATTATCATAACCTATCCCACTATAATCAAATGTGATAATGTGATGTTGTGATAGAGTACTAGTAATTTTACCAATAATAACATTTATTGGATGATCATATGTTGTAGGCGGGGGATGCAGGTTATATGCATGATGTAACTATTTGTTTAACACTAAACTTATATAATGGGGGTATCTAGGGTTAATAATATTAGATTATATTTTACACAATGGTGGTGAACTAATATAATGATCAAGATAATTAATATAAAACTTAGATAACTAATATTCTAAATTTATACAACTGAGATTTCTATAAAAAGTAAAGTACAAGTATTGATATATATTGTAATAAATTTAAAACAATGATACTTAGCTAGTTTAATATGTGCATGTAGGTCTAAGAAGGAAAAATATGGAAGTGTACTATAATATGATCCTCAAATATTCATCAGTTTATAAAAATATCCTTTCTATGGCCTTGGACTTTTACATCAGATTTAAATAGTACTTCTATAGAGATGTATAATTTTATCACAGGTGGTCTATATGGAATATTGACTCTATATAGATAAAACTAATTATATACTTATGAGGTTTTTTTAACCTTTATTATAATTTCTTCAAATCATGTTCATTGGATATCACTCTTTTTCAATTGATCAAATCTTAACATTTCACACTTAGAGTGATTATGAGAAAAATGGTCTAGTGAGATCACTATGTCTAGCTAAACCTAAAGACCCCTCTATCAATAGGTGATACCTAAATATATAATACTCTAAATAGGGCTTCAGGATAATTTATTTATCCCCTACATGTTGGCTTATGTGCATGCACAAGGGTGAAATGTGTGATAAGAAAAGACATGCAATGACCTAGTTAGTAACTTGAAAAACATGGATCACGGGATACTCTTTGAATGTTTCAGAAATGTATAAATATCATTCCTATGATTGATATGGAAAGAAGGACAAATTGGGAATATTTTCTCACTTTTATTGATTGAGTGCTTCTTGATATATTTTCTTCTGAGCTGAATGTGATTACCAAGTGTGGAATGAATGCAGGTTGATCCTTTAGATATATCAATTCCTTTTGAAAATATATCACAATAAATCACTTAGGCCATCCTTTTGGACACATTTATTTTTAAAATTAGATATTTTTGGGCACTATACACTTTATAGGAAAGTGGATAGTTGCATCGATGCAAGTGTCCACTTAGGTTATGAGTGTCAGGAAAGATAGAAAATAGGTATAGGTCCAAACCTGACAATGAAGGATAATAATCAAGATTAGAGATTTTTTCATAGTATAGAAGGCATATATCATTATAAAAATAATTTGTATACTAGGATATAATAAATTAAGCATAAAAAGATAGTGAAAGTGAGCCTTTTGATTGTTATAATGTCTAGAACTAAAAGGTACATCCATGATAAGTATTTTCCAAGTGTACAAGGCTGGGGTAATATATAAATTAGATTTTAGCATCTATATTTGATCCCCATTTAATATGGTAATGAAATTTATAGTTTAAAGTAAATAAATATCTATATGGGTGTGTACAACATACCTTATCTTTGCATGAGCCCATATTGAATGATTTTCTGGTGATTGGCTTGTAAACAAGAGAATGTTCATGTATATAATTAGTGTATGAAATCTGAAATTGGAATAATTTGTTAGGTTTAAATGTTTAAAATTCTCCTAATATTGGTGTGAAGGTGAGTTTCAACATGGCCATTGAGCTTATTTCATCTCAATAGTGCAACCCAAATATGTGTGTAACTTGGTGAGTGTGAGTGATTTAATTAATTAACACTTAATAAATTATGAAGGTGTATGCTTTAATCAAATAAAACCCATAATTTTGGTGATGTTAGATGATTTAATAATATATAAGTTATTAATTTGGTAAGATTGAGAAATTTAATCAACTTAACCTTCCAAAGGTGAACCAACTACTGCAGTAGATTGGATCAATAATAATCCATGTTGGGTATGATAATAGTCCATAATAGTATTTTAGATGTAGAAAATGATTTGATTTTTCAGTTTTTAGGTTCCCCTTGCATAGCATATAAACCTCATATATGTATCAAACTAAAATATAGGTATAATAACAATACCAATATATGAAATGCCACCAAAAATATGCATCTGAATCATATAATTATGATATTTGGTGAATTTTAAATTAGTGGAAGTGTGGAGGACATGTTTATATGACATGCCCCCATTGAATCTGGATAATTTGATAACTAATTTAAATGTGGAGAATGTGTTTACATATGCCCCACTACAATTTGGAGATGTTAAATACTAAATAAGTGTGTAGGACATGCCTTTTTGACATGCCCCCACTATAATTTGAACTTGTGAAAATGTGGAAGTCATGCCTACATTGATATGCCCTACCCTTTTGAGGTGAGGAGAAATATAATCTGGTATTTTCCTTACCTAAAAAGGATAAGATAAATGTATAAATGTGTATGGGTCAGGTAACATATAGGAATAACATGTCTAGGTAGATATATCATTGAAACACATAATATGTGATCACATAAAGTCCTAAGATGCATGATATAGATCATGAAAATATCTAGAGATTAACAATATAATCTTAGCAAACAATCAATCACACATAAAAGCACTCAAAATCAAAGAAAAATTAAATGGTCTGAGGAACCTTATACAAGGGGAATATTCAAATAGCATATAATCAAAGGGAAATGACTTAATCAAATGTTTTGAAGGAATAAAATAACATATTCAAATGTCCATACAATAAATAATGACAATCAAACATCTAAGTATGAAAACAAAGGTACATGGGCCACAATCAATGGACCATATTCAAATGATTAAATAGGAAATATATATTAGTGTAGGTTTTTATTTTTCCCTATTTTTTAATTAGGGAAATTGTATTTCTTGTGCATACATGGAGTTTTTCTACATTTGTGGGATAGGCTAGCTTATGTGGAGGTGTGTGTCATAGATGTGTCATAGGTGTCATAAGAATGTCATAAGTAACTCCCTTGATGGGAGTTACTTCTCTATTCTTAGCACCTTGTCACCACCTTTCATGGAGGAGTTACAGTCTATTCTTGGGGTGCCTTCTCCACCTTTTGTGGAGGAGTTACTTACGTACCCTCCTATATGTATTCCTCACTTTGGCCATCTCATGTTAATCAGATTTTAGTTTTTTCTATTTTGCCTTGTGCAATTTATCTTCTTATGTAATTCTCAAATTGCTTTAGCATCTATGTGGTGTGCACTTGCTTCATCTTGTGTGATCACGTCTCCATTGCATTCGCATTATCTAGATTCTGGCAACAACTCTGATATGGTATCAGAGCAAACCCGATAATCATGTGTTTAGTTATGCTTCTAGTTTATTTTGAAATCAAGAGGAATGGAGTTCTCTTTATTTTTTATTTCTAGATCTGATCTAAAATAATAATAAAAATCTTTCAATATCATTTTTGGTTAGTTTCCTTGGGATCCTTGGCCTTTGGGTGTCTTGGTTGTCTTCACTTCAGGTGCTAGTTTTGCTTCAGCTAGGGTGCCATTTTTGTGTGGAAGGAGTAGAGGGAGGAGTAGCACTCAGCAACATCCTTCCAACAGTCCTTCCAGCCATGCCATCAGGTCGTACGGTGTGCAAGTCTATAGGTTCTTTCTTTTGCAAGCATATTTTGATCTGTATCCTTTCTTTGGGGTACCACTACCTACATTTTGTCTACTTCTGCTATTATCCTTCCAGCAAGGCGCCTTCAGCAATGCCAAGCTTCTGCATTCTGTGCCAACCTGCTTTTGGTCAATAGTCAACTTTGTGCCATAGTTCTTCTAGCAAGGCACCTTCAGTTCTGCCATGCCACAGCCATACGACGTCCCATTTTTTTTGGTTTTCTATTTGCAAGGTGCTAAGCAGGCCGTACGACATCTAGCAGGTCTGCAATTCTTTTTTTTGTTTTTTTTTAGCAAAATCTAGACTGTGTTTTTTTTTTGCACCCCTTCCTTGCTTGGCATCCCATGTGACGCCCCTTGGACACTTGGCAATCCTTCATTTTATCTATGCCTTATTTGTTTTCAGTTTAAAATTGACTTGTAAAACAAAAATTAGTCAATTTTACTAAATATTTAGATTTTTAGACAGTTTGGTAATTTGGGGGTTTTCATTTAAAAATTGTATCTTCAACCTACGAAGACGAAGGGTGATGCCCATGTTGGTGGGAGGCCAATTCCCCCTCACACAAACCTCTTTTGGATTCCTCATTTTGTACTGAATCTAATGAGTGGTTGAAAGGCCACTTTCTCTCTCATAACATGCATTTTTTTAATATTTTAGTGCTTTTTTTTACAAAAACACTAGTTTACGAGAAAATTGAACCTTTAATATCTTGCAAATGGTAGCTTAGATTTGGGTGCCATTTTTTGAAAAAGTGTTTATAATTCAATTCTCCACATTGTAGGCTTGTTATTTGTTAAAAATGCACTATTTTATAAAGTGCCAAAAATTTGGGTCTCCTAAGATGCATTTTCGACTGAGTCTGACATCTTGTTTGCTTAAGTCTTGCATTGATTGCTCTAAGATGCATTCTCGACTGAGCCTGATGTCTTTTGAGTGTGCACTTGCATATTTGGGGTGGGCTCAATATTTTAGGGGGGGTGATTGCTTTTCACAACTTTCAAATCTTTGCTTTCATTCTCCTTTCTGCATAAATTCACAACTTGCAATCAACACAACTTCACCTAAATTCAAATTAAAATGGATTATTTTCAACTTAAACCCCTAACACCCTTCAAATATCATGAATGGAAGGTTAAAATGTCAATCATTCTTAGAAGCAAAGGGTTGTATAGGATCACCATGGGTACTAAATTAGAACCCAACACTGATGTTGAAAAGGTCAAGTGGTACAACCGTAGTGATGAAGCCTATGGATTACTAAGCTTTTTTGTGTCTCCAGAACTTCTCTTCCATTTAGAATCCTCCAAGACTCCCAATGACATATGGGACACCTTAGAAAACTTATTTGGGAAGCTTGATGAGATGAGAGGTCATGAGCTTGAAAATGAACTCATAAGTCTAAGTCCTAGCAACTTTGACACCCTACAGGACTTCTTCACTAAGTTTAAGGCCCTCATATTGCAATTGAAAGAATGCAGGATAGAGAAGAAAGATGATCAACTCATACTTTCTATTCTCGCAAAGTTAGGTCCAAGCTATTCAGTCTTTGTCTCCACTTTCCATGCCACAAAAAGTGCCCTTGGCACTACATGGAAAATGCCTTCTTTGGATTCATTCATTGCCAACTTGACTAGGGAGCAAGATAACCTAATTCAAATTGGCACAATGAAGTCTACTCAACCCTAAGCTTTGACAGCTGGAAATGGTAAGGACAAGACTTCAACAAAGGAGAAGAAGAAAGAAAACAACAATCCTGCCAAAAACAACACTGAGTCTTCATCCTCCAATGCTAAACCTAAGAAGGAGAAGTTTAAGTGTGCCTATTGTAAAAAGATAGGGCATGATGAACATAAATGCATGAAGAAATAAATAGATCACCTAACTCATCTTCTAAAGAAGAACAACATAGGTGTTCCTGAGTCCATCAAGCAGAATTCATCTACCCAAGATTCTACCAAGGCAAAAGGCAAGGGTAAGGAGAAAGAAAAGGGCAAGGACCTTGTAACTACAATAGCTTCTACATCTTCATGGGTCATTGATTCGGGTGCTTCTCACCACATGGGCTCTTCACTAGTTGAGTTTTCATCTTTAGAGCCTTGTAGCATGACTTCAATTAGTTTGGGTGATGACACATCAATTTTTGTTGCAGGAAGAGGGTCATTTGAAATGGAAGGAGGAACATTCAATAATTTTCTAAGTGTTTCTTCTCTTTCAACCAATCTTCTATTAGTGTACCAAATCACTCACATTAGTCGGGGCATGAGAGTTGAGTTTTCATGAGATTCAATGGCTATCAAGGAGTTGCATAGTGATACTATAGTGGCAGTGAGTAGGGCAGATCACCAAGCTAGGTTATACACCTCACATTTTGCATCAGATTCTTCTCCAACATCATTGCTGACTCATTCAGATGGAGTTGACAAATTGTGGCATGAGTGGTTTGGCCACCTTAACTACCACTACCTTGAGTAACTTTGCAAAAATGACATGGTCATTGGCTTGCCTCGTGTCCAATTCTCAAAAGGACTTTATGAGGGGTGTTCCCTTGGGAAGCATCCTGAAGCAAAATTTGACAAAGTCAAAGCTTGGAGGGCTTCACAACCTTTGGAGTTAGTCCACACTAATGTATCGAGACACTTTCCCAAACCATCTTTCACAAGGACCAAGTACATCCTCACTTTCATTGATGATTTCTCTAGGTACACTTGGATATATTTTCTCAAACAAAAGTCTAAAGTGTTTGAAAATTTTCTAGACTTCAAGGCTCTTATTGAGAAATAGAGTGAGAAATCCATCAAGGTTCTTCAAACTGTTAATGGAGGGGAGTATGTCAGCAACATGTTTGACCAGTTTTGCACCATAGAGGGGATTGATTTGCAGCACACAGTCACTTATAGTCCTTCATAGAATGGGGTTGCAGAATGCAAAAATAGGTTCTTGAAAGAGATGGGTAACTGTATGATTCACTCCAAATCCTTAGCACCACAATACTAGGCCAAAGCCATCAATTGTGCTTACTACATTCAAAATAGGTTTCCTCATAAAGCTTTGAAAGGGATAACACCCTTTGAAGCTTGGCATAAAATAAAACCTGATGTTGAGCACCTCAAGGTTTTCAGATCCCCAACCATGGCCCACATTTTGAAGAAGAAACACAAAGCTATGGAATGATAGTCCAAGCCTTGCAACTTTGTAGGATATTTGGATGGTATTAAGGGATATCACCTTCTAGATCCAGTCACTCATGAATTGTTCATCAAGAGAAGTGTCCATTTTTAGGAGAGTCCTAGAGACTCAACACTTGACACTTCTTCTCCCTCATCGGATCTAATTCTTCATGATGATTCCTCATCATATTCAGATCAGCCATAATAGGTTCTTGAGCCAGAGACATCTTCTTCTTCTTCAACTTTAGACAGTGAGGATAGTGATGCAGAGTCATCCACCTCTAGTCAGTCAAAGGATGAGGAGTTAGCACTTGACTCTCCCACTTTTGGGCCACTTTGGGCTAGATAGACACTTGAGAGTGCTGGCACTTGGGCAGGAGATCCTATAGATGACATACATACTAGGGGGGATTTTTAGAGAGATCCACATGCCTTCTTTGCTTTAGTTTTAGATCCATAGACTTTTTGAGATGCATCTGGGGTACCTGAGTGGGATAGTGCTATGGAGGAAGAATATTCTTCTTTAATAAAAAATCACACTTGGGATTTGACTTCACTTCCTAAGGGAAGAAATATTATTTGATGTAAGTGGATATATTAGACCAAGTTTGTAGTAGATGGGTCAATTAATAAGTACAAGGCGTGATTGGTCACCAAGGGTTTCTCACAGGTGGCAGGCATTGACTACCTAGAGACCTTTGCACCCATTGCAAAGATGACTTCTATCTAACTCACCTTAGTTATTGCCATAACACATGGTTGGGATGTGCATCAGATGGATGTGAAGAGTGCCTTTCTCCACAGAGACCTAGAGGAGGAGATCTACATAGAGCAACCACCAAGATTTTTTTAGGATTCTTCCTTAGTATGCAGACTTAGGAAATCTATCTATGGCCTCAAATAGGCCCCTCGAGCTTGGTATGCCAAGATGGATTCCTTTCTTCTCAAGGTAGGTTTCACTAGGTGTGGTAGGATGATTCACTCTTGATTTTGGTTCTATATGTTGATGACCTTTTGATCACCAAGAGTTCTTCATCGACTATTGTAATGGTGAAGGCATCTCTCTAGGATATATTTGACATGACAGACTTGGGTTTGTTGCACTACTTCCTTGGCATCAAGATCTCACAGTCAGATTTAGGGATTTCTCTTGCATAGCCTAAGTATGCTCTTGACTTATTGGCTCAGTTTCATATGGTTGATTGCAAGCCATCTCCAACTCCCTTTCTATTAAGATTCAAGCTTGAGGCTGATTTTTCTTCACCATTGGTTGATGCCACTCAGTATCGACAACTTGTTGGTAGTCTCATCTACTTGACACACACCAGGCCTGACATATCATATACAGTAGGACTTGTCTCCAGATTCATTCAGGAACCTCATGAGTTGCATTAAAAAGCAGCTAAGAGGATCTTATATTACATACAAGGTTCACATAGATATGAGATTCATTACAAATTTGGTATAGAGGTTGACTTGGTTGGATATATAGATTCAAACTGGGCTAGTGATTCACAAACTCGCAAGTCCACTTATGGTTATAGTTTCTCTCTAGGTTTAGGTCCTATCAGTTGGTCTAGCAAGAAGTAGAATGCTATTACTATATCATCCACAGAGGTAGAGTACAGGGGAGCTATTAATGCAGCTACTAAGGCTATTTGGCTTTAGGAGATTCTTTCTGAGTTTGGCATTCCTATCAGGCATCCCACCATCATCTATCATGACAACCAAAGTACCATTCAAATTTGTAGGAATCTAGTTCAGCACCAGCAAACCAAGCACATAGAGATTCACATGCACTTCATTCGGGAGCTTATTCATAGTCAGGTCATTAACTTGATATTTTTCTAGTCTTCAGAGTAGGTTGCAAACATTTTCACCAAACCTTTCACTAAGAGTAAGTTCATTCATCTACAAGCTCTTCTTAGGGTGCAGTCCACATCTGCAGCAGCATCATCTTTAGGATGGGCCCACTAGCCTCTTCTTTATTTTATGTCTGTCTTTTGGGGGGTGGAGTTTTTTTCCTACGGGTTTTCTCCTTTTCTCTATCTTATGGGATATTGCATTTGTACATGGGTACCTCATCAGGCCTAGTTGTCGAGACCCATTTTATATTTCCACACTACCCACCTAAGCTGTGCTTAGGGGGTATTAGTGTAGGTTTTATTTTTCCCTATTTTTTAATTAGGAAAATTGTATTTCTTGTGCATACATGGAGTTTTCCTACATTTATGGGATAGGATAGCTTATGTGGAGGTGTGTGTCATAGATGTGTCATAGGTGTCATAAGAATGTCATAAGTAACTCCCTTGATGGGAGTTACTTCTCTATTCTTAGCACCTTGTCACCACCTTTCATGGAGGAGTTACAATCTATTTTTGGGATGCCTTGTCCACCTTTTATGGAGGAGTTACTTACGTACTCTCCTATATGTATTCATCACTTTGGCCATCTCATGTTAATCAAATTTTGGTTTTCTCCATTTTGTCTTGTGCAATTTGTCTTTTTGTGTAATTTTCAAATTGCTTTAGCATCTATGTGGTGTGCACTTGCTTCATCTCGTGTGATCACATCTCCATTGCATTCACATTATTTGGATTCTGGCAATAACTCCGATAATATAATTTAAGATAATAACAAGAAGGAACAAACTCAAGGAAGTGCATAAATGAAAGCATTGAATATAGGCAACCAACATGAATATAACATACTAGTTCTTATAAATATGTGTTTAAAAAAAATGTTAAGTACATATCATATCAATTACATTGTGAAAGGATAGTCACATATATAGGCATGTGTAAGTATATAAGATCAAACATGATGATGGAAATTGATCATAGAATAATATAACTTGGATGCATCATGATCAAAGGAGTAGATTCATCTAACGTGATTATTACATGAGTAGAGGAAAGGACTAACATCTGTATGTACATATGTCATGTATATGGGTATGAATCACACTCAAGTAATGCATGAAACATATTTATATATGGAAAATAACGATATGTTATCTACTAGCATGGATCAAACAACATATGTATAATAAATAGTATGAATATGAACATGATGAATATTTTTGGTATTTTTGAATTTTTTGAATGTTTTTGTACTTTTTGAATTCTAAGATTTTTTAATCTTAATTGGAATGAAAGGATATGACTCTTCCCACTTAAAATATAAGGGACTATCCATTAGTTTTACACAATCATCATTTTTCCACTAGTGTTTATGTTTCATCACTCCAAGTGATTTAATATAATTTGGTAAAGTAATGTCATCTATCATTGCTATATGTTTATCATTGCATCCATCATGCAGTATGTAGATTAGTTTGTTTTGTAATTTTTAAGTAAATAAATATTGATGGTATCAATTGTTTCTTTCATTTCAGTTTCCCAACATTGTCCCAGGTAAAATGTTAGATTTGGTTTGGTATCCATTTCCTAGATGATGATATATATTAGTTTAGGTCCACATGTTATAGGTAAGTAAAAATATCAAAGATATTTGAGGAAAACATTAAAATTAAGATTGTAGTTCCTTGATAGTATTATAGAATGTACGTAAGTATGAGACATTATAAAGAGTTTCCCAATTATTTGGATCAATTTATAATTGTGAGAAAGAAACACCATGGATGTTTACAGTAACTGTTAGATTTTAATGCCTTTGTCACTTTGAAGATTAATTTTATGTGGAAATATTTATAGTATTATGTCATTTTTACTTCTCAATAATAATCTAAATTCATCATTCACATTTGTATTTCTTAATATGACTTTGTAATCCCGCATATTGATTTAAATTATGGCTGGCGATTCAATGATAAACACAATATAGTGATCCCTCATTAAGAATAAATTTTATATCTAATATATATCTATTTAGAGGTAAATATATCATGTAATACTCAAGTAACATATAAATAATTAAATAAGGAACATCCTAGTTTTCTAATATCTATATACTATGTTTTGAAGGTTTTGGAGAGGAATCCACATTATTTACATGGTGTATTTTCATTGATCCCTTATAAGGTTGGCTTAATATTTTTAGATAAGAGGTATCAATTAAATAACAAGCATTCACATGTTCATATATTATTTTTTCCTTACATTTATCTTTCATTGGCTCTATATATTATTCAAGTGGATTCATCTTATATGTACCATGACATGTAGATGTGAATAGGTTATTCTAAATATAGTCAAGTGGATCAAATTTTATTTTTTTCAAGTGTTCATCTGTCATGTCATGGGATAGATAATCATCAATATCATACCAATATATCAATTTTCCATATTTTTGTTCATTATTTACCAACAAAATAAGTTGCAATGTTTGAGTTTCATGTGGGTTTGATACTACTAGTTCCTTTGGTAATGATTCTTGATCTTGATGTGCATCCATGTACACCTCATTAGTTGGTGACTTATTTATTTTTTGAGGTTAATTAGTCATTATTTTTGACTCACCCATTTCATAAGTTTGTATATTCTCTAGTGGAATGTAATTTTTAGGCGGTACCACTTTAGGTATCCTTTCTGTGTTAGAATGTGTCATTTTACAAAATTTTAAGGGTTCATCATCGATAGGAATTATGAATAAGGCCCCATCATATTTAAATTTAAAACATTAATTTAATGTAGATGGGATGAATTCCATGGTATGTATCCACATTCTACCCAAAATTAAGTTATGGTGCAATGACTGAGAGATTACTTGGAATATATTTGGAATTGTTTTTTGCCCCAATGTCACATATAATGTGATTTGACCAACTAGAGGGTTACATAAATTATCAAATAATTTGGTATGCATATCTTCTTTTTAAAATAATATTGGTGTTACTATCCATGGTGGTTAAAAATTTAGTGCTAAAAATGTTTAGGTTTGAACCATTATCAACTAACACCCTTTTGATTCCCTTGTATGAAGAGGAAAATCTTAGTGAATAATCTATTCTGATGATAAATATTTTTTAATAAAAGGTAATAAGATTGGCATTATTTTTACAATATTTTATAATATTTGAAAAATAAACTAGTTCAATATCATTTGGTACTTAGGTTTCACATAATGCTTTGTATAAAATATCCTTGTAGATAGTAGATTGCTTTAAGAGTTTGAGGATGGATTTTCTTCATACGTGTTTCTAAACTAGTCAATAAGAACATATCCTTTTGATTTGATAATAGGTTTAGGCTTGGGAGGAACCTATTATATATTAAAATATCATGGCATAGGTTGGGCACCCTTAACATTTTATTAGTGACATTATGGCCTATAGAATCCAATATAAGTTGTGGGAAAATAATGGGTGTGGGACGGTAGCTATCACTGTAATAGGATCTAGGTGGAACAAAGGGTAGGGAACATGCTCTTTGGTGTCTGGATAACAACTCTATAGTATTATAAAAGGAGATAAAAATAAACTTGATTTTTTTCATTTCTTAGCTTGTTGTTTAATTTAATCATGCCTAAATCATATGACATAAGAGTTAATATGAAATATTGAAAAAGGAAATAAATGATATATGCATCTACATCCATGATTAATTGATTTAAAATAAATGGAAACCTGATTTTGAAATATTTATAGTTTGGAAATTAGAAATCAAAGAAAAAATAGGAAACCCTAAGTCCACTAGGGTTTAAATACCAAAGTTTGAGTTAACCAAATGTTTAACACTGAATCTAGATAATGGGGGTATCTAGGGTTAATAAGATTAGATTATATTTTACACAAGGGTAACAAAATAATGTAATAAGTAAGATAATTAATAGAAAAATATATATAAATAATATTCTAAATTTATAAAACTAAGATTTATAAAAATATAAAATCATAATAATTGATAGATATTGCAATAAATTATAAACAATGATACTTAGTTGGTTTACTATGTGCATGTAGGTTTGAGTAGGAACAGATCAGATGTGGACTAGAAGAAGATCCTATAATAGTCATCAATTTTTGTAAATATCCTTTTTGTGTCTTGAGATGCTTGTGTCAGATCTAGATTATCACATTGATGTAAGTGTTTAACTCTACCACATTTTATGCATTAAGTTGTCTCTCTTTGTCAAATAATCAAACCCTAGCTCTTCATCTTCAGAGTGACTGTGGGAGACAAGGACTACTAGGTTCATGGTGTCAAGCTGAAGCCAAATACCCCTATGTCAATGGGATATTCTTACATATAAAATAATCTAAATATGGTCTTAGACTAATGTAGTTCTCCCCTATGTGTTTGCTTGTGTGTGCACACGAGTGAAATGTGTGATAAGTAAATATGTAAAGTGACCTAGCTTGTAACTTATAAAATATGGCTCATCGAATGCTCTTTAAATTATTTAGACCTAAATAAATATTGATCTTATGAATGATATGGAAACATGGGAAAATAGGGTATATTTGATCACTTGAATGATTGATTGAGAGTTTATTGGTATATTTCCTTGTGAGTTGTATGTGAATGGAAGGTGTAGAATGAATGAGGGTTGATATTGTATATATAATAATCCCTTTTGTAAATATCTCACATTAAATCACTTAGTAAAACCTTTTACATTTATTTTTAAATTTGGATTAATTTTGTTTACTGGACACTTTTTAGGAAAGTTGACAGTCGCATTGATGCATGTGTCCACCTAGAATGTAAGTGTCCAAGGAGCTATAAAATAGGTAAAAGTCCAAAACTAGCATTGAATGATATAAATTAGTTTTAGATATTTTTTTATAGTATATAAGTCTTGGGTCATAATAATATCAATGGTTAGGCTAAGAGATAAGAAATTAGGCACAAAGAGATAGTGAAGGTGATCTTTTCAATAGAGGGAAGGTATAGAACTAAAATTTACAACCATGATATGCATTTTCCAAGTGTACAAGATTGAGGCACTATATAAATTTTATTTTCTCATCTACACTATGGAGTGTACTTAGTTTCTTTTGTCTCATGTTCAATAAAAGGATCCCTAAAGATATTTAATTTTTTTTCTATTGTAATTTTATCTAGATTATTTTTTAGGGGTGCTCAAATCACTAATGTTGTCATTTATAAGATCTTATATATTATATCTCAATTTGAAGCATATATTCATTGAGTACCCTAAAATATTATGATAATCAAAATATGCAATAACATTATTTTTTTTAGTCTAGGCCTATTTGGATTGATCACTTGTGTAAGAATGAGTATGATAAGGTTACACTCAAGTAACTTATTTTTTAATAAATGAGGAGGTGATGGTATTATCAAAAATTACTTATTTGGTAGAGTTTTTAATTGTAACTACTTTTTAGGATATGACACTACATTTACTGTAACTTTGACTCATTTTGGCTATCATTTGATTTTACCTAATAACTTGGTTTAATTTGAACATTCATTGTTGAAGAGGTTGGTGGATTTTATGTATACTTGAGTTTGTTCAACTAAATTAACTTAAATTTTATTTCCTTAACTATATGGAATAACTAATCAAATGATTAAAATATTTTGAATATAATGGATTCATGTAGTGGGGCCAACATTTTTTTTTTAATATATCTTTTAATTTATTATCATCCATAACATTGGTCATCTTGAATAGCATGGTCATGTTTTGAAGTACATAGTCATTGATTGGTTCATTGGACCCTTGATTGAGCTTAGGAATTTATGTGTAGGATAACTTATCATTTATGTTGATGGAAAAATATGTTAGGAATTGGTCATCCAAGGGTTTTAATGCTATTATTGATTTTAGTGAGAAATCATATAATCATTTTAATGCATAGTCCTTGCAAATTATTATAAATAACTTAGTCAAATGTTTGTCATTATCTACATAGTCCAAAAATTATGCATGGAATGATCTAAGATGTTATTTAGGACCACCTTTATCTTCATATAATGGGATCATAAGAGCTAAAAATCTAATGGGTAAAGAGTAGGATGCTATCAGCGAATAAGGGGTTATGGATTTAATCATAGGAATTCATAGAAGTACTATCTCTTAATGCACATTGCTCTAGATACAACACCTTGGGATTGAGAGTTGTAATAGTGCTTGTCACATCCCAATTTTTGCCTACACCTAATAAACTATTGATTAGTGGATTTTATGGTTATTATTTGACTACTACTATTTTATCTAAGTTAGATTTCATATGCTAATGTATGAATAATTACATGTTGCTTAATTTACATGATTGTTAACTACGGAGTTAGTTGTACTTACATATTATGTACATGATGATTATTTCATTTATTTTATTAAAACAATATATCATGGATTTTATATTGTTCTAAGGTGAACACATTCATTTTTTTGAGGTGGATCCATGATATATCCATCCTTCAGAGTGTGATGGAGGGAGGGTATCATTGTAGAGGGTAGATTAGATGTAGACGTTGGGGAAGTGATAGATTGAAGACTAAAAACTAGCACACACCATGATAATTTAATATGCTTTGATCAATTTTTGATTTAGATAGCTTTTAGTATGTCTTTTATTTTTAATGTTTTATTTGCATTTGAATGATTACTAATATGATTTTTGATGTGATCTTGATTATTGTTTGATGCTCATATTGATATGGTTGTGTGTTACATTTATGTTTCCATATTTAGATTATTTCATATGATAATGTTGCTGTGATGAGTAAGTGAATCTATGTATGTCTTAGCATGACTTACTTTTATATTTGGATATAATTAAATGTAGTATGACAATGTGTTATTTGGTATACATGAACATAGTAGTAGAAGGGATTGTATTACTTTATTTGATTTGTGTGTTAAGGGGATTATTAATATCACGTTTTGTCAATATTATTATTTGGAACCATGTTGATATGTATAAATTATTAGATGATTATTATTAATAATAATGTTCAAATGACTTTAGTAGAATCCAATTACATTGTTAAATAATCATAGTGTTAAATTAATTTTTGAAGTCAATGTTATATTCATCATGACATTTAGATAGACATTGGAGTTTCAATGCAATTAACATTGTTAACATGCATAGGGTTTAATTATATGTGACATTATTGTATTTGGTAAGTGTTATAATGAATATGATGTTTTGTTATTAACCTATATGTTAAGTCAGCATTATTATTGTATGGAATCATAATGTTTGAATGAATTTTTGAAATAGAAGGTAATTAAAATAATAATGTTTAAAGGATAGTTTATTAGGAAGCTTATGTAATTAGGGTTAATTATATCTTTGACTTGGATAGATAAGAATCATGCGAAACAAATAGTTTACTTTGAGGTTCATGGATTCTCTTTGCCATTCATGGTTAGTTAGTAGGATAAATTATGGAAGATTATTAGAATGTAGAGGAATAAAAGTGAAGGATGGGATGCTTGGGGGACATGATAGAGGAGTAGGAAGGAGAAGGAAAAAGAAAAAAAGGGTTCAAGGAGATTTTTTAGGAAATGAAATACCAATTGGTCATATTTGTGCATCATACACTAGGTTGGTCTATCAATTTTTATTCATAATGGCTTTGAATGAATTAAATATTTGGGATATTATTAGGGTTTTAGATTTATCATTTTTTTGAAAACTAATAGAAACTAGGGCATATGCCTGGTACTATGGATGGCTCAACCATCCATAAAATGAGACATATAACCCATTAAACCCTAGGTTTTGGTTATGAAAAATAAATTTAGTTGCCATAATATTTATTAACTAGGTAAAACCTATTATGAGGTGAAATATTTTCTACATTCTGAGAAAATTATAAGTTATGGAAATTAAGTAAGGAGTTTTACATGTGTTTGGTGGGTCAAATTTAAACCCTAGGTAAATAGACAAGGATTAGTACTTAATTGGTTATGTGAATATCATTTAACCCAGGTAAAGGTTTAGTTGGGTATGTAGGAATGAACACAGTCCTTGAAGCTTACATTAAGTCATTTTCTTTTTTATAAAATATTGAATGGTTATTTAGATTAAAATAGAAATTAAGTATTATAATAAAAACTTAGAGACTAGCCACTCTATTCAATATACCATTGTTAAGCTTATGAAATAATATTTTGGTTCAATATTGGAAAACCCACATAAAGCACAGCTTGTGTAAAGAGTTAAAATTGTAACAAGCAATGTTTAAAACAAGTTTTTTTTGTTTCGATTTAGAACTTGTTTATAGTGAAGACCATGATAGTAAAGACATAAAGGGGTGTATCCATATATCATCGGGTCTTTATTAATAATACAAGATATGAATATTTTAATGTATATGTTATAAACAGGTTCAATTTTATACATAAATATATATTGTGATTTTATTAATTTGATCCATATAATTAAATTATGAGTTGATTGGGTATTATTTGTGGTTATATATTGCATTTCATTTGTATATAAAGATGGAAGGATTTATTTTAAATACCTTAATGATACTCTATCCATATACATTTATGTTTATAGAATGAAATGATTTTCTTGTAAACCATTGGAATATAAGCTTAATCACATTCTAGATATATTTATAAAAGTGTGTGAATAATTCAAGTCATGACTATGTACTTTTATAAATATATCTATGCATATCAAAATTTGTCTGAATTATTATATTGAGGATGAGTATGGTTTCAATTGAATGCATTTTATGAAAACTTAGTGTGGATTGAGTTGTTTGGAAACTTAGTAATAATTCAATCTTTATTAGATATTAGAAACTTTCTTGGATTTTAGAAACTTAGTAACATGGTTTAGTGAGTGACTATGCATATTATGTATGTGATACTTGACATTTCAATTCAGGTATACCATAACCATTATGCATATTCAACCGAATAAGTAAATATAATATTTGGTATGGAAAGGAATTAAATACAACACTATATTTATAGGCATTTAAATATATACCTTCAACATACTGTTAATTTAATAAAATAATGCTTTTCCAATTATGAGTATACCGAATATGAATACATACATACATACATATACATACATATACAAATATATATAACAATGCATGTTTTTAATGATGGATATACACATCATATGTATTATTCAGAAAGATATAGATGTTTATTTAAACTAGTACAGAAAAAACAATATATGATTTAATACTACTAAAAACTACATAAAAAAGACCAAACATGATCACGTGAACATTAATAGGTTATTTCCAATAATTTACAATGCAACCAAATTGATGGATAAACCATTTTTAGTCATTTATTAGTTGTTTTGATTGATCTATTTGTTAGTATATTTAGTCATTGATTATTTTAATCTAATCACTTAGTCATTTTTTATTCATTGATATATTTAGCCATTAATTTAGTCATTGATTGTTGTTAACTGGTCACTTATTTAGTCATTTTTATTCATTGATTTCACTTGTCATCATTGTGTCCTGATCACTTTTGTTGTTTTTTTGGGGAAACTTAGCTACACCAACATATAATTGATGTAATTATAAATTCTCACTTCTTGAAAGAATAATTTATAAAACCTTCAATATGGATTACAAATGATGATTACAGACACCCATTACACTATTTTACTTGTTACATTCTACAGCCAAGGGTATCTTTTCATCTTCCATTGGATGCATAAGTAGTAGTAGTACAGATATTTTATATATATTTATCTAAAAAATGTGGAGAGATGTCAAATTTTAGATTCCTATTTTATATTTTTCACATACCATACTAATTAAGAATCCATTAACTTCTTCATTAATTTATAGCTGACAAGAGTATGAAAAAATTTAAGTCATAATATTAAGTACAAGAAAGGTAATTCCAATTAGGTTGTAGATTGCTTAAGTCACCTCCAATTAAGTAATAAGAGTAAATTAATATTAGTCATAATAAAAATAGCTCCAATTATGTTGGAAACTAATTTTGTCACCTCCAATTACAACACTAACAATAGTCTTGGATTCATGTGGCCATGAGACTTTTAAATGGCCCATGTTGTATGGTAGTGATCCTTAATTTGATTCACATACCACATAAAATGCATAAATATTATTCTTCTCAATATGTAGAGCATGAAAATGATGAATCCATGAATATTTCTCATGAATCATCATTTAAAACATTAGGGAATATAGCTTACTCTAATTTGAAGCTCAATATGAATTAATAAATGTTTGGGTATTAGATACATGTGCCAGTAAACATATGCCATAATGATGAGACTTAAAAACATATGACATAAAACAAAAAAAAACATAATCAATCAATCATTTGCATATAATGAAATAACTATTAAGAAGGAAAAATATTGAAATTTTATCAAGAAAAGGTGTTCTTACAACAGATACAAGATAAAAATATGTCTTTGCTTTGAAAAATGTGTTAATTGTTGTGACTGAGAAAACTACATTATAATGCCCTTTTTTTATTATACATATCAAAAATAGACAAAAAAAACACTAATAATATCCCTAAACAACACATTCAAACTATTGCATAAAGTAGTGGACCAAGTTGTCTAACAGCTAGTACATGATAAACATCAACTGTCATTTTTTCAAATATTTTAGTGGCCATCGTGTGAAGGTCCCTTCTTTCTCTTTTAGATAGATATCTCCATCTATTTTATCTTCATAAGAAATGGGTATGTTACTTTTGACCTTTAAAATATTTACATTTTCATTTCTTATTCCTTTCAATTTGACTCCATGTACAATAGATAGTGAGTGAATCTGTCCAATGCCCACAACAACACCATCAAATGGATCCAACACCTAGAATTTATCCCCTTCTTGGAGTTTATCAATAAATTTATACAAAAAAAATACACATTATATTGAGATATAAAACACACATTATATTATAAAAATAGAGTGGGATAACAGTCACATATAGAGTTGTTGAGGAAATTTGAATCGATTATGGGTTCTTTAGGAAGAAAATAACTGAGGAAAGGGGATTCACAAGGTGTTGATGTAAATTTAGGATATGGAAAATTTGAAGTGAGTCAAAGGGAGAATATTTTAACAGGATCAAATGCAATTAAATTTGGCCATAGGAAACAAGGGCCTAAGCATAAGACAAACCCCAATAATAGGGAGGATTTCCCTATGAGCAGAACCCCTAACCAAAGCCCTGAGATCCTCAACCTTGTGGGATTGTTTGATCCAAAATATGTGGGATAATTCACTTCCTGAAATATTTTAGATCAATGTGGTTATCTCATCCATGCTAATCTACATCATGTCTTGCTTGGTGCTTTTGAAGGGGGTAGAGAATAATATTAATCAACTCATGTGGAAATGTTTATGGCAAGGCATAAAGGAGAAGGACAATATATCTCTTGTGGCTTGGGACAAGCTTTGTAGATCCAAAAAACAAGGTGGGGTTGGCTTGAGAAATTACGCAATTCAAAATAAAGTATTAGAATCCAAACTAATTTGGAGGATGCATAAGGAACCCACAGTAAATTGGACCATATTTTTAATAGGAAATATTTGAGCAATGTCTCTTTTGAAGGGATTTTGAAAATCAAAAACACCCCAAAAGGATTGAGGATATGGAACTTCATAAATAATTACAAATAAGTCATCATAGATTTAATATAATGGGATTTTCATGATGGTAACAAATCAAAATTCTAGTCTAATTCTTATGTAGGATACCTAAAATTGGATGACATTATGCATATCAAGGAGACCCTCTCTAGGTTTTAGGGGACCAAGGTTAAATATTACATGATTCTAGATCTAATAGAAGGAGGTGTAGGATGGAAATAGAGGATTTTTTTAATATTCAATTTTAACCCCTAGGAGGTGGATTGTCTTAACTAGGAACTAAAGAAAAAAGCATTAGTTTTTAGACAAGGAGAGGACTCCATTGGTTGGTGTGGTTCAAATAATGTGATTTATTTAGTTAAGGCAGGATATTTAAGTATAGTAAAGACACAAGGAGGTATGAGGAGCATCATTCCTCTTCAATATTATTGGAATAAGTTTTGAATTCCTAAAGCATGATTATTCACTTGGGTAGCTCTGAAGAAAAGGATTCTAACTACTGAAAGATTTAGGAAGATGGGTTTCTTTGGTCCTTCTCAATGTCCTTTATGTAGAACCCAAGAGGAGATAGTGGATCACATTCTTCTTGGCTGTCAATTCTATTTTGAATGTTGGAGGTGGTTATTCATGAAGCTAGCAAGGAAGAGTGACCTACCTAATGATATGATGACTTTGTTTCAATACTGGCCCAATATCAAAAGACATTCTACTTATCATTGTTTATGGTTGATAAGTCCCACAATTTTAATCTTAGAACTCTAAAAGGAAAAAAAATAGAATATTATTCTAAGACAAGGAAATGAATCTCATATCCCTCCAAAAAAAGATTGAAGCAAGTATTGTGGAAATAATTAACAATAAATTAAACTCTATAAGGTTAAAAGAGGCAGTTTTTTTAGACTAGGATGCTAGTATGAGGCTCCACTGGGGTGGATTGAGAATTTCCCACTATTTTGGCTTAGAGGGTTAGAATAAAAAATAACAAAATCAACAAGTAGTTTGGAGAGAGCCACTAGTATGATGGGTAAATTTAAATTTTGATGGATCAGCTAGAGGTAATCTAGGGGCTTCAAGGGCAAGATATATAATTAAGGATTAGAAAGCAAGAAATTTAGTCACTTTTGCTAAACCACTTCTGGAAAGCACTAATAATGAAGCCGAGTTCAAGGCTTTATTACATGGGTTGTTTTTAAGTAAAATTATCAGAGTTTAAAAAGTGTAAATTGAAGGTGACTCAACTATTGTCATAAATGCTATAAGAACAAGGAAGACTCCAAAGTAAAAGCTAAATGCTCTTTTTAAAAAAGCCCAATACTCAAATAGTAATTACTTGCATGTGGTTTCATAACACTCAGCTCAATTTCAACATGACTAATTATACTATGAATATCATGTGCATGCTCATCGAGTTCATCATCATATTTATCACTATCAATATTGACATGAAGTTGTACAGTTTTACAGAGAGCTCTATTGATAGGGCCTTTTTATTTTCATTTTGCTTTCATATAATTGTTATACATCCAATTTAATCATCATGAAAAAATTAATATAAGTCAAGTAAATAATGTAAAATCTATAAATTTTTGTCCAAAAGAACATTTTAAGCATGAAGAATGACAAAACATTGGGACAAATTAACTTACAACTTAAAGAATGTGAAAGCTATAAATTTTTGTCCAAAAGAAGAATGAAAAAACATTAGGATAGATTAACTTACAACTTAAGGAATGAAAAATCTATAATTTTTTTCCCAAAATAACATTTTAAGCATGAATAATGACAAAACATTGAGATAGATAACTAACAACTATTATATTACCTCAACTAATTCAACACAACTATGATGATTGTGTTGTACATTTTTGTCCAAATCATCATGATCACTACCAATATTGATAGCTCTATTGACATCATGAAGGTATTTTTGTTTTATTACTACTTTGATAAAATTTATCTGTATGTGGTTTAACTGTCATACAAAAAAATATACAAAGCATTCAATAGTCAAGTAAAGAATGCAAGCTATAAATTTGTCCAAAAGAACATTTTCTGGATCACTCCAACAATAAAGAAACTCGGTTGGATTCTCCTATGCATTTATTTATAGAATTGTAAAACAAGAAGAAATTATATCAATAGAGCCTCTTACCTCATCTAAATCCATGGATTTATGCTCATTCCATGCAGAAATTATAGGGTTAACAAAGGCAACCAACTATGAAACTTATAGAGTGAGAGCGAATATGAATCTCATTATCTTTTGGTACCTTTCATTTGATTTTACATAATTTAGAGAGGCTCCTATTGGGTAATTAATATATGGATATGAAATCTCTATTGATGAACCAGAATTCCACTTCATCCCACTCTTAGATTTACTAGGTTGATATAGTGTTGCCATATAATTGACACTATCTTTTGTACTTGCTTCTCTATTACTATTTTCCACCTAAAATACAATGTCAATTTCAACATATAATCATTTCAATATAAAATTGAAATAAATAACACAATGTAAATTGAACCAAAAAGCGATACATTTACTACAAATTTGTCCATTTTGGCCTACAACCCACCTCAACCAAATGCATATCTAGCCCTCACAGTAACTCTTACTCTCTTACCTCTATTACTCTTTGCCAAATATTCTTTGGAATACATAATTTCTTTCAATGCCTCCCACTGTTTGGGAGATAGAGTGGATTTTAACCTCTCTTTTCCCTCCATGATTGTTTTTTTGCAATTGTATCTAATATTGTTCATCAAAATTCTCATCTTTTGCTTGTAATATCTTATAGATATTTCTCCACTAGTAGTCTCAAAACAATTTTACATTTTTTGTATAACATTTTCCACATTTTATGGCTCTTTATCTACAAAAATAGATTTGAAAATACCTAAATGGGCCCTACATCTTATACCCAACTCGAAGGCCCACTTTGTAGCATTTGGCCTAACGGGCTCACCATCTCTCAATACCTCAACCAAGACTTGATTTTTGCCTTCTAATTTTATTTCTTTTGCATTCCTCTCTATAGATATGTACAAATATTGACTAAATCTTTGTCTTTTGACAAAAGTAGACACATATTCTATCAAACCACTACCAATATTTCTGGATGATCCACTAGTTCCATCAAAAATTCTAGATGCAATAGGTAAACTCTAAGGTACAACAAATGCAAGTGTTCTCTCTTCATGACTTTCATTAACTATAACTTCATGATCCTTGGCCACATTAGGTGTGGCATGAGTAGGTATATCAGTACCAATCTCTACAAATTTCACTTCAAACACATCCTTTAATGTTGAATAAATCATATGCATACCTGTTGGTCCTTTTCTTTGATGTTTTTCAATAATCTCTCTTAGACTTTGTGTTAAGAGATCATCACGACATTACACATCACTATGTACTATATCAAGTTATGTATCACCATGTGCTATATCAGACTACACATCACCATGTGTTATATCAGGCTACACATCATCACAACTATTGTTTTCACCAACTACATTTGTTGAATCACAAATGTGTTGGCTTTTAGAAGATGGTGGCACTATATCTTTTCTTTCCTTTTGTTTTATCACTGCATTTTATTTACAATCTTTTTCTTGCCTATAAAACAAAAAAAAATTATATTATGTCTTATATACATAAATCTCTTGCCTATAAAATTTCATTAAACATTATTAAACAAATAATATACTACTTAATGTATTTACAACTTGCCTGTTTGTCAAACTAAGACACAATAAATATTCATTATTCTTGGCCACTTTTTCTCTATGAAAGCACTTATAATCTATCAATGAAATTTCATCATTATGATCACTATCATCGACCAATTTGTGCCTTATAGTCTTTTTCCTCATTTCCTAAAGTCCAAATAAATAATAATTTATAAATCAACAAATTGAATCAGTAAAACTTTATTTATTTCTTAAGTTGATAACTGTTGACTTTCCAATCCATTGATAACTACAAATGGAAACTTAAAATATAATTTAGTTTACAAATTAAAAATAAGTTGCAGTCAAAAACCAAGAAGATGTTTACAATTATAGGTATCAGACTATTAATATGGCTATCCCTTATTTCAACTGGATATTGACACTTATGAATTCTAATCACTCCTATCTGCGTCTAATTGATTTTCTTCCTCATCCTCATCTATGACATGCAATACATTATCTCACCCAATCTCTTCATTGGTAATCAAAATCTCGTCTTCATTCACTTCTTCAAATGTTTCTTGTAAATTAACATATTACCCATCAGGTATTATATCAAAAACTTCCATGAATTTTCATTTGTAATGAGACTCTATTTGAATTAAATATGACCATCCTAGGATTCTTACATTATCAATTAGAAATGATTGGTTCATTTGAAGAGGGGAAACAAATAACTCATCCATATTTGATAAAAATTGTCCTGTATTTGTGCGTACAAATCCACACTCATCAAATTATACTACAAATTTTTAGATCTACTTACATTTTAATAATATAGGACCATTTTCACCAAAATACACTTGAATAATTTCTTGGATGAATCCAACATAAAATTTCTTCTCATTTTTGTGAAGAAATTTAGTACTAAGAACACAATCACAATTTGTGTTTTTCTTCCACTCTTAAATGACTACCATAGGCCCACATTCCACTAAAATGCATAGTCCATAAATGTGGAGATTATGAAAGATCACTTTCCTTTGTTGTTATTTCTTGAGTTTATTATTTTTCATCACTGACTACATTAGCAATCTATTCTTCAAATTTTGGAAAAGAATCACCTCCAATCAAATAATGATGTCTGTGCTTTTGAGGTCGATGTTGCATCCAATATTGATTCTCTTCTTCATATTTTATACATAGAATATTAACATACAAATAGTAAGATTAATAATATAAATGCTTAAATTCAATTGAGTAAATAAATTATTTTTACCTACACTACTTTTCAAACGAACATGTGTTTTGAAGAATATAGGAATGTATCATACTTCTTGATGTGATAGCTTGAAGTGACATCCATTGCCTTATAATACTTCACCTACAAATCTCTCATCTTTTTCATCATCCCATACACATTGATTGACATTTTTAAAATCCTTCATATATTCTATGCAAAATCCCATGGCCTCTTGCATTGAATATCCCTTAGACATGTTGCCTTTCGGTTTTTACCTAGTATGAACAAATTTTTTCAAAACCTTCATATATCATTATATATGATAGATCCATCTCATTCTTACTAAACCAAAATGCTCTAATTCATATTCTAGATGTATCAAAAGATGCATAGAAATTTTAAATATTGTTGGTGGAAATTCCTATTCCAATAGACAAAGGACTTCAACAACCTCCTCCCTCAAAATATCAAAGTTAAAAGGATATGACATATGTAAAATCATCCTCTTTAATATTAGGCCTAACCTTATAATTTCCAATCTTGTCCCCTTTGCCAAACTTGATATTTACCACAATAGGTAAAATATTCTTGATTATGACATGATAGTCATGGGTCTTGAGGCCTCTTAAGCCACTAATGTTAGTTTGGCTTCTAATACTAATACTTACATATATAGTGGGAAAATGAGTTTGAGACATCAACTATAAGAATTATGCACATTGTTCCTTTATCCAGACATAAAGAGCACTAGGTTTTCTATATTTTTTACCATCACATTTTCAACCCAAAGATTTTGATGAATCTTTAGTTTTCAAAAATATTCACATGATGACATAGTATCAAAAGCACCAAAAAGAGTTTATATAATAGCATAGGCTATATTTTTCTCAGTATGCATAGAGTCAATAGTATGCCTAATATATATATGCTTAAAGTATGGTAAATTATAGAATATGCACAATCATTTTACACTACTTTCATTACATGGATCATATCTACTACCAATAATCCCATCATTTTCAATAAATGGCATTCTTTTTTGTCCATTCTCAATAATGTAATCACCTATTATTAGTAATGGTGCTTCATGATTCTCTACTTGACCATTGAAATGTGTTTTTATCGATGATATGGATGATCCATTTTAAGGTAATCATGATGTCCATAATAAATACACTTAGGCAAACTTCTTGAGTGACTCAAAAAATACTTAAAGTTGCAAGCATGACATCTATGGTATTTATGAACACTAAGACCAGACAATGTGCCATATGTAGAAAGATCATGAATCATAAATAATAAGGAAGCTCTTAAAGTGAATTTGACTGAATGACCATCCCTTAAAGATTGAAATGCTTCAATTCCTTTCCACAATTCCATTAACCCATCATATAATGGCTATAGATAAGCATTGATTGTATCTAAAGTCACACTTTTATTTCTTGGTATAATCAATGATAACATTAAGAAAAATCATTTAGTTGTTAACCATGGAGGCAAGTTATAATTTATTAAAAACACTGGCCAAGTTGACCATTTAGTAATTTGGCCTGAGAATGGGTTCACCCCATCTAGAGCCAAACCCAACCTTATATTATGTGGATATTGAGAAAAATTAGGCCATCTATTATCAAATTCCATCCACATCTTAAAATCAGGCACATGTCATTATTGTCCATTAGTGCTCTTATGTTAGACATGCCATTGCATAAGTTCAGTAATGTCTTTGTACTTATACATTTATAGTAATCATGGGATTATAGGTAAGTGGTGAAGAGAATTTATAGGAACCACAACTAATTTCAACCCTTATCTATACCGCACTTCATGACATTTCAGACATCCACTATCACTTGCAGTATTATTGTGAAATAATATACAACCATTCACACATGTGTGGATGTTTTCATACCCTAAGCCTAGCTTAGTGATTTGATTTTTACATTGACTTTATTTTGTTGTAAATTTGGATTGAGGTGGTAACAATGAACTTAATAATGCCAATAATTGATCTACACTCTCATTTGTTTAACCAAACACCACTTGCAAGTTAAGAATTTGAAAGATTATTGTCAAATGACTTAACTTGAAATTAGCATACATAGGCTTTAAATCATCCTCCATCAACTTGGCCCAATCATAATTTAGATCCTTATTCAACATTATATCAACTTCAAACCCTTCATCAAACATTGTTGCTTCTTCATCTATTTTTGGTGCCACTTCATCTATGTTTGTTGCCTCTTAATCTCTCACACTCTGTAATTCTATCATATCTTCATAATAATTGTAATCCTAAGGGCTTATACCACCATGCCCATATCTTATCATATATTGATAAATCAAACTTTGTTTTCTCACATTTCCACCAAGAAAATCATTACATGGACATGGATATTTGTCCATGTCCCTCTCATCAGCTACTCTCTCATCAAATGCAAGGTATTGATCTATATTCAGCCTTTGACATTGATCCATTTGTAATGTTCTCCACATAGAAACAAAAATCTTTTGGAAAAAAAATAGGCAAACCAAAAGTTCAAGATTTTTTTAAAAATATCAAGAACAAATCAGATTTTTAAAAAATTGTAAAAAAATGTAGACTAAGAGATAAAAACTCTTTTATTAATTGAAAGGCATTTCCATAAAAATAGAGTTATAAAGAGAAAATAAAAGAGAGAATTTTACTAATGAATTGTAAAAAATAGATTTTTGTAGTTTATATTCAAATTGATAATTACATTGCATTTCACATCTTCCAAACTAAAAGCATTACTTCACATTGCATAACTAATAACTAGATGCTAATAGATGACAAAATTTCAATTATAATATAGTTTTTTCAATGTAAACCTAAGAATTTATGCAATTACTTCACATTTCATAAATAATAACTAAGAGAAACTACCAATTACATTTGCTTGTCATGGCATTTCATGAGACAACATTTCTTTGAGGTATTTTTAAAAATAGATCACTACCTTGTCTATGCTACCACATTTTCCATACATGTCTATAAAATAATTCTATCAAACATTTCAATTTATTATTTATATGGTGACCAATCCTAAAACAAGTGCTTTCAAACAAGTTATGGATGGTTGGAAAAAATTTATCAAAGCATAATAGTAAGCAATAACATAGACAAGGTAGTGAATCGGTTGATAAAATAGCTCAAATAAATGTGGTCTCATGGTGATGGAATACCTTGATAATCCATAACAATTCACTTTTCATGGAATTCATCATGGCATTCCATCTCTATGAGACCACATTTCTTTGAGGCATTTTTTCCAAAATTCCTAAAATTCATCCTAAGAGTCCATATTCCTTTTATAATTATCCCAGGAGTCATTCATAAGCATCCCATATCATGTCCATGTGAAAGACATTTGTATTTTGATCATTGATATGGTTTTTTATCTTATCACATCCTTGTAGTACATTAAAATAGCTTTGGTGGTTGTGCAGGAACCAAAGGAAGTGAAAACATACTTATCACTTCCCTGCAGCATGTAGAAACTTCACTTGCGGTGTTGTGGTATACAGAGACTTGTTACCACAGCCCCACATAGGTCTCAAAGTAATTGGTAGGTTGGTGGAAAGAGTTTTAGTAGCATATAATATTTCACCATGATCCCATGATAAATAAAATGTTGACTTGTCGTGATGAATTAAGAGCAAACAGTAAAGGTTCACCACAACCCCTCGATAGACAAAAAGATAAATGGTAGTATGGCGGTAAGGGCTAAGATAATAGATAACACATACCAAAGCCCCATGATAATTTAGATAAGGTCTTGTGGGCTAGTGGTAAGTGGTAAAATTTATATAAAGTATGTGCCATGCTCTAGCAATAATTTTCTGCATGATTCCCTTTTATTTTGATATGTTGAAAGATTGCTTATTTTAATTATCTGCAAATACATTTAATCTATTTTACAATCTCATCTATTATCCATGCACTTATCGATCCAATTGCTATTGAACTGATTAGTATTTTTATATCACCTTATATTATTAACTTTTTCCATCCCTTCAACACTACTAAATACATCCCCTTTAAGAGTGTCATGTTGTGCCCACCCAATTATTTTCATCATTCCCAATAACTAATGAGCATACAAGACAAGGTTGACCTTGGTGGCCCCTCAAGATTCCTCCATTTCCTGCTATTATTAGATTACCTTATTTGATACAATTCTATTTTTAGGATTTTTTAGTTGATACATGATTTTTTTTCCTTAGGAAAAAATCATAATTTCATATTTAAAAATAGGAAATTGGATAATATCATATTCATTTAAAAGCATACCATAGGGATGAAATACATGGATATAACTATCCAAAAAACCCAAACATAGAAAGAGTTGAAGTATAAGGCACTCAAAGAAAAATAAATCAATATAAAAAAATGTTTAACAAGTAGATAAAAAAGATGTTAAAGGTAAAGAAGTAGCCTTACCACATTAGTCTCATCTAACTAAGTGTTAGAGTGAGGTGAGAATTCACATTCATTAATAGAGTTAAGTTTGATTTGGAGTGTTTTATCATAATAGTTGGATTATTTTCTTAGTGTACACGAATAGTATTTCGTTGTGTATTTATTTAGAAAATCTAGCTATTATCTGATTGATCACAATAATCAAATGGTTATTGTGAAACCAATTCATTAGCCTATTTAGTAGTCTTTCCTTATTTTTCAACATGTCAAATCTAATGCTTGTAGTGATACGGTAAACAATGAAGGGATGTCAAATGATCTCAAGGCCCCATGATAGTCAGATCAAAGGTTGGCAATAATGTGGTATGAGGTATAAGGGGTAACATGTATCCTACCATCCTGTGATGATGTGTATCAAGGCTTGCAGGGTAGCGATAAGCAGTGAAAGATGCAGTATAACCATCTAAAATCTCTCAAAGTCCTATGATACATCTATATAGATCTTTTGGTGATGTGATAAAGTATTAAATGCTAAAATGACTATATCACTACTCCATAGTGGTTATCATTAATACCTAGAATTGAAGAGCCTACCCAACCATTGGATTAGATCAAATCAATTGTCTATGTTTAAAAGACTTGAATGTTGAGATTTATCAAATTTATGGCATGAATTAGAGTAAAGGTGAAATGCCTATCTCTATATTAGAATAAAATTTGGAATTTCTTTGTATTTCATCATTTAAGCAAATTCAGTGGTGATTGTAGATGGTGAATTCAAGCTCTGTGTGCACACTTTAGCTATCTTCCAACCCGGTAAGTCTTCTTCATAAATATCTTCATAAAATTTAGTATTTAGTTTGTGATTTATTTTCAATTAGTTTGGTAGAGCAAGTGATTATCACAAACCTAGTCCATAAAAGCACGAAACTATGGCACCTAAGAAATATGAGTCTACAAGTAAGAGCACTGAACCCCATATTGCCAAGAAGCTATCCTTTCAACAGTCACTATAAGACATTTTTCCAAATTCAGTTGACAAAGGGTATAAAATACTATTTAAGGATGTAATAAATTGGTGTCAGGATGCTAGAGTCCCTATATCAAGATGGAACCTTTTTTGGTATTTTTGTGAAAATCAAGATGGACAAAGACCGGTTGCAAACCCATGAAATTTAAATTTGACTAAGCTTGTGGTGATAAATGTATTCATTGATGTGGATTTGATCAAGATATTATCATAATACTATCATCTAGCCACCAAAATTAGCAGGTTGCCAAATGGGTCACCATTAGAGGCTGTGGACAAAAATGTAATCATTGATCACTTCATGCTCAACAAGTAAACCCTCACAAAAGTTGACTTGAAGAAGAGTGAACAAGAATATACTAGTCTAAGAAATAGACATAGGAGTGATGAGTTACCCATGTACATAAGGAAAGGGGCCAATAATAGAAGTATTTCAATCCCAACCACTGCAATTGAGCCTTTTCCAGTTGATGACTTTGCTATGTATTTCAAAAGGACATATTTTTCTTTGTGTCAAGTGCTAGGAATTGATGCCCAAGATAGAATTCCAATTGTCATGATGATGATGGCCATGAGAATACAAAACCTAAAGGTTAATGTTGAGTATGATTTTATGTCATTTATTGAGAAGAAATTGCATGACATATTTTTCCAAATAAGGGAGAACAAGACACCTATGGAGTTCAAATATTATTCTTTGTTGTTTCATTTAATTTTATGTTAGAATAGAAGTAATTAGACCAATAGGATGGACTTGAGCATGATTGATCAAAAGAGACAGAGATTGCCTACACAGTATTGGTGTTACAAATGGGACACTCATTATTAGAACTATAACTATGTTGTGTTCCATGATGATTTCTTAGTCATAATAATGAATTCCCTTGGTAGCCTTTTTCCTAGATTGACCAAAGAGGTCAGAGAAATTTTGAGGCCTCTTGCTCATAGGATAGAACAAGGTCACAAACATAACTTTGATTATTGGTATTTCTTGTCTGACCATACTATAATCAAAGTATATGGGTGTACTCATTCACCCCATGTGTTGCCAAAATTTGTGCCAAATAGAATTGCTTTTGTTGAATTCATGTGGTAGATGCTCTAGATGGAGAAAGATGTGATGAAAAAACAAAATAAGGGCACATTTATTCTAGATTCCACTATGTTTGGTGAATGGTACATTGGTACAAATACCTTAGAGGATTTGCAAGCCTATTTGAAGGCTAAATATTCTTTGAAATTAGGGATAGAAAGGGTTTGTAATCTAGAGGGTCACATGAACTTTGTTAGACAAGTAATCCTTACTAAGATGGGGATGTCCCATCAAATAATTTTGATGAGGATGTGATCAAACATTGTGTCATTTTTGAAAAGGTATATAATAGGAAAATTTGAAGAAGATTGAGGATGATAAAAAGAAAATAAAACCCTAATTTTTCAAGATTTTTTTTTGAAGAGGACCCTTTGAAAAGAATATATTTGATAACGGATATTTTTGAAAAAACATATGGAAAGCATATGAAGAAACCTAAAAGGGATACCAACCTCCCTATCAAAAATCTAATAGGAGTTTTGATTCAAGAACCTAGTTCAAATGCAATGTTAGTGCAAGATACAACTGTTCCTAATTCACCACCTACCAAAAGGCAAAAGATTGATGATGTTTCTCCACTAGTTCCATATGAAATGACTAAAGGAGTTGGTGACTCAAAGGAGGTGGATATTAGTTTGAGGCATATGGGAGAGGAACAGGAAGTTGATCAACCACTTGTTGGTCAAAAAATAGAAGCACACAAATAAAAAAAGAATGGATGAACAAGCACAAGGTGAGCCTAAATTACAAGATGAAAGGGTTGTGGCTTCTATGAGGTTCATCGAGGATGATGATTTCATCAATACCCCAAAATTCAAAGATTTTTGGCTCAAAATGAAGATGAAATAATTTGAAGAAAAGGTGGAATAAATAAAATGGGTGCTAATGAATCTCAACATGATCAAATTGTGACATATACTTTCAAGGATTTGAAAATTGATGAAATAAATGTTAGCTCTGATAAGGATAGACAAATGGTTTTGATAACTAATATGTTGATTATCCTTAGCCTTGAATTGAAGGAAATGTTTTTGTTGGACCAAGTGAGAAATCAAGATGACCCCATGATGGTTTCTAAGTTTGATTATGCAAATGGTGTCAATGGTTGTGGATTTAACCCAAAGATAGAGACTCTAACAATATGAGCCACAAAAAAGAACACCAAAAAACCAATATTGCTTGATGTATTCTAGGAGTTCAGGGGAAAAACTATGGTGAAAACATTTTAGGATACATCAGTGCTTGAAGTTGCCACCCTTGATATGCACTCTACAATGTTTGCACAAGTTGTTGTCAAGGAAATGGAGGAAAGATTGATCAACTATGAAAAAAAATCAAATTGATATGAATGATGAAGTTAATATGTTATATTTGGAAAATGTCAAACCAAATCAGCAGTTGAATGGTGTTAATTCTCAAAGCCAAGCAATTATGCCATACCAATCACCTGTGCCATAAATGACCAGTGCTAATATAGTCCCAATTGATCAGTTAAATGCATTGAAGTTGAAGTTGGAGAAAGAAATTGAAGATTTGAAAAATCAAAATGAGAAGACAAAAGGATGAGGCCAAATTGAAAATCCTTGAGTGTTTGAGAATATTTTTGAATATAGAGTAAAATTGGTTGTTGACAAGTTGAGAGATGTGCATGAATGTTATTCTTCCTTATCTCAGGTCATTGATCATTTGAATGCTAATATTTCTATTTTGGATCCAATATACAAGAAATGTCAACCTACACACCATACATTTCTAACCTTGTGCAAATTTCTACAAAGAGATTCAGGTGCTTTGGCCTCACTCAAGCTAATAAAGAAGATAGTGAAAATGATCTTAGATGAATGTCAATATGTGAATGGTGAGAGCTAGAAAATGTAGGTAAAGATTGATTCTTTTAATACCTTCAAACACCATTTTATTCCTTCCATTTATATAGAGGATAAAAAGATTAAAGGTTTTGATGCATGGAAAAGTGAATATGGTCAAACAATTTCTCAAGTCATTGATTTCTTGAAAAAAGATGAAAACATAAATATTCTTAGTTTCAATGTCATTTTGGATAGAGTAATTACTCTAGATGTTGGATATGTAAAGTTCATCATTGATGTCAAAGTGCTACTAGACAAAAGATAAAAATATCACCAGGCCAACTTGCTCCAGATCCAAGAATATAAGTGGCCTAATAATTTCACAGTGTACCAATGGGAGAATTAGTATTTGAAAACTAAAGAATAAGCAGACCAAGTATGAAAAAGAGTAATGAGCATCAAGATGGCATCAATATGGTACCAAAAAATATTGGATGCCCTCTTGTTTTGTGTTTTTCTTGTTTTTATGCTTTCCAATATGTATTTAATATATATTTGGCAGTCTTTTTAAGACTTGTCAAAAATTATATGTTGTAATAGGTCATATTAAGGGGTGGGTATATGAAAAGTCATTTTTTGGAATGTGAAAGGTCTGAAGCTTGTATCTTCCTTCACACCTATAAGAAAGAAACCAAGACCTTAGGAAAGCTCTATGGGAATTTGATTTTGGAAAAAGACATTGTAAGGCCTGCTCTTCAAAGATATATCAATAAACGTAAACCACATTTCTTTCGTACCATATATCTAGTTCTCAATTACTTGTTGAATATTCATGTTATGCTTTATCTAGTTGTCTCCATTTTTGTTTCTCCTTGTTATTTGAATTAAGATATCAAGTATATGTTTAGTTATTCAAAACACATTTGTTGTTTTTGGGTGGTTTATCTAATTGGGTTTCCTCAAGTAGGGATTAAATTCCATTGAATAAATCACTATAACCAGGAGGATTCAATTTCAGTAATTAAGAAGAGCTAGGTAATAATAATCTTACATGTTTATGCCAGTCATAGACAATCCCATGCAAAGTAAGTGAGTTATGGCTAGATAAAAAGCACAAATCTTTATGTGAACACACTCCATTACCTAATTGTTGGGAAAGGAACTGATCAATTCTTTTCTAGAATCATTTCCTTGTATCATATTCAAAAATTCTAATTTTAATTTTTTGTTGTGTAGGAGTAAGAGTAATATTATAGTAGAAATTTTTAAAAAAAATCTAATCCAAATCATTTACTAGTTTGGATTAGGATGAATTGGATGATTCAATTGAAAAAATTACATAAATCCCTTAATCTACTTTGAAGTCACCAACAAATTTGAGGAGTAATTAATCATTGGTGAATATAAGGTAACACCCACCTGGGCAAAGCAAAGTCTAAATTGTAGAGAAACCTAACCACTTGGGTTGATTCTGTTAGTTGGCCAAATTGGTTTCATAACCCAACCATAAAGCTTGGCATCCTTTTAAGGTTTTGCATACTGTAAATTCGAGAACCAATAGAAGGCTTTGGAAATTTTAAGAAAGGCAACTTGCACAGATCCATGTGATGCCTATGTATTTATCAACATGGGTGAGTTATTAATATCATCAGACCCCAGTGTAGCCTTAGATTCTCTTAAGACACCAAAGTCTCTTTTGAAGAAGAGCAAAGAATAAGTACCCATTGAATTATTAAACAACATTGGGTTTCTTCATTTTGAGTGTGATGAACTAGAGTTGGCTCAATAAACTTTTATGGAGGCATTAGGAAATGATGTCCTACCTCTACATAAATATTTGTGGTCAGTTTTAATCATTTTTTACTTATAATATTATCATAGTTAGTGAAAAAGGTAATGTTCATGAAGAAATGGAAAAGATGCGTAGAGCCTTTGAATTATACCCGTACTATGCAATGACATCGAATCATTTAGTAAACATTTTTTTCTTCATAGGGCAACATTTTCTTGTGGAATAGTAGATTGAGATATATCTTGATTCAACTGACCTCCCTCTCATGACATCTCATTCATATTATAATATTACATGATCTTATCATATTAAAGGTGATTATGATACCACTGGCTACTACTACATGGCATCAGTCAAGGAAATCCATAGGCCATAAGATTTTGTGGATAGGTTCAATTGAAGCTAGGAGATCTTAAGAGTTCTCTCTCAAATTTTGAAAAGGTTTTGGAGGTCCACCCTAAGAACTGTGAGAGCTTAAAAGCTTTAGTCCATATATATGCTCAGCAAGGGTAGGTAGAGAAGGCTTTGGAATTTTTTTTAAAAATGCAACTCACATAGATCCACATGATGCCCATGCATTTATCAAGATGAGTGAGTTATTAATATCATTAGACCCCAGTGTAGCCTTAGATTCTCTTAAGACAACAAAGTCTCTTCTGAAGAAGAGTAGAGAAAGGTACCTATTGAATTGTTAAATAACATTGGGGTTATTCATGTTGAGCATGATGAACTAGAGTTGGCTCAACAAACTTTTATGGAGGCATTAGGAAATGGCATTTGGGTAAATTCATAAATAAAAGCCCCAATCTTGATTTTGTATTTTTTTCTATGTGCTTTAAGGATATGGAATTATTCCAATGACTAGAAGAAGGTGGTGTTTCACTTGAGTTATAAGTTTAATTCCCATATGCTCTAAAATTCATAGAGGAAACTAATGAAAAAATAGTCCCCTAAACCCTAAACTACCTATATGGTTATGGTACTTAGTTGCCTATGTAACTATTGTAAGTTTCCAATTAGAAAGCTATAGATTTTTTGTTTAATGTAATGAGGGTTTTGAATTAACTAAGAATTCTCTATACAGGGCATCCCCAAATCTGACTTCACTATAGAGAGCCTCACCAACTTTGAATTCTTTACAGTAAACTCCAAATTCCTTGCTCACCTTTTCAAAAGTCTCCAAGTCCTCTCCAAACAAGAGTTATCACCCATGAAAGTAGATGATATAACCCAAAACACCTTACTGCCAAGCTAATTACCAACTAAAAAAATGAGGAAATATTTAATGAATAATGAATCGTGCACAATACACTCCTACCATAATTTTTTTAAAATTTCATCTAATTTATATTTGCTTAACTATTTAGAATTTTTATTTGTATGACTAAATATTGTTTTAGTCAATGACCAAATTAGTCATTATTTACTCATTTATACCTGAGTTTCAAAACATTAGTAGAATTTAGACTTTTTTAATTATTATGACTAAAATTTTTAGTCATGTAGTCATTTATTTGCCAAATTCTACTAGTGTTATTTGCCTTAACATGTTGAACATATAAGTTAAATTGGGGAATCAGGGGACCTCTAGTTGAAGAATTTTATTTAGCTTTGTTTATTTTTGCATTGACTGATTTTATGAATAATTTATATAATGCAAATAGAAATAAAATATAATGGTTGTTGAAATAACTATTATTATGGATTTAATTTTCTAACTTTATATATATAATTAAAATGTATGGTTGAGTGATTTTATTATTAAGCTTGTTTTACTCAGTTGGTATAAGAGAAATAAGCTGCTAATAAATGTTATATGGATGAATGACATAACATTTGAGCTAAAAGTTAATATTTTTAGTAACTTGATGTCTAGATATACTTCTTACCAGATGGTATATTTTTATTGATGACTATTTTGAAATCTATTTATTATGTAGTAATAATTAGATGTTTTGAGATTCATTATATTAAACTTGTCAAATAAATGTTTTTGATAGTTCTTTGTTTGCACATAATTATTTGTTTATAGGGAATATTTTATATGAATCTATTGGTTTTTATATTATATATATAAACTAAATCTCAAATTAATGACCCTAAATAAGTAGTGTGATGGATTCCCCTCACTTAATTAATGTCACTAATGCGTAGATAAGGTGTAAATGATTGAGTGGTGTGTTTGAAATTGATTGATCCTTGTTATCAATAACTATATGAAAACTTGAGCCAAAGTAGTTTTTATAATTAAACATTTTGATTTCATACATTTGATGTAGTTTACATGTTTTATGATATCATGCTATAATCAATTTATTTAAGGTATACATCATGTATTAGCTATCTTACATCACATAAGATTTGGTTTGTCACTCTGGATTCCTACACCATCATTATCTACCAATCAGTGAAGGGAGGACCATTCCCTAGTTGGGAGATTGTGTGGGTGATTAATGTTTTGTGGTTAGGGTGGAAAAATACTTGGATGATGTTCTTCCTCCCCTCAGTAGTATTACACTAGATACTACACTTGAGATTACTTATGTATATTACGAGTTCATTGAGACTTGCATGCTTTCTAGATCTTTTTATCTTGTATATTTTTATTAAGACATTTTTTATGTTGAAACTATACTTTATATTCATATGTACAATTATAATAGTTAGTTTTAATATTGTATCTTCTATTGCTAAATTTGTAATAATAAATTTTATGAATTAAATGCAGTCTTTATTTTTGTAATCAACATTGTACCTATTCTTGATATCGATGATATGATTATGATCATTAGCTAAATAAATTAGCTATATACCTTTATATGGTTAATTGAAACTAATATATTTAGTTAAATATCACTCTTTTAGGTTTCATTGTGATGGAATTTGTTAGTTGAATTTGTGTAAATAATTTAAGAATTTTTTTTACTATATTCTAGTAAAACCTAGTGGGGTTGTTACTTTGTGGTATTAGAGATGAATTTCAAACTCTAGGACTTAATGTGTTCACTAATGAAAATGTATTCTCCTATTAATTATGAATAATAATGGTTCATCCTAGAGCTAAAGGTAAGGGTACCTCAAACACCAATACTCTAGTAGATCTAAATTAGTTCATCACTGAGCAAGCTACGAAGTTGGATCAGATCCTTGTAGCCATGGATGATATTATTGACTAAATCATGACCCTAGAGAAAGAAGTGCATGAGCATGTTGAGGAGAATGTTCAAGAAGAAGTTGAAGAGTATCCTACCAAGTAAAAAAATATTCAATAGTAAATGATTGAGGAAGTGCTACAAGATTGAGAGCTCGAGTAGCTACAAAGTTGGCACAGAATATGAAAAAAGTAAATCCAGCCAAGTTCGATGGAACCATTTTGGGAGATGGAGCTAAAGCATGGTTGACAAAGATGGATAAATATTTAAAGATTCAAAATTACTCTAAAGTTACCAAAGTAGTTTAGGAAGCATATCATCTTAGTAGAGAAACAATAACTTGGTGGGAAAATAAGAAGCTCGAGATGAATCTTGACTCTACCACCACCACTTGGGAATAGTTTATGACATTATTTAGACCATGATGGCTTCTTCATATATATTTTGATCAGAAGTTGACATATTTACAAAACCTTAAAAAAGAATACCTTTTTGTGAATGGATACTAGGATAAATTTACCTAGCTCCTAAAGTATGCACCTTAGTATCAGATGGATGAGAGGTTCAAAATCAAGAAATTCATTATGGGACTAAAACCCAAAATCAGTTGTGAGCTGGATGTGCATGGGCCATATACCATGGATTATGTCTTTGAGAAGGAAGTCAAGATGGATTAGAAGCTAAAATATCTTTCCCAATTCAAAAATAAGTTCAATAAAAAGTTTTGAAGTTCTTAACTTACTTTAAAAAAGAACTAGAAATAGAGGAGTAGAGACTCCAAGATCTAGTTCAAGATCTAGAATGCTAAGTTTAACAATATCTCAATAAATAGGAAACCTAGAAATGGTTTCAAGGGAAACCAATAGTCAGATAGGAAAGGACCACCTATAGGTTACTTCATATGTGGATTATGCTAGAGAGTGCACTCTGGGTAAATCAAATGGAAAGAACAAGAGTTATGCTTCACAACAGGGAACTTTTTAGTAGTGGATTCATGCAACTATTGACAATTTTCAGTTTAAATTCCAAGATTCTCCTATTAAACTATCAGGTATTTTGTTTGATCCTCCAATTTCTACTAAATTTTTTTATTGCTCCTAGAATACTTAATATATTACCTAGAAAAGATGGAGTTATGGGGAAAGCATGGTCAATACAATATGGGAATGAGTCAAAGGTCAAGGTTAAAAAGTGTCTAGTGGAAGCTAAGATCACGTTGTATGAATTCACTATTATAGTGGATTTATATGTTGTACCTTGAGGTTCATATAATGTGATCCTAGGAGTTAATTGGCTTGCAAAGAATAAATCTAAGGTCAATGTCTATCTGGAGAAGGTTGAGTTTTAGGGTGATAAAAGAGAGTTGAAGCTTAGGTAAATTTTTGAAATTAAACTCAAGAATGCTTAAAGGAAAGGATGTCAAGCATTTATTGTTAAAATAAATGATATGGAGGAATATAAGGAACCATCCATTAAGGATTATCCTGTTTTGAGTAACTTTTAGGGTGTGTTTATTGAAGAGTCTCCTAGATTACCACCCAAACATGAGTTTGATTTCTTGATTTACATAATATTTGGATCTAAAATATAATCCAAGGAACCATATAGGATGACAACTACCTAATTGGGTGATTTGAAAGGTCAACTATAAGATTTATTATCAAAAAGATTAATTCGACCAAGTGTGTCATTGTGAGGTGCACCAGTGGTGTTCAAAAAGAAAAAGGATCATACTCTTCATCGATGTATCGATTATAGGATGTCCTACATGGTGACAATTAATAATAGATATCCATTTGCTCACATTTATGATCTATTTTATCATATGCGAGTGGAAACAGTCTTTTATAAGATTGATCTTAGAGTAAGGTATCATGAAATAAGAATCTAGATGAGGATATTCCCAAAGCAACATGAAAAACATGGTATGAGCACTATGATTTCATAGTGTTACCTTTCAAGTTAACAAAAGCTCTGATAACATTTATGAACCTCATGAACAGTGTGTTCAGAGATTATCTAGACCACTTTGTTTTTGTTTCTTTAGATGACATCCTCATATATTCTAAAAATGCTGAAGAACATATTCAACATATAGAACTGGTTTTATAGTTTTTGCAAAAGCACAAATTATATGGTAAGTTATCCAAGTTTGAATTTTTCCAAACGAAAGTGAAATATTCGGGACACATTATCTCCATAGATGGAATTTTAGTACATATGGTAAAGATAAGATCCGTAATGGAATGACTAATGCCTAAGAATGTGCATTAGGTAAGGAATTTTATGGGATTAACAGGCTATTAAAAAAATTGTTCTAAATTTCTCAAAGATAACTAACCCAATTACCTCTTTTCAGTAGAAGAATCAAAGTTTTGTCTGGTTAGACAAGTGCATGAAAGCCTTTTAGGAGTTCAAAAGGACGCTTGATTTAGCACTTGTGCTAAGAGTTCTAAATATTTATGTTCAATTATTAGTGATCATGGATGTATTTAGGGATGACCTTAGAGGAGTTATTATACAATATGTTTCAATTATAACATATGAGTCTAAAAAACTAAGGCCATATGAGGTGAATTATGCCCCTCATGATCTAGAACTTGATGCAATAGTGCATGCCTTACAAATTTTGAGACATTATATGTTAGGAAAACCATTTGATCTTAATACTGACAACTTGAGACTCAAGTACATATTCACCCAACCAAACTTTAATGCACATTAGAGATGTTGGTTAGAATTCTTATCTGATTATGATTTTAATATAAACTATATCAAGAGTAAGGAAAATAGAGTTACTTGATGTTCTAGGTTTTAGAAGGTACATAAAAGCCTTAGATACTATCAAGAGTAATTTTCATGATTAGGCAATCAAATTATCTCTAGGAGATAAATTATATGATCAAGTCAAGGAAGCATTATTAGATAATGCTCATAATCCCAAGTATAAATGATTCAAATTAGAGAGTGATGATCTTTTGAGGTATAATGGAAGGATGTATGTGTCTGATCGAAAGAATTTGAGGAGCATGGTGCTAAATTAATTTCGCAATACCACATATTCAGGACATCCTAGTGTAAATAAGATCATGGATGAGATAAGACCTCTCTATTTTTCAAAAGGGATCAAGAAGGATGCAATATATTTTGTGTCTCATTGTTTGGAATGTCAGCATGTGGAAGCTAAACATGTGCTTATGATAGGATTGTTATATCTTTAGGATATACCATAATGGAAGTGATAGGTGATTAGCATGGACTTTGTCCAAGGTTTTCCATTATCATGGAATTGACATGATATGATCTTGGTTGTAGTTGACAAACTTACCAAGGTAGCTCACTTTATACCAGGCAACTTGATAAATGATGCACCAATTCTCGCAAAGAGATTTGTGACATTAGGGGAAATATAGATATAAAATGGGCCTCCTAAGAAAACCCATAAATAAAAAATTATTTAAATATAAATTTAAAAAATTACTTAACTACATGGGTTAAGTGGGACCACATATCTAAATAATAATTCTTAAAATAGCTATTCACTATACCTTTATTTTTTAAGTTATTTAATCACTCAAAAGCAAAAAATAAATCTTAAGTTTATATAACTTGCACCATATAATTTTATGTGTTTAAAAAATTGAAATTATATTATTTTAATTCACATTTTAAGCCCCTTATTTTCTTATAATTTATGGGTGTATTTATACAATGAATTTTTTAAATCAATGGATGTTATGTCCATTCTAACAGATAGAACATAATTTAATGTCTACGGTTTTGGGTTAGGAGGAAGAGACCAAACGTATAATTTTTATTTATTTATTTTGGAATGTGATTCAACCATGTTTGGAGTAGAAGAAGGATTAAGGACTATCAAGTTTTTTCTAGGTGACATTGTGGCCATTAGAGATTCAACATGATTGGTGAAAATTTATCTAAGGGAGAGAAGGCATGAGATGATGGAGTGTTATGTTTAGCTAATGGGGATTAAGTAGGGGAATAACATGATGGTGAAGATAACTGAGGAGTGGATGGATGGTGGAGATGACATGCCCACTTTAGTTGGTGATTTAGAAGGTGGAGGTGTCATTTTGGGTAGTGCCACTAGAGAAGTTACTAGAGGGATGATGGACAAACCCATCAATGCCAACAAATAAAAACAAAAAAAAACTATGATGAATTTCATCATATTGGTCTTGTCTAGTCTAGATGGATAAAACTGGTTATACACTTGTTATTTAACCTCTAAATTGAAGCAAATGTGTAGGATAAATTTAAATAACAAAGATTGTTTGATAAGGTGTGGAGAGAGAGAGGAGTGAATGGTGGATAATATAGAGCTCTAGGTGGGTCCTAGTGGGAGAGGATTCCTACATCATGTACCAATTATTAAATTTAAATATTACATTTTATTATAAACTTCTCATCTATTAGTCTTGTACTTCTGAGTATTTTCTTGGTTAGGATTTGACTAATGAATATGATTTCTAATTTGACATAATATATGATAATTTTATCAATGTTTTTATTTGTAACACTAGTATCAAATAAATACTTTTCTCTTTGATTTTGGTATTTAAAAAAAGGAATTATTGATGGAAAAATAAAATGATCTGAACATGATCATAATTTAGAATAAACATAAAATGCATTTGTTATTCATGTATGTTTCTATGAAAAGTTTATATGATTGAGAAATGCATAAACATAAGATCCAATATTTAATAAATGTAAATGACTTCTCTTTAAAATACCTAATTAAATAATTAGGATAATTAAAATTTAAATTTCATGTAGCCACACTTTTTAACATATTTGAATCACATGGATAATGAGATGGAATATGGTAAGGAAGATGAAGTGAGTGAAAAGGATTAATGTAAAATGATTTCTCAAACACAATTCAAATGAAAACAAAACCAATATAGTTTGGGAGTCTATGTTTCCTTATTTTACATTTAGAGTAATATAATCTATATTTACTTAGATATAATATTTTTTGTTTATGATTGTTCTATAAATGAAATTATAATGATTTAAATGTATATGCATGGCAATAAAATAAATTGTTTAAAAGCATAGAATTGTTATATGAAATTTAATTTATAATTTCAGGTTTGTATTGATCTTTTAAAAATCATAGACAACCTTCCAATAAACATTTCAATTAGTGGACTAGGTAATGCATTGCTTCCTAAATAGAGCACATTTATCAATCTTAATTATCATCTTAAAATTATAAGAAATTTAACCTCTCAAGCTCCTAAAGAGATGAATAAGTGATGAAATGTAAAATTGTGTGTATATTTAATATAATAGTAGCATGAGTTGATTTCAATATTAATTGTACCCACTTTTAAATGCTATCAGATATACACATATATAAATTTTGGATGTTCACGGTTCAAAAATTGTATCATATTTTTTATATTCATCTGAGTTATTATTCTAGTCATTGAATAAACTTCCTGAACTCATATCACAATTCACCATCATTGTACCTAATTTTATAGGCCATGGGATGTATAAATACAATACATTTTGAATTGAAGATGTTCAAAGCTTAGTTTTTATATCACATATATTGCATTACTCAAGTTTCTTATTTTTTATGGGAGTTCCCTAAATTAATATCAAATTTCACTATCCTTCTACCCATTTTTGTATGTTAGGTGATACGCATATAATTTATTTTGAATTGAGGATGTTTTAAGATCAAATTTTGTATCACATTTGTTACAATATTATGAGATTATTATCCTAACCATTAAAGGACCTCCAAAAATTCATTAATAACCTCTCTAACTTCATCATAGTTCACCACCCCTAATATGTACATCCATAATGACTACATCTAACTTGTGAGGATGCATGCAATATAAAGTGTTAGTGAGAAAGTAAAGATCCACATTTTCAAATATTTTTTCTATTTGCCATCAATAAATCCCATTTTTTCACCTTTGCATATGTAAAATATTGTTTTTAGTTAGGGGTTCATGTGTTTAATACACACACAATACAAAGTTAATTCAATTGATAAAATTGAGCCAACAAATAGCTGTAACATATAGTGTAATTATATTTTTGATAGGGAGCAAGATTTGTGTAGATTATTGGCATTAAAAAAAACTCTAGAATCACACAATTTAATCACCTATTGAAACCAATAATATATACAATCCTAATCCCTAAAAGAAAGATGAATAATAATAAATTTATATTTATATTTTAAAAAAATATATGATATGCTTACGATATGCATTGAACCTATATAAAGACAATCAACAAATCTATAAGGTTTCATCCCCCATGATGCTTCTACTTCTTCCACTTAATCTAGAAAATATGGGAGGGATAATATTTATTGTTTTCTTGCTCAGTAAAACTAAATCTACTAGATTTTAGGTCATTAATCAATGGAACTCATTAATTAGACATTGTTTTTTAGAAGATAACTAATCTAACAACCTTCTAAGTTGTAAAACAAAGGGTTGTTTTAAACACAAATTAATTCTTATGTTACCTTTTAATTCTATAGATTATTAAATATGGTGGATGTTATTAAAATAATTCATTTATATGGTGCAAAATAATCAATAAGATTATATATATATATATATATATATATATATATATATATATATAAATTGATATGGATATATATATATATATATATATATATATATATATATATATATATATATATATATGATAACACCACATATATCCATATCAATTTTAAATTCAATTCAAGTAGATATTCTGAAGTAATATTTTCAAGTTCCATATTTCCATCTATTTTGAAAAAAGGGAAAAGAAATAAATTTTAGTGTTCACTACTTTTAAATATAGTAGTAAGTTACACCAAGTTTGAGCCCCTAAGAAACAAAATGATGTTCCTACTAGTAAATAGATTTGCATCCATTATATTATTCCCAGCGTTATTTGTATGCACATTAATAATATCAAGATTATGGGAAGGAAAGGATATCCAACTTACCTCCATCATTTTTAAGATCATATAGATAACCTACCAATTTCAAATGTTTTAGCAAAAATATGAACCAAAAATTTTACCCACCCATGTTAAAATGTATTTTTTGATATGTAATTGTTCAAATTAACATTCATTGCCCTTGATAAAAATATTTATCCTCCTCATTGGATATCCATCGGGTCATTTACAGAGGTAAAATTTTAAGTCCTTGACTATGTTACTAAAGTTTTAATAAGTGGAATAATTGTATCTTAATTTGTCTTGCTAGGTTTTAAATTAACAATTTTTCTAATGAGCCATTAAAGATTTATTTTATTCAAACTAAGCATACATGTTAGCACTAGTTTTCTAGCAACAATTGTGCAAAAATGATAGCAGTACGTAAAATTGAGTTTAGTTTCCAAATTTGGGTTATTGAAGTTGGAAGAATGTGTGTAAGAGTGTTATCCTCTAGGAAGGCTTTGTTTTCATATTTCATCTCCATTATCCTCCTTTCAGACCTTATTATCCTGTGATATATTTTTTGAATTCTAATCGAACACTTCCACTAGTGGAAATACGCTTTTTCCATACTTACCTTTTCTCATAATGGTTTTATCTCCAATACTGTAGTCATATAAAATGAAAAAAAATGGTAACTTGAGCATGGATAATGACACCCAATTCTTAGGTCCCTCTTGCTTGCTCTCATGACCCTCTTAGGCTTACTTTCACTAATTTTTACTCATATTTTTCCTTCCATACTTGATCCCAACTGAGCCAATACCCTATTTTCATGAATAATCCATCCCCCTAGGCCTCATTAGCTCAAGACAATAGTGCCCATCTTGGACACTAACGTTGGACCCTAGGGTGTCCAAATTTCATTGCTATTATCTAAGTAACTATTACGCCCTAATGGTCATTTCCTTTTGGATCCTTATCTTCAATCATGTTAGCCTAACACAAATTCATTTAACCCATGACCAATATATCCATATAAAATATCATTCAAAGATCATCTAGAAAGATTTGGAAAATATCATTCAAGTAAGCAAGAATAAAATCAAGACCACTCAAGTAATCTTCTTTGTTCTTTGCATATGAGCTAGCCTATACACTTTCATTGTAATTCAAGTCCTTACACCAGTCCCTAGTCATCTCAAGCATATCAAGTTTTAGAATTTTTTGCATTTCATTCACTATTTCACTAAGCACTCTTAAAGGTATAACTACATATGGCTTGATCCCTCCTCAAAGTATTGATATATAGGTAGTGTACACACACACAAGGTGTGAAGTACGTCCAGTGCATATTACACACACTAACTCCTTTTCCCCATTTGCCAAATTTTATTTTAATTGCATAAAATATACAAGTACATGAAAAATAAACTCTACAAAGAGATATATTAATAATGAGGCTCTAAAATTTGGTACACGTGCTCACACTGACCAGGTAGAAAAAACCTAGAAAGCTTAAATCCTTAAGACAATAACACTAGAGGACTATAGTGCTTGATCCTAGGGTGTCCAGTTCTAGTGCTCCTATGAAATCAAAAAATGAAGTCTAGGATCTTATTTGTGATAGTGTCCTAATCCTACACACTAATTTTTAGACCCTGTCTCTGTCAGAATAGTCTAGAATAAGCTAGGTTTAATTTTCTCTCTCTCACTGCTATTTTTAGAATAGGTCTAATTGCAATATAATTTTACAAATCAATAGCTTTAATTAGAAATATTATTTACTAGTTTCTCTTACTCAAACCCCTTTATTAAATAGGAATAAAACTCCATTATTCTCAAAAATAATAAATCATTTGGTGAACCTAACTTACTTCAAATTTTATATAAAAAGCCTAGAATAAATTCTTAGCTGATTTTTCCCATTAATTTCTAATTTTTTTATTGAATATTAAAATCATAAATTCCTCTCAAATTTTAAAATTTTGTAGTAAATTTTAAAATAAATTTATTTCAAACCCTAGTTTCATACACTAGGTCCTAGTAATTTTCCAACATTAATCCAATAATTTCTTAATTTTTGGTTGCACATATAAATAAAAAAATTATCTCAAATTTTAAAATTTTGTAGTAAATTTTAAAATAAATTTATTTTAAACCCTAGTTTCATCAACTATCTCCTAGTAATTTTCTAATCATTTTATAAATTTTTAGTTTCACATTAAAATCAAAAAAGCACTTCAAATTTCAAAAATTCATAGTAATTTTCAAGAATTTATTTTTCTCAAAACCCTAGTTCCATCTACTAGGTCCCATTACATCAAGAAATTTCCCATAAATTTATGAATATTTTCTTGAATACTTAACTCATAAATTCAATTTCAATTTCAAAAATTCATAGTATTAAAAATATTTTTTGAAAAATCACTAGTTGCATGTACTAGCTCCTATTTTACTTCTTGAGGTATCACCTTACATGTTTGGGAGCTCTATATCTTTTTTATGCATATTCTAGTTCCTTGTTTAGATTACATCAGTTTAATCATTTATACTATTAACCAAGTTTTTTTCCTTATGCCACCTAAGTTCCTTGAATCTCTTCCTTCAAGATGAAGTGCAAGACTCTTTCAATCCAATCAGACACCATGGACAAAAAACCAACTCAAGTTATTATTATAAATACTACACATCCAAATTAATAATTTTTCATGAGGATAACTCTGATAATGAGCAATATGAAAATAAAAATGATGATGTACACATCGATGCTCGTGTTCCACCACATTGGATTACTGATACACTTCCACCTATTATTGATAATGAAGTTGTCCTCAACAAAGATCTGATTTTACAAATTTTTAGAGAAAGAACCAAGGAATAGACTTGAGATCATAATCTTATCTTGAAATCTATCATGGAAATTAAAAATGCTAAGTAAGTTGAGTCTTCCATTCCTTCAGACCAACTACTTGTAAATGACACTACGGGGGTAACTATGTCTCAACAACCCCATATATTAGCCAAACCTTCATCTGTGCCACTAGCCACAATTAGTACATCTTTATCTCCTAATGTGGTAACCCTTGTGTAAGAGATAAGATCTCTTGAATCCAAGTTACTACATCTTGAGCAAGGTACCACTAGACCTACGTAAGTTTTGGATTGTTTTGCTCTTTTGCATATACCATTGACACGTCACATTGCCTCTACACCCTTCACACAAGGTTTTTTTCAACCCAAGCTTACTCTTTATAATGGTAAGGGTGATATAGAGACATATTTAAGATATTTTCATGTATCATGGTTGGACTATATACCAAATGACTGGCTACTTACCAAGATATTTCCATAGAGTCTAAAGGATTATGATTTATAATGTTTCTATAGTCTACCAAATCAGTCGATCAATGCATTCAATCCTTTAGATAACATGTTCGTAGCACACTTTAGTATTAACATTGGTGATAAGGTTTCATATGCTCAAATTTCTCAACAAAAAAAATGACCAAATGAGTATCTTAAATACTATGTTCTTTGGTATAAGACCATCTTAGCTAAGATGACTAGCCTCATGACAGATCAGGTGTTACAGGACCTTTTCAAACAAAGTCTTCTACCAAAACTTCATGAATCAATTATGTTCAAAATATTCTCTTCCTTCACTAAATTATGTCACACATAAAAGGAAAGAGAAGCCAAACTAATTTCAATGGGCACACTAAAGTACACTAATACATCAAACACAAATAATAAGAGTAAAAAAAAAGTCCCATATAAAGTTAAGTTTGTTAAGGTGTGGAGCTAAAATCTTCACCTATGAGCATTTTTTTTTACAAGTTACAGGTTTACACAGTCACCGGCATCGGTCAGGAGCGACCGACGTCAGTCAGGAGTAGACCAGGAGATGCTAATGTCGGTCACAGGCAAACAGGCAGGAACCGATGTCGGTTACCTGTGCATCCAAAAAGCTATTTCTGTGGACAAAACTGAGTGTTTGCATGATGGGATTAAGTGATAGTCTTAAGTCCGCATCTCTATTATTAGTAAGACTATTTTAGAGCCCTTGTTTAAGAGGCATAACTATTGGTTGTAAATGCATGCTCATGTTTCCTAATTATTATATAATAGGATAGATCTTCTTAGCTTATTGTAGAATGTTGAAAGAATAGTACAAAATTGTATATGTGAATCATTCCGGGTTGTTGGAGTTGATTGTAATTGAGAGAGAGAGCTCTTGAGGGAAAGAGATCTAGAGAGAGATCTATACATCTGAGAGAGGTGTGGAAGAAAAGAAGTTTCTTCAATTGTATTCCTTCTGTAAAGAGTTTAATACAAGTTTTCAGGGTGGTTTCTTGTATCTCTTGTTCTTTGTTATTTATCATTCTAGTTACTTATCATTCTGGTTAATTCCACATTTTATTGCTTTCATAAGTGTAATCAACATTGTTGGTTGATCCCCAACAAGTGGTATCAGAGCTCAGATTAACTAACATGTGTTTCAGATCTGGTTAGTGTGTATTGATTACAGGTTACTCACAGGGGTTTTTGTAGGGATTTTTGTTTGAGTGGGAAAAGCAATGGCAGAAGAAAGTAAACTAAGAATGGAGAAGTTTAATGGCAAAAATTATCAACATTGGAGAATGCAGATAGAGGATTATCTATATCAAAAAGATCTATACTTACCGTTAGGTGGGATTGCAAAGAAGCCCACAGACATGGATGATGAAGAATGGGAAGTTCTTGATAGAAAGGCTTTGGGGTCTATAAGACTGAGTCTGGCATCTACTGTGATATCTAATTTATCACAAGCAAAGACAATGGTAGAGTTAATGACTACTTTAGCAAATTTGTATGAAAAACCCTTAGCTTCTAATAAGGTATATCTTATGAAGCAGTTATTTAATTTGCGTATGCAGGAAGGTGGATCTGTATCTAATCATCTGAATGATTTCCATGGAATTGTAAATTAATTAAGTTTAGTCAATATTGTGTTTGATGATGAAATTAAAGCTCTTTTAATATTATGTTCTTTGCCTGAAAGTTGGCATAGCTTAGTAATGGCAATTAGTAATACTGCATCTGCTTCAAATATTTTAAAAGTAGAGGATGTTGTTAGTGTAATCTTGAATGAAGAAATTCACAGGAAAAGCACAGAGGAAACATCAGGGAACGATTTAAGTTTTGAGAGCAGGGGAAGGCAAAAAGAGAAGAGCAAGAAAGGGAGATCAAGGTCTAAGTCAAAGGTGAGAGGTAGATCCAAATCCAGAAATGGCAAGAAGCCACAATGCTGGAATTGTGGAAAGATTGGGCACATAAGCAGAGATTGCTGGTCAAAGCCTAAGGAGGACAATCAGCATGAAGGAAAAGAAGAAGCAAAAGTTACAGGTATTGCACAAGATGCTTTAATATTCTCTTTGCATAATAATATAGAATCTTGGGTTTTAGATTCTGGTGCATCTTTTGATGCTACCCCTAATAGAGAATATTTTAGTGACTATGTCCATGGAGATTTTGGAATAGTGTATTTAGGGGATGATGAGCCTTGTAAAATTATTGGCAAAGGAAAATTGCAGCTGAAAATGTAGACTGGCAACACATGGGTGTTAAGAGATGTTATGCATGTTCCCAGCTTGAAGAGGAATTTGATTTCTGCAAGAAAGTTAGGGGATGAGGGTTGTATAGTAACTCTCACAGCTGAATCTTGGAAGGTGACCAAGGGTGCACTTGTATTGGCCAGAGGTAAGAGAGTAGGTAATCTCTATTTATGTAATTGTGTTACTAATAATTCTCCTTCTGTATTATCTACTTTAGATGTGGATGCAAAGTTGTGGCACTCAAGGCTTGGCCACATGAGTGAGAAGGGAATGTCTATTCTTAAGTCAAAAGGTAAGCTTTCAGATTTGAAAAGCATAGATCTAGAATTTTGTGAGCACTGTGCTTTTGGGAAATAGAAGAGAGTGAGTTTTCTCAAGACTGGGTCAACAAAGAAGAAGCATAAGTTGTATCTTGTTCACACAAACGTGTGGGGACCGGCTCAGGTTGCTTCTATTGGAGGATCACAGTACTATGTTTCGTTCATAGATGATGCTACAAGAAAGGTATGGGTCTATTATATTAAGAATAAATATGATGTATTTGAGACTTTTAAGATTTGGAAAGCTATGGTTGAGAATGAAACAGGCAAAAGATTGAAGTGCCTGAGATCTGACAATGGTGGTGAGTTTTGCAGCTATAAGTTTAACTAGTATTGTTATATGCATGGAATCTATAGGCAAAGGATGGTTCCAAGGACACCTCAACAAAATGGAGTTTCTAAAAGGATGAACAGAACAATAATGGAGTGTGCAAGGTGTATGAGATTGCATGCTGGTTTGCCCTTAGAGTTTTGGGCAGAAGCTATTGATACTGCAGTGTACCTGATTAATAGAGAACCCTCTACAGCTCTAAATGGTGGAATTCCAAAAGAGGCATGGATAGGTAAAAAGGTATATCTCTCATTTTTCAAAGTTTTTCATTGTGAAGCCTTTGTGCACGTTGATAAGGAAAATAGAAAGAAGTTGGATGCTAAGTCTATGAGGTGCACATTTATTGGCTATGGCTCTAATGACTTTGGATTCAGGTTTTGGAATATAGGAACTAACAAGATAATTAGGAGCCTTGATGTTGTTTTCAATGAAAAAGTGATGTATAGTGATCAGCTGAAGAAGCTGAATCAATTTGGGCAGAGCAATGGAGAATTGGACGAGGTGATGGTCCAAAATGAGCTCGCGGGAAAAATTAATTACAAAAAGGAAAACACAGAGACTGACGTCAGCCAAGCAGGAACCGACGTCGGCAAAATAGAAACTAATGTCAATCATACAGTGACTGACGTCAGCCATGAAGGAACTGATGTCAGTCAAGCAGAACTGATGTCAGCCAGTTACAAGCCTAGAGGTGATCGAGGTCTGTCATTATCAGAGAATTTGGGCAGAAAGCGTGTTGTGAATGAGTCTCAGACGCCCATCAGGAGGTCAAAAAGGGTAAGTAAACCTCCAATTTGATATTCTCCTTCATTATTCTATTTATTACTAACTGATGGTGGAGAACCAGAGAGTTTTCAAGAAGCAATATAGGTAGAATCCAAGAATCAGTGGGAGCGTGGCATGGTTAAGGAAATGGAGTCCTTGAAAGAGAACCAAACATGGGATTTAGTTGAGTTGCCAGCTGGTAAGAAGACACTAAAGAACAGATGGACCTACAGATTGAAGGAAGGTGAGAATGGAAAGATGAGATATAAGGCCAGGTTGGTAATGAAAGGATTTGCACAAAAGCCAGGTATTGATTTTGGTGAGATTTTTTCTCCTGTTGTTAAAATGACTTCTATACGGACTGTATTGTCTTTAGTTACTATTGAGAATTTGTATCTCAAGTAGCTTGATGTTAAGACAATGTTTCTTCATGGAGATTTGGATGAAGAAATATATATGGAACAACTGGAAGGATTTGAGGTCAAATGTAAGGAGAAGCTAGTGTGCAGATTGAAGAAAAGCTTGTATGGCCTCAAGCAAGCTCCTAGATAGTGGTATTTGAGATTTGATAGGTTTATGACTGAGCATGGCTATAGTAGGTGTCAATCTAACCATTGTGTGTATTTTAAGAGATTGGATAATGGTAGATATATTATTTTGTTGTTGTATGTAGATGATATGCTGGTTGCAGGATCACACATGAAGGATATCTCTGAGCTTAAGGTGAAATTAGCTCACATGTTTGCCATGAAGGATTTGGGAGCAACAAAGAAAATCCTTGGCATGAGCATTAAGAGAGACAAGAAAAATCACAGGTTGATTTTGTCTCAAGAGGATTATGTGAACAAGGTGTTGAAATGGTTTGATATGCAGGATGCAAAACCGGTAAGCACACCTTTGGCTGGACATTTTTAATTGAGTAAAGAACAATGTCCTAATTCACATGATGAGGTAGAGTACATGAGTAGAGTTCCATATTATTCTATAGTAGGGAGTTTAATGTATGCAATGGTGTGTACTAGACCAGATATTGCCCAAGCAGTGGGAGTTGTAAGCAAGTATATGGCCAATCCAGAAAAGGAACACTGGAAAACAGTTCAGTGGATCCTTAGATATCTGAGAGGAACCAGCAGTAGGCATTTGTGCTATGGAGGTTCAGATACTTCTCTACATGGTTATGTAGATTTAGATATGGCAGGTGATTTGGATGGTAGAAGGAGCACCACAGGATATGTTTTCACTATTGGTGGAATGGCGGTTAGCTGGATATCAAAGTTGCAGAAGGTTGTTGCCTTGTCAACTACAGAAGCAGAGTATATTGCAGTCACAGAGGCTAGCAAAGAGATGAAATGGATGACATGGTTCATGGAAGAGTTTGGAAAGGAGCAAGAGAGTTGTAGATTATACAGTGATAGTCAGAGTGTAATTCGTTTGGCTAAGAATTTAGCCTTTCATTCAAGAACAAAGCATATACAGCTTAGGTACCACTTCATAAGACAAGTATTGGAGGATGGTGAGTTGAAGCTAGAGAATATCCATATAGATAAGAATCCTATTGATATGTTAACCAAGCTGGTTACAAAGGAGAAGTTGAATCTTCATTCAACTTTTGTTGGTCTTTATGATTGAGTTGAAGATGGAGGAGCTAGAAGATGTTGTTGTACAGGTACTGGTGCAGCTATTTATCTCCAAGTAAGAGATTGTTAAAGTGTGGAGCTAAAAGCTTCACCTATGAGAATTTTTTTTTGCAAGTTACAGGTTTACACAATCACCAGCATCGGTCAGGAGTGACCAACATCGATCAGGAGCAGACCAGGAGATGTCGGTGTTGGCAAGAATCAGCCGACGTCGATCATAGGCAAATAGGCAGGAACCAATGTCGGTTACCTGTGCATCCAGAAAGCTATTTCCATGGATAGAACTGAGTGTTTACATGATGGGATTAAGTGATAGTCTTAAGTCTGCATCTCTATTATTAGTAAGACTGTTTTAGAGCCCTTGTTTAAGAGGCAGAACTATTGGTTGTAAATGCATGCTCATGTTTCCTAATTATTATATAATAGGATAGATCTTCTTAGCTTATTGTAGAATGTTGAAAGAACAATACAGAATTGTATATGTGAATCATTCCAGGTTGTTGGAGTTGATTGTAATTGAGAGAGAGAGCTCTTGAGGGAAAGAGATCTAGAGAGAGATCTGTACATTTGATAGAGGTGTGGAAGAAAAGAAGTTTTTTTAATTGTATTCCTTTTGTAAAGAGTTTAATACAAGTTTTCAGGGTGGTTTCTTGTATCTCTTGTTCTTTGCTATTTATCATTATAGTTACTTATCATTCTAGTTAATTATGTGTTTTATTGCTTTCATAAGTGTAATCAACATTGTTGGTGGATCCCCAACAAAGTTCAATGATACTAAAGGGAAGAATCAACCTACAGTTAATGTGGCTTTAGAGCCTCCTCAATGAATAGTTTTGTCAACACCCCTTCAGCATACTTTTTCACATCTTCCAATTTCTCCAGCCAGGGTTTTACAATACCTTTTGGATTTTAATATCATATATATCCCTCCTATTTGAGAAGTTGATCCAACAAAGCCTCCTTCAAAGGGATATGATCAACAAAAAATTTATGACTACCATAGAGCACTAGGCCATATGAGAAATAGATGCATAAGTTTAAAGCATAAGATAAAAGACCTAATAGATTCAAATGTTATTGATCTTAGCACTTTAATTGAGCCTCCATCGACAAATCAAACATAGGATAAAACATTGAAAATATTCTCAGATCCATTTCCACAACATTCAAAATAGGATATAAGGGACACATCAAGAGTTCATCATGCATATCATACACATCCACCACCAGATACATACAAGGCACCTTTAGTTGAGTTACATCTTATAAGAAACATGATTAGTGTATACAATTCTAGAGTTCTAGCTAGACCTTTTATCTCCTTCTCAAAGTAGGATATCATCGAGGATATCATGCACTCTTTATCAAATCTCACATTCATAATTAACTTATTCACAGTGTGCTTATTGACAATGGTTCAATTATTAACATGTGCACCTTGACATTACTACAACATTTGGGTTATTTGGAGTAAGATATCACTCTGATAGACATAGTTATTAGTGGTTTTAGTAGGAATATACAAAGTTCACTAGGTGAGATAGTAATTCAACTACAAGTTGGTCCTATACATGTGGTCATGCCATTCACTATAGTTTTGAGTTTAGGAGTTTTTGATATGTTACTTGTTCGACCATGGATTCAAACACTCAAAGTGGTACCTTTTATAGTTCACATATCTATGAAATTCATTCATGCTAATTAGGTTGTTATAGTCAATAGAGTTTCATATGATTTTCCACTCCCCACTTCAGAACCAACTACTATTTTGCAGTCACTAGTTTCAGTTTTGCCACCCGTTTCAAATTGTCCACTAGTTTTAGCTTCTCTTACAATTTTAGTTCCTCTTCCACTTTAGATTTAGACACAATTGAGTCATCCATCACTCGTACAAAGGGTTCATACACCTCCATAGCTTGAAGATTCTAGACAACTTCTAGCTATAATATTCACACCCAGAGTAGTTCCATTAAAGATCTCATGTGTCTATACATAGATCACATGCTTAGAGATATTTTCCTACTACCAGATGGGTCTCTAAGAGCCCTATAGTTGCATCCATTTCTTAGATTTATAGAGGTACCACATAGTCGATTTATACTTTAGAGATTTTAGAGCATCTACAACATATACAACTTTTAGAGACACAATCTCAACATTTTCATCACGCTTCACAATCATGCATGATTCTACTCCTTGATAAAATACACCATGATAAGGAGTATTGTATGAGACTCATCAGTTAGTATCATTTCTCCTCAACAGTAATTGTACATAGTTTATTATGCTTGATTGTACATAGCTCAAATAAATACAAAATACAAAAACAATATAAAATTTCAAAAAAAAATCCACAAACATTCAAATATGTCAAAAATAACAATAGTTTGATTGTATGCATCATCCATAATTTACAATTTTACTACTATAGTATAACTTACATCTACTATTTCATGCTATTGTATGTCAATTTATCTACATTACCATGCTTTAGTTGATCTTCTTTGAATGTGTGTAGTGGCATCCAGCTACTTAATTACTTCACTCTACCCATCGATGGGACATCCTACTTATACATTAGAGACAAAATCGATATATTTTCCCCTTGGAAGGTATATTATACATGAATACACCATCTAGGTTATGCCATTCCTACACTACACATTCCAAGTTATCATATTGATGTACATTACTTGCTAAATTACACAAATTACTATATCGACATTTCACTAGTATCTAAAACTTGTGCATCCCTTATCATATACCTAGTCTTATACTAAACATGTCTTACATACTTTCACTCTTACTTTGATTAGCTATATGTGATTCTATATGTCCAGTTATTACATGCCTTCTCTTTTTGCTTAGCATAGCTTGTTAGATTATATTTCTAGTTCTTACTTGTCTCCTATATGTGCCTTAAGACATTTATTAATATCCTTTATATCTATTCATGTATGTGCCTTAGGACATTTTCCAATGTCCTTTACTTTTACTCTTCTATGTGCCTATGGCCCTTGTGCTAAATTTACTTGTTTCACTTGTATGTGTATGTGGAATTTAAACATGCCTTTTATGCTTGCTTTCTAGTTTGAGTGACATGTGCCCATGTCCCCTTGGACACCCTTATATTTTTCTTTCTTCTTAATTTTTATGCTTTTTGCTTGATTACTTCTCAATGGTTGCAATGCCATGATCCATATCATGCATTTTCCTATTCTCTTGAATAAAATGATGGATATCATGTTCCATCCCTCCAACTAAAAACTAACATTTCTAGTTTTAATTAAATTCGAGTACATTACACATGTTATTACATTTTTATATCTATCTAGGCATACCCATGTTGATATAACAATCTCTCAATTCAAACCATGTTATATCTTGAGATATCTTGTTGATTATCATTACTATATCATGTATATTTCTAGCTTGACACACTTGTAGGTCTCCTTCTTCTGAGGGAAGTCATTATAGGGTACCTATTCCTACCCTCAAAAGAGGTGAAACAAATAGGGGTTTTTTTTATAGAGATCAGAGCTCCTATCAGTCAAAAAATCTTGTTTTAGAACAACCATAATAGTAACTAGTCATCAAACCACTCAAACAAGACTAGGCAGATAATCAAGATTCTAGAATAGTGATTAATTTTAGCCCACAAAAATAGTGTTAAGGATAGAATACATCACTGGACACCAGGGTGTCCATTTTTGGCATTCCTATCCAAACAACAAAAAATCCAAATTTTCTAGAAGCATGCAGAAAAGTAGGTTCAACTACAATTTTGTATAATCAGGCCAATTTAAAATCAACAGTTTTAAGTAAAATTTTCTTAGAGAATCTATAAATATGGGGCATCATGTATGACATGATTGGTTCTCACTTCTAATTTTAGATATGATAGTTGGTATAACTTCGAGATCAAAATCCATGTTTCAGACACCAATGATTGGGGGCAGATTGCACATCACTTTTTCTTCTTTTCTTTTCATGTTCAACATTACCTAGGCATTCTCAATAGTTAAATGACTTACTTCATCTATAGGTGGTTGGCATGATTTTACAGTGGCTTTCATACAAGCCTAACCTCCATATTCCCAATTTCTCTAGTGGCTTCTACATAAGCCAAATTTTCAATTTTGGAGTGGCTTTCATACAAGCCTAATCTCTACCTTTTGAGTTAGCCAACATTAGCCTAGTTTATAGCACACATTCAGCTATCCATGCCACATTGTCAAATTTTTAAAGCATTCATGGTATTTAAAATCCATCTCATATGACATACTTCTTCATGCTAGTATCAGTTCATAGCTTCAATTCATGGGGCAACGATGGAGCCAAAGGGCCAACCTTTTTATTCTTGAGCCACCTACTCAAAGGGATTGGACACATAGTCCAAACATCAATTATCACATGCATGATCATCTAGCTTCACTTAGTAGGTGACGATAGAGCCAAAGGGCTAGCCTTTGCATTCTTGAGCCACTTATTGAGGAATTAAACACTCAATTTTGTTCATGATATAACTTTTGGTATAGCATCATCTAACACATCTAGCATTACTCAGCCTTACTCAGTATCTTAATTTTTTTGTATTAGTTCATATAACTAGTGAGGTGTATTCATTCCTTTCTCTTCCTCTCTCTTACCCAACTTTGTATGTTCTTGTTTTATATTGCATATAATAAGAACTAATCTACTCTTTGTTTTCCTTTCATAGATTCACACTTACACAACATGCTCTCTATACACTATCCAGGATTACTCAACATCACATAATATTCATGGGCTTCACCTTTGTAGGTAATTTTAGGTATGCTTTCTATTTTCTTTTATCCTAGTATTTCACTTTTTGTATCACTATAATAAAGGTGAGGGGGCGGGGGGGGAGATGGAATGTAGTCATATAAAATGCAAAAATTTGGTAACTTGAGCATAGATAATGACACCCAATCCTTAGGTCCCTCTTTCTTGCTCTCATGACCCTCTTAGGATTACTTTCATTGATTCCCAATCATTTATGGCCTTCCAGACTTGATCCCAATTGAGCCAGGACCCTCTTTTCATAACTAAAACATACACCTAGGCCCTATCAGCTCAGGATAATAGTACCTAACTTAGAAACTAGTGCCATACCTTAGGGTGTCTAAATTTTGGCTCTATTTTCCAATTATATCTTATGCCTCAATGGAAATTTCTTTATAGTTCTTTAGGTTCAATCATTTTGGCCTAACATGAATTCATTTAACCCATGACCAATAGATCCATATAAAACCCCATTCAATGATCATTTGGAAAGGGTTGGAAAATATTATTTAAGAAAGCCAAAATATAAGAAATATCACTCAAACAGCCTTCTCTATTCTCTACATATATCCAACCTATACACTTTCAAGTTAATTTAAGTCCTTACACCAGCCCCTAGTCATCTCAAACATACCCAATTTTAGCATTTCTTGCATTTCATTCACTATTGCACCAAGCACTCTAAAACGGAGAACTACATATGTTTTGATCCATCCTTGAAATATTGGTATGTAGGCAATGTATCCACACATGGGATGTGAAACACATCCATTGCATCTTACACACACTAACCCCTTTTCCCCATTTTCCAAAGTTTCTTTCAATTGCATAGAATACAAGTACATGAAGAATAAACTCTATAGGGAGCTCTATTGACAATGAGGCTCTAAAATTTGGTACATAGGCTCACACTAACCAAGTGGACAAAACCCAACAATCTTAAATCCTCAAGACAATAGTATTAGAGAAGGACTATAACATCAGTGCCTAGGGTATCCAGTTCTAGTGCTCCTATCTAATCAAAAAATTAAGTCCAAGATCCTATTTGTGATAGTGTCCTAGTCCTACACACAAATTTATAGACCCTATCTCAGTCGAAATAGTCCAGAATAAGCTAATTTTGATTTTCTCTCTCTCACTACTATTTTTAGAAAATGTCTAATTACAATTTAATTTTATAAATCAATAGATTTAATTAGGACTATTATTTACTTGTTTCTCCTACTCAAACCCATTTATTAAATAGGAATAAACTCCATTATTCCCAAAAATAATAAATCAAACACCTTTAGTTATCCCTTATGTTGAAATACATAATTGTAATAGAATGTTCCTCAAATCTAAATCACAAGGGTACAAAGTGTCTATATTATAGGGTAAACAAGAAACCTAAGATTAAGCAATCAATTAACAACGATGATTAGGTTTTGCATTGAACATGTAGGGGAAATTCTAGTTTATACTTTTAGTGAAAGTACTATGGGCATGTAAGGCTCTAATGGGAATTCAATGACTAGCAATAGATGGTCTTAATTTAGCCATTAATTATATAATAATGGATATTCCACATATATTTCTAAATGTTTCAAAACAAAATTGGTAGTTTAATCAACAAATACACACACACACACACACACACACACACACACACACACACACACACACACACATATTGATGGTATATATTTATAGTAACTTGTAGTATGTCTGTTTTAGTTCCAAAACATAGATAGTGATGCAAATTCAATGAAATGAACTTCAAATAAATAATTACAAAGGATATTATCTACAAAACATAATATATTACCCAAAGAAGAAAACAAAAGACATAAGAGATTATTCATTATTGAACTTCGTTAGTTATGAACAAAAAGTACTAGGCTATAAAATCAATTTCATTTGTTTGGATAAAATTTCCACCATTGATTACACATATAATTCAATTATTGCATTTTTTCTCCTCCTTTATTACAATGGACCATAAGATCAGATGTTGGATATTATCTAACCATTCTTATCTTATGAGTTTTAGCCTATTGTATTTTAATGGTTATAATTCAACCTCATCATCTATAATTTTTCTCTAAATAAAAAATTAGAGAATCCATCATACATAACTACAATATTAACTCTAAAAATAACATGATTCAAGTTCAAATCCCATAAATAATATGATTTGAGTTCAAATCCCACATAATTTATACAACATGATTCAAATTTGAATACCACGAGTAACACAATTGAAATTCAAAACCCATAATATCTTATTCTAAGTCAATGTACAAAAATTTCACATGAAAGAGGTAATAATAAAATCAAGGGGTTGTTAAGTGTCAAAAATAAACACCCTCAAATTAAGATTTTGAAATAGATTTGGAAAATTATTTTTTATAATATATATATATATAGATTTATTAAAAAATTAAAACATCAAACAAAAACCTTATAACATTCTTGGTTTTCTCAAGGATTATTTGTACTTTTTATTTTTAATTTTGATTAGTATTTCTCAGGTGTCAACCATCCCAACAATACACTAAATTTACTATGTTTTTGATACTATATGTTGCGACTCTAAAAAAATATTTGACTATGTACAAAAATAACTTATGTAATAGGATCAAGGATATGATCACCAATATAATTTTTATTCCATATCTATAGCATTTTGGATGGTTGATATAATAAACTATGCATCTACTACTCCAACTTAGACACCCTTAAAATTCTTGATGAGATCTACTACACTAACTCTAATATGATATAGTATTTTTCTTCTAATTTGATATGAACTTGACATTCAATACTTGGATGTAAGAGGATAATTATAGAAATCAATCCCATTTTAATTCCCTTTGGCTAAAAACAAAAAAATCCTCTCATAAGTAGCACCCATATTCTTTGCTATAAACAAACCCTCAACCCTTATCCTATAATTCATCCCCTTCTCCTCCAAAATCCCCTCCTCATCATCCAAATCTTGATCCAATCTCTTCATCAATGACTCAAACCTAAGACTGAAAGTATACCCATAATTCTCACACAACTAAACTCTTCGCCACACTTATAAAGTGTGAAACCATAATCATATTTCCATAGATCATAGCCTTAATGGTCATGTGATCGAGCCCTTGGGATATTAAATTTGGTTTAGAAAAACATCCAATGCATTATATAATCACCCAAACTGAGTGGCATTGAGTGACCTACAAACCTTCACATTCATCCCCAGTTCCTTGTATCTATCTGTCTATGGCCTATCCCTTGAAATTAAAAGAAAAAATAGGGTTTTTACCATTAGGTTATAATTGAATCATGGATTATATCATTGAAAAAACTAATGAGTGGCCCTTGTCCTTCACCGACTACCCATCCATGTTGATCACCAAAGAGGATTTCTTAGAGATATTGTATATTAGCCAAAAAGTTTTCCTTGCAAATTCATTTGGATTGAAGAGAATATCATCTAACCTATTGATAATAACATGGATTCTTCTAGTGGAAGCATGTATACTATGCATAGGATTTCTTAAACTAAATCAGACATCATGACGATGTGAGTGTAAGAAGGGAAAAAATTCTTCAACTACTCTTTGTAGGTGATTTGTTAAGGCATTCTATAGATCAAAGGGTCAAGGATATGTGGAGTTTATCATAAGGTATTACATTATGTTGGAGTGTATTACCTCAACTGATTTCATCTGAAGAGACAATACCACTTGCTTTTATTATTTGTAAAAAAATTATGGATTTTTTGTTTGTAAAAAAAAAGCTCAATACCTTCTATAATTATTGAATGTAAAAAAACAAAAAAAATCTTTGAACTTTCCATTAAAAAATAAGATATGGAATAAAACAAGTAATTTTTTATTAACCAAAGTGAATTAGTTTATGTTTTATTTATTAAATAAAGTTTATTATATTTGTATATTATCACAGTGGTTGATGTCATCTTTTAAGTGTTTTGAATAGTTTTCATATGTCATATTTCATATTTTAAGTATTTTATTTAGGAGGACTATTTTTAATTTAATTTTCCTCTAATGAAGAGGTGTATCAATTGCATAGATTTCTAAAAAATATAATTTAAGATCAAGATTTGATAATGGCTTCTAGATTACGGTTGACTTTGAATTCAACTACGAGTACATACTTGAATTTTGGCATTGCATATCACCTAAAAACTAATTGAAAAATAGAGAGAGTTAACCAAGTTTTATAATATCTCCTTTGAATGTATTACATTGATCAATAATACAAGTTAGAGGAGTACCTTCTATTGGTTGAGTTTGTCTATAATAACTCATACCAATCAATATTGAAGATGGCTATATTTAAGATATTATATGGAAGGAGGTGTACAACACCAATTAGTTGGGATAAGTTGGAATATAGGGTAGTATTTGGACCTAAGATGCTTTTGGAAATGGAAGACCAAGTTAGAACAATCAGGCAAAGGTTGGCTGAGGCCAAAGATAGGTAGAAAAGTTATGTTGATATGAAGACAACAACAAGGTAGTTTTCTATTAGTGATAAGTATTTTTTCAAGTTAAGCCTCAGAAAATCTCAATTAAGTTTGGGAATTTAGTGAAATTTTCAATAGATATGTGGGACCCTTTGAGGTTATGGAAGTGGTCAATCTTATAGTGTATACGCTTACCTTTCCAACAGCTCTAGATATTTTGCATAATGTTTTCTATGTGTCCCATCTTAAAAATTATGTTTCTGATCCTTCACATCTGTTGGATTGAAATGATTTACAATTTTTATATCTTATATTAATCACATTATAACCAATCAAAATAATTGACACTCACAAAATCAATTTTCATAATAAAAAAGTGTCACAGTGCAAGGTCCAGTGGGACCATTATTCTAAAAATAGTGCCACTTGGAAAGATTATGATGAGTTTTATAGGTTGTTTCCACATTTTTTTACTTAATATGTGGTTGTATATTATTTATTTTTTATTAATAATGTTTAAATTTTGAACTTGTGTTCAAATAAGTGTTATCAAGATGATGACCAACTTTAGTGGGAAGGACATCACATCCTAATTTCTCCTTAGTGGTTATTATTTAACTAACTACTATTTTAGTTAAATTTTATTTCATATGTTGATGTTTGGATAGTTATATATTTTTTAATTTATGTGATTATTAACTATACTTGCATATTATGAGCATGATGATCATATTGTTTAGTTTATTATAACCATACATTATGGAATTTAAATTATTTCAAGTTAACTACCTTCATTATTGTGAGGAGCTACAGGATAGATTCATCCCTTATAGTGTGATGGAGGCAGGTATCATCAGAGAGGGTGGCATAGATGGATATTTTGGGAGAATGATAAATTGAAGACTAAAAACATGCACACACCATGATAGTTTAATATGCTTTGATCAATTTTTTATTTAGATAAATTTTAGTATGTATTTGATTTCTAATATGTTATCTACATTTGAATGAATATCAATATGCTTTCTAATATGATCTTTATTATTGCTTCATGCTCATATTGATTTGGTTGTGTGTTAAATTTATGTTGCCATATTTAGATTATCTCATATGATGATGTTGTTATGATGAATAAGTGAATCTATAGTGGTATAAGGGATTCTATTACTTTACTTGATTTGTGTATTAAGGTGATTATTAATATCATGCTTAGTCAATATTATTATTTGAAACCATGTTGATCCGTATAAATTATTAAATGGTTATTATTAATAATAATGTTAAAATGACCTTCATAGAAGTTAATTTCATTGTTAAATGATCATAGTGTTAAATTGATTTGTGAAGTCAATGTTATATTCATCATGACGTTTAGATAGACATTAGAGTTTTAATGTGATTGGCATTGTTAACATGCATAGGGTTTGATTATAGGTGACATTATCGTATTTGGTAAATGTTATAGTGAAGTCGATGTTTTCTTATTAACTTATGTGCTAAGTCAACAGTGTTATTGTTTACAATCATAATGTTTGAGTGACTTTTTGAAATTGAAGGTAATCAAAATGATAATGTTTAAAGGATAGTTCATTATGAAGGTTATTTAATTAGGGTTATTTGGAGATTTGACTTGGTTAAATGAGAATTATGCAAAACAAACATTATATTTTTATTTTCATGGACTCTCTTTGCAATTTACAATTAGTTAGTAGGAGAATTTTCAAAAGTTTTCTAGCATGCATAGGAATACAAGTGAAGGATGAGATGCTTTGGGGACATGTTAGAGGAGTAGGAGGAGAATAAAAAAGAAAAAAAAAGGGTTTGAGGAGATTTTTCAGGAAATGAAATACCAATTGGTCATATTCATGCATCATACAATAGGTTAGTTTATTGATATTTATTTATAATGGATTTGAATGAATTAAATATTTGAGATATTGTTAGAGTTTTAGTTTTATCATTGTTTTGAAAATTAATAGAAACCAAGGCATATGCCTAGTATTATGGATGGATTGGCCATCCATAGAACTAGACATATAACCCATTAATCCTTAGGTTTTGGCTATGAAAAATAAATTTAGTTATCATAACATATATTAACTAGGTAAACCCTAGTATGAGGTGAAACATTTATTGCATTTTGAGTAAATTATAAGTCATGGAAATTAATTAAGGATTTTTATGTGTGTTTGTGGCTCAAATTTAAACCATAGGTAAATAGACAGGGACTAGTACTTGATTGGTTGTGTGAATATCATCTAACCCAGGTAAAGGTTCAGTTGGGTATGTAGGAATGAACATAGCCCTTGAAACTTGCATTGAGTCATCTTTTTATATAGTATCAAATGGTTATTTAGATTAAAAAAATAAATCTTTTTATAAAAACATAGAGACCATCCATTCTATTCGATATACCATTGTTAAGCTTATAAAATGATGTTTTGGTTCAAAATTGGAAAACCCACATAGGACACAACTTGTGTAAAGGGTTAAAATTATAATATGTAATGTTTAAAACAAGTTATGTTTATTTTGATTTAGAACCTATTTATAGTGAAAACCAAAATAGTAAAGATATATAGGGGTGTACTTGTATATCATTATGTATCTATTGATGATATAGGCTATGAATATGTCAATGTATATGTTATACATAGGTTCAATTTTATACATAAATATATACTATGTTTTTATTGTTTTTGAATCATATAAGGAATTGTGAGTCAATTCGGTATTCTTTGTGGTTATATACTACATTTCATTTGTATATAAAGATGAATGGATTTATTATAAATACCTTAAGGATACTCTATCCATATATATTTATGTTTATAGAATGAAATGATTTTCTTATAAACTGTTGGAATATAAGATTCATCACATTCTAGATATATTCATAAAAGTATGTGACTGATTCAAGTCATGACTGTGTGCTTTTATAATATATTTGTGCATATCAAAATTTGCATAAATTATCATAATGATGTTGAGTGTAGTTTTGATTGAATGCATTATAGGGAATCTTAGTGTGGATTGAGTTGTTTGAAACTTAGACACAATTTATTAAGTTAGAATTCAATCTTTATTAGATATTAGAAACTTGGTAACACAACTGAGTGAGTGACTATGCATATTGTATATGTGATATTTGACATTTCAATTTAGATATACCATAATCATTATGCATATTCAATAGAATAAGTAAATTTGGTATTTATTATGGATAGGAATTAAATGCAACATTGTATCTATAGGCATTTAAATATGTACATTTAGCATACTCTTAATTTAATAAAATAATACTTTTCCAAAGATGAGTATATCGAATACACACACAAACACACACACACATATAACTATGCATGTTTTGAATTATAGATATACACATCATATGTATTATCATAAAATTATAGATGCTTGTTTATTTTCCTTAACATGTTGGACATAGAAGTTAAATTAGAGAATTAGGGGACTTCTAGTTGAATCATTTTATTTAGCTTTGTCTATTTTTGCATTGACTAATTTTATGAGTAGTTTATATAATGCAAATAGAAATGAAATATATGGTTGTTGAAATAACTATTATTATGGATTTTATTTTCTAGATTTGTATATATACTTAAACGTACGGTTGAGTCATTTTTTTATTATTCTTATTTTACCCAAATGGTATAAGATAAATAAGTTGTCAATAAATGTTATATGGATGGATGACATAACATTTGAGTTACAAGTTAATATTTTTAGTAACTTGATGTCTAGATATATTTCTTACCAAATGGTATGATTTTTATTGATGATTTTTCTGCAATCTATTTATTATGTAGTAATAATTAGATGTTTTGAGATTAATTACATTGAATTGATGGACTAAATGAATGTTTTTGATATTTAATTATTTAGTACATAATCATCTACTTATAATGAGTATTCTATATGAATCTATTGGTTTTATATTTTATATATATTGACTAAATCTCACATTAATGAGCCTAAATAAAGAGTGTGACATATTTAACTTAATTAGTGTCACTAATGTAAAAATAAGGTGTAATATGATTGAGTGGTGTGTATGAAATTGACTAATCATTGTGATAAATAATTATATGAAATTTTTTGCCAAAGTAGTGTTTATAGTTAAACATTGTCATTTCATCTATTTTATTTGGTTTACATGTTTGTCAATATCATGTTAGAATGGTTTTATTTATGTTATACATCATGTATTAGTTATCTTAAAACACATATATTCTAGTTTATCACTCTATATTCCAACACCATTAATATCAACACATCTGTGAAGGGAGGCCCATTCCCTAGTTGGGAGATTATGCGGGGGATTGATGGTCCATGGTTTTTGTGGAAAATCACTTGGATGATGTTATCCCTCCCCTCAATAATGTTACACTTGAGATTAATTATGGTTATTAAAATTTCATTGAAACTGACATGCTCTTTGGATCTTTGTATATTATTATTAAGACATTTATTATACTAAAACTATACTTTCTATTCATATGTAAAATTACATCAACTCACTAAAATATTGTATCAGTTGTGACTGAATTTGTACTAATACTTTTTATAAATTAAATGCAATCTATATTTATGTAATCAACATTTTACTTATTCTTGATATTGATGATATGGTTGTGATCGTTGTATAAATAGATTACCTTTATACATTTTTATAGTTAGTTGAAACTATTTTATTTAGTTAAAGATCACTCTTTTAGGTTTCATCGTGAAAGAATATGTTAGTTGAATTTGTGTAATTTTTTTTTAAATTACCCTATTCTATTAAAACTTAGTGGGGTTATTACATTACATAATTGAACCTATAGTAAGTGAGGTTGGTGATGAAACATTCATAGTCATCACAAGAGGGGTAAATATTTCCTATGTAGGATTAGGTACTAATATTTGTTATAAATCTCATGTTTACCCAGAACATTGGGTGGATGTCACATACACCATTATAGGTGTAGGGTTAGGGATAGTACCAATAATAGAGGTCTAAACACCTGATTTGGAAGCTAAGGCCAACTTTTATATATATATATATATATATATATATATATATATATATATATATATATATATATATATATATATATATATATATATATATATATATGTATATATATATATATGTATATATATATATATATATCCACATTATTTATGGACTTATCATGAATATTAATACTAATGACACATCTAATAAAGATCAAATACATACCTTGTATGATAAAGAGTTCACATAATATATTAACATGAATCTAATTAGGATTGATTAAATTATATATATATATATATATATATATATATATATATATATATATATATATATATTAATCAATCCTAATTAGATTCATGTTAATATATTATGTGAACTCTTTATCATACAAGGTATGTATTTGATCTTTATTAGATGTGTCATTAGTATCAATATTCATGATAAGTCCATAAATAATGTGGATATAATATGTTACACAATCCATAGTAGGAAGATTAAACAATGTCATGCATACCCTTGCCATCTAATAGTAACAATAAGCAGACTAGATTAAATGTTGTAATAGTAGGATGTGGTAAGGCTTGGGATTTTTTGATGGTAATTTTAGTCTTATTAATATTTTATGTTTGATTCTTGTTACCCATTTTCTTACATAATTGATCCAAATAAGATACATTAACTATATAGAAAAATATTAAAAGAGTACCTTTATTTCTTGTGTTAACCAATAATATTCATTTAATATAGTCATGATTAATATGTATTATTAGGGAATAATCATAAATTAAAGATGAAAAAAACTCTAAGGTTTAAATCTGAAGCCATATAATGATGAAACCCTAGTGAATATATAGATCCTAATTTGAAGAGATTATTTGAGTATGGAAATCAAAATTCAAATCATGAATCCTTGTGTGTGTGTGTGTGTGTGGGTGGGTGGGTGTGGGTGTGGGTGTGTGTGTGTGTGTGCGTGCATGCGTGCATGTGTGCATGCATGCATGCATGTGCATGTGTGTGTGTGTGTGTGTGCGCGTGCGTGCATGTGTGCATGCGTGCGTGCATGTGTGTATGTGTGTGTGTGTGTTGTGTGGAAATCAAAAATGAAATTTCAAAAACATAGGACAAAAATATAAAATGTTAGAAGGATGGTTTGATGTGTGTATGGGTTCACCAATATGTTTTACCCTAGTTTGGATTATGATGGTTACTTAATTATTTAAGATATAATTTTTTAAATGTAATCCATATATTAATATATGGGATCAAAGCATACATCTAAATATAAAATACTAAGATTTATGGATCATATTTGACAAGTGGAATATGCTAAATACAATAAAGGGATGAGGACTTAGATTTTCTAGGTGACTATCTAACTGGGATTATATTTTGGAAGTCAAAATTATGATAAATCAGACATGTGGTTCATTTAGTTCAAAAATTGATTATGTGTTTGTATAGGGTTAGTTTTGTTAGATTATGTTGATATGGGTTTTATGCACACCATGTAATCTTATGAGATAGCCTCTAAGATTTTATGATTAGGGAAAAGATTCACTCTAAGGCATGAACTGTAGGGTATTCAGTTATGTAAACAACCTGGTGGTGGAATAGTAGTGATTAGAGTAGTTTTTTACCTCAAATGGTTCATATATGATGTGAGTCTAAGATATACTTGATATGGATGGGTGGATCTAGCCTAAGGTGGGTAGGATCAAAAGAAAACTCAAAAATGAGGGGAAGGTAGGGAATACAAAAATATTTGTGAATCATAGATAGATGAACCCTTTAAGGATTGGATATTTCACTATGGGTTGTACAAGTAGTTAGATAAATAGTGCTTGATGTAAGTTACTATCAAAATACACAATAGACAAACATAATTAAGAGTCCAATGAAAATTAAATACATTAAACTTTAGTGCACATAATCAAAGGTTGTTGTAGATGTATGATTATAATTGCACATCAACAAAGCATGATAATGATTATTAAACATAAAGCCTTCAAATAAATGACTTCAAAATATAAATAATTATATTAAAAAAAACTTATACACAACCCAAATATTGATAAATATAGAATGATGTAACTTTTTCAATGAATCATAGGTCTGGAGAAAAAAAATTTGCACATCAAGTTAAACTTGTAGAATAATCCATAGAATTTCTTATTCACCTTAATAGTAAAAATTATCCTCCCTTTTGAATTAGGAGGATAAAATAATATTAATATTAGGGAGGGGTTGCCTCATCCTTTAAGCAATGTCCAATTTTTCATTTCCAATTATAGACACAAGAGTCATAATTCATGTAGAATATGCATTTGATTTAACTGTTTGGGGAATAATGGAGTTTTATTCCTAATTTAGCTAAAGGTCTGGATTAATAAATCAATAAAGAATATTGAAATAAATACAATCCTGATTTGCATAATTTATTTGATTTTTTTTTAATTTCTAAAAATAGTAATAAATAAGGAGAAATATGACTTAGCTAGAAATAGGTTGAGATGAATGATACATAGGTTAAAACTGGTTGTGTAGGATTGGGACAATGTCATGAATTTGAATCTAGATTTCATTTGATGAAAGGATAAGAATGTCAAAAATATGACACTTTGGTATTTGGCATTATTTTCCACTCCTCTTGCTATTGTCCAAACTAGTCATAGAGACCTAAAAATTTCTAGATTTTTGTGTTATTCCTATGTGAGCCTGCATGTGAAATCTTGAGTGTTGATTATTGATGAAACTCACTATATAGATGATTTGGTCTTTAAAACCCTAACCATCCATCATGATTCATAAAAAAATGTTTGAATCACTTGAGAAAGGGGTGGGTAGTGTGTAATATGCACTAAACATGTAATATACACCCCTTGTGTGGGCATGCTACCTACATAGCAATACTCTGAAGAGGGATCAAGCCATATGTAGTTCTCCCACTTAATGTGATTTATGTAGTACTATGCTATAGATTAAAAAAATGGCAAATTAAGAATTATCGAGGTGGTTAGGGACTGGTATGAGGGTTTGAGTATGTTTGCATCTACGTTAGGTGATTGTATGTAGAAAATAGGGAAGTTTTCTTAGTATTTTGTTTGTATTATTTCTTGCTTTGTAAGATTTGTCACCTCCCTTTATAAATTATCTTTGGAAGGGATTTTATAGGAAACCATTGGTCATGGGTTAGATGTATTCATGCTAGGCTAATGTAATGAAGGATAGGGATCGAATGAAAATGATTGTTGGGGATCAAAGTTAAAATAAATAGGAGCACTAAAGAAAGACACCCTAGGGTTTGACACTATAGTCCAAGTGTGACACTCCTATCCTATAGGTTAAAGACCTAAAGCAATAGGATTGGCTTGGGAAATATAGTCTCACTGAGGTGGAATGATCATTCAGAAGGTTTTAGATGACCAGTAATGAACAAAAAGATGTCTAGAAGGGTTAAAATATCATGCAAAAAGGAGATATGGATAGGGACAAGCCACACTCAAACTACTAATTTGGACATTTTAAATGACTACATTCCCCCCCCCCTTTATTTTAGTGATGCAATAAAGTGAAATAATAGGATAAAGGAAAAGTAGAAAACATACATGAACTTACCTATAAGGGTGAAGCCTATGAAGATGTGTGATGTTGAGTGTGCAAAGAGAGAGCACATCATGAAGCATAAATATACGAAGGAAAATAAGGAGTAGATCAGTTCTTACTAGACACGCTATGTCTAAAATAATAATGTATAAAAGTTTGGTAATATAAAGAGGAAGAGAAAGGAATGAATACACCTCATTAGGTATGCGAACCAATAAAATACCTCTTATGATGTTAAGTGATGGTGAGTGATGCTAAGTTATGTTGGGTATGTGTTGTACCAAAAGTAATATCATGAATGAAGCTGAGTGCTCAATTCCCTGAGGGTGTCTTAAGAATATAAAGGATGGCCCTTTACCTCCATTGTCAACCACTAAGTGAATATATGTGATCATGCATGTGTTAATTAATGTTTGGACTGTGTGTCCAATCCCTTTGAGTAAGTGGCTCAAGAATACAAAGGCTAGCTAGTCCTTTGGCTCCTTCATTACCCACTATGTAGTGAACTATGAACTAATATCAGTGTGAATGTGTGTCATATGAGATGGCTCATGAAACCCATAAATGATCTATAATCTAACAATGTAGCATGGATAGTTAGATGTGTATTGAGAACTAGGAACTTTGAAAGGTTGAGATTAGGCCTATATGAAAGTCACTCCAAAACTAAGAACTAGGCTTGTATGAAATCCACTTTGAAATGATGCAAATCACCTATAGATAGAATAAGGCATGCAACTATTGAGAATACCTAGGTAATACAATGAACTGGAAAGAAAAGAAGGAAAATATGTCACATATATTACCACCAATCACTATTGTCTATAACATGGATTCTGATCTAGAAGTTATACCAACTACCTAATATAAAACTAGAAGCAAGAGTCATAATGCCATACATGATGCCCCCTATATGTAGATACTCTGAATAAAACTATACTGAAACTACCTAATATAAACTAAGCTATAGCTGAAAAAATGGTAATTGACCTTACCTTTCAATTTATTTCTAGCTTTTTTGGATTTTTGGTTGTTTGGATAAGAGTGCCAAAAATGGGACACTTTAATGTCTAGCACTATTTTCCACTTCTGTCTCTCTTATACTTTATTATTTTTGATGATTTTTTTATATTCATCAATATTTTTCTAGTTTATCCTACATTTTCTGAGCTCTGATTATTATTTTGAGTGTTTTGAAAACTATTTTTTTTGACAAGCAGAAGGCTCTGATCTTTGTGATAAAGACCCCTATTTTTTACCCCTCTTCTGAGGGTAGGAATGAAGACCTTGCAATGACTTCCCTCAAAATAAAGATCCCTGTAAGTGTGTTATGTTATGAAATACATGATATAGCAATGATAGTCTAAAAGATGTCTCAAGATATAGCATAGTTTGTATTAGAGACTATTAGATCAATAGGGGTATGCCTAGATAGATGTAACAATATAATAATATGTGAAGTATACTAAACTAAAAGTGGAAGTATGGTTAGTTGTTAAGGAGGGATGGAGCATGATGTCCATCATGGCATCCAAGAATGCAAGATAATGCATGATGTGGATCATGGCATTACAAACATCTAAGAAGTAAATGAGCAAATAAGCACACAAGGTAAGAATCAATAAACATACAAAAGAGGCCAAGGGGCCAAGAAAACAAGGGAAATGGGCACATATCACTCAAACTAGGAAAACAAGCATACAAGTCATGTTTAAATTCCCACATACACATATAATTGTAAATAAATAAGATTGGCACAAGGGCCCACAAACACATACAAGAGTACAAGCAAAGGACATTTGCAAATGTCCTAAGGCACACACAAGTAATAAAACAAGAACTAAGAAATGCAAACCCATCTAGCTAATCAAATCAAGAAAGGAAGGCATGTAAATGATGGAAATACTATCGCATCTAACTAATCAAAGTAAGAAGTGAAATTATGCAAAGCATGTAATACAAGTCTAGGCAGATGCTAAGGAATACATAAGTGTTATATACTAGTGAGTGTTGATAGAATAATCTGTGGAAGCTAGCAAGTAATGTGCATCAATATGATAACTAGAGTGCTTGGTGTAGGAATGAAATAATTGGAATAGTGTAGTCATGTAGAAGATGCCCTCGATGAGTAGATATGTCAATGTATGTCTCAAATATAGAATTAGGATGCCTCCTCAATAGGTAGAGTGAAGCAATCAAGGATATAAGTGTCACTACACACTCAAATAAGATCAAGTGAAGCAAGGTAATGTAGATAAATCTAAAAATAATAGCATAGAATAACAAAATGTAAGTCTATCATGGTAGTAGAAATGTAAAGCGTGGATAACACATACAATTGAAAAAAATTTAGTGTTTTGAGTTATTTGAATGCTTTTTTACTTTGATATGTTATATTGTTTTTGGTATTTTGAAATATTTCTATATACAAGTAATCAAAAAGACATTATGTATAGTGAGATGAGAAATTATGTACAAGTAAGATGAGAAATTATGATACTAACCGATGAGTTTTAGAAGAGACTCCATGTCATGGTGTCCTATATAAAATAAAGGAATCGTGTGAGATTGTGAAGCATGAGGGAATGGCTATGAATATGATTCTAAATATTTAGATTAATTATTGATATCTTGGAAATCATAATAACCTATATTATTTGATTCATAATTATCATCTTAATTTTGAACTAATGGAATGCTAGTGTTGAATTTTGTTGTATCTGGATCTTTTCCTTTGATAAGTTATGTCTATGAATGATTTGCCTTAGTATTTTAATTAAATCTCAAACCTTGGTGACAAACATTATCAACTGCTAGAATAGTAGTGATGCCTTGAACATGTTCTCCCAACCCTTGACCTTGATAATCAAACTATTATACCTATTTTTGACCAAACCCATACTGCTTTGAAAGTTGAGCCTCATTTTGGAGAGGTAGATTTGCATTTTTTTTCTTTCCCTATGCTTATGGTACTATTTTTTGATCTAATTTTGCTTTTTGATCCTTTTCTTATTCTAAGTTATTCGTTGGTAACCACTTTTGTATTGTTTCTGAATTTGACCCTTTGTGAATATGTTCCTATGTAACTATGGATTGCTTGATTGATTTAACTTGTATAGGGTTCTCATTATAAATTATCTATTGCATATGTTTTTTCAATGCCAAACATGAATCTATGTGATGCCCATGCATTCTATGAGATGAACAATAATGTTTGTACCTTCTCACTAGATGTAGAGGAGGTAGTTTGATCAACTTAGATTTAATTATATCCCTTAGTACCTCACTTGAACTCTTATTTAATATTTTAATTCTTTTTGAATCACTAGTTGTATAGTTAATTTTTTGTGATTTCTTTTTTGATATGTAACATTCCTTGCAACCAATTGACTAGGTGAAGGTGAATATACATAATTGAAACTAAGGTTCCTTTGAGACTTTTGTATTATAATCTAATTTTCCAATGTTGTGATATTTTCATATAATAGTTGATTCTACATTTATAAATCTGAAATTAACTTTCTCATACTAGTGATTTGATCCCTTAGAGTCTCACAAGTGTAAACCCTAGTTGCTTTTGATTGAACATGTAAGCACATGTTTTAAATAGGGTTCGAAGAAGCTATAGGCTGAATTTATGCATTAGGAACAATAGTATAGGCTACCTCACCTTTTTAAGAGGTTATAGCATGGACCTAGTTAGAGGTAAAATAGATATCACCCTCTTGGGGGAGAGGAGGAGAAGGAAATTATTTCCTGTGCATAAGATATGACATTCAAACTTGACAGGTTGTTGTTAGATTATGTAATGGATCCTCTAAGTATGTAAGGATTTTATTCTTAATTGAATTACACATAATAGAGAGATAACATTTTAAATAAGTAATGAAATATGATATATATTTGAATTGGTCTTAAAATAACATGTACATATGTATTTATGTCATTTTTGAATTCATATCAAATGAAAGGAAACAAGCATGCAAGAGAAACTAGAAAACTTTGCATAAGTAAATCATGATTAATAAAATTGGAATATTCAGCCCAATGTGCAAAAACTATAATTTTAATTTCAAAACCCTAGTAATTTTTAAAATTATTATGGTAAATTTTTAAAAATTAAATATGAAATTTTGATTTATATATGCAAAAAAAAGTTAGAAAAATACTGCTAAATCAGTAATGAATTTTCCATAGGGTTTCTAGGGTTTTTATGAACAAATGAAGTTGAGTTCACTAAATGGTTTAACTTTTTTGGAAATAATGGATTTTTATTCCTAATTTATCTAAAGGTCTGGATTAATAAATTAGTAAAGAACATTACAATATATACAATCCTAATTTGTATAATTTATTTGACTTTTTTAACCTTTCTAAAAATATCAATAATAAGGAGAAATATGACTTAGCTAAAAATAGGCTAAGATGGCTGATACAGAGGCTAAATTTGGATATGTAGGATTGGGACAATGTCATGAATCTAAATCTAGATTTTGTTCAGTGAAATGATATGAGAACCAAAAATATGACACTTTAGTGTCCAAAACTATTGTCCACTCCCACCATTGTTATCTAAAATGGCCACAGAGTCTTGAAACTTTATATATTTTTACGTTATTCGTATGTGATCCTACTTGTGAAATCTTGAGTTTTGATTGTTGATGGAACTTGGTATATAGCTGATTTAATCTTCAAAACCCTAACCCTCCATCCTGCTTGATAAAACAATGTTTGAATCACTTGAGAAAGGGGGTTAGTGTGTAAGATACACTGATTGTTTAATCCACACCCCTTGTGTAGGTATGCTTCCTACATACTAATACTCTGAAGAGGGATCAAGCCATATGTATTTTTCCCACCTAATATGTTTTGTGTAATAGTATGAAGAAAATGCAAAAAATCCAAATTAAAAGTGCTTGAGGTGGTTAGGGACTAGATGAGGGGTTGAGTATGTTTACAGCTGTGTTGGGTGACTGTATGTAGAAAATAGGGAAGTTTACCTTAGTGCTTTGTTTTTATTCTTTCTTGCTTTGTAAGATTTATCACCTCCCTTTGTAAATGAGATTTGGATGGGATTTTATAGGGAACCATTGGTCATGGGTTAGATGTATTCATGCTAGGCTGACATAATGAAGGATAGGGATCAGATGAAAATGACCATTGGGTCTCAAAGTATAAATGGATAAGATCATTGAAAATGGGACACCCTAAGGTCTATCACTATAGTCCAAGTATGGTTCTCTTATCTTACAGGCTTGGGACTTGGGGTAATAGAATTGGCTTGGGAAATATAGTCTGGTTTAGGTGGAATGATCATTTAGAAGGTTTTAGATGATCGATAATGAGCAAAAAGATGTCTAGAAGGGTCACAAGAGCATAAAAAAATGAGATATGAATAGGGTGTCAAAAGCCACACTCAAACTAATAATTTGGACATTTTATATGACTACAACATGCATAGAATTTTCATGAAGATAATTGACCAAAATTTCATGATATTAATATAAATACATATATATGCCTAAAATATAATATAGACCAAAGTACCAATACTTTAAAATACATGCACATATATAGTTGTGGTTCCCACTTGGAATTAATGAAAGAGGATGGTGACAACATTCTCAATGTAGTTGTAAAAAATAGACCGAGGATTTTCATGTGAAAAATTAAATCAAAATGGATTCAGTAGACAAAATACACCACTATGTGAATTTTCACTTAAGATTGAATGCCTAAAGGAGGAACTAATAATGTACTTTGAATTATAGTAGTAGACTCTTCAACGGCCTTTAGTTTCTTGTATAGTGCATAGGTGGTGTCAAATTCAACATTGATGATTTTAAAATAGAGCATAGGTGGCTTAAATATTTGTATGATTTAACCCATTAGTCTCTTATGCTCAACTTTTGATGCTCTAAATTCATATTTGAGTGATTTTGCCTTGGTTACCTTATCTTTTGAATAATTGGTCAACTAAAAAAATTCTTCACTAGTCTTATATATTATGCCCTCTACCTTATCCTTGAATTATTCTATATTAGCTCTAAAGAATCCTTCAAAATCTAGCTTTTTTACTGATTTACTTATAGAGGTGAGTACACCTATAAACCTCATATATTTCAAAATTTATATGGCATCTCTTTCTCAGCTCAAAAATGAATTTATCAAATCCTACATTTGGTGGTGATAATTTAATGCACTATCTCTCTTAAAAATCATGTAATTTAAGACCCATATAGGTTCTTGAATAGTCATTAGATTCAAATAAATAGAATAACTATTCCTTATATAGGATACCAAAAAATTTAGCCTATTTTATAACTATTTTAGTTGGTTCCAAAAAGTTAATACCTTCCCCAATGATCTTGAGGCTGTAGAAACCCCTGTTTCCCTGATTTCTGAAACTGAATGTTTTTTTGACTATTTTTGTGTATTCTAATTTTTTTTGGTGTTTTTGCATGAATAAAGATGCGATTTTGCAAGATAAATTAAAATAAATAAATAAATAGTAGTGTACTCTTTCAACTAACTAAACTCTAATCTTCTTATTCACTTCAGATGATTACAATAAAGATCTCTTGCACACATACCAAATAATAAAGAATATTGTCTTAAAAACATAATTTTTATATAATCTAAAAATAAACCCTAGATCTGGCATGGCTCAAGTTGTTGTGTCAAAAACACAGTCACCGATGTCAGTTATGCTATCGTAGTTGGTCGATATACTATCGATGTCAGTCTCTATCGATCGGTTCACTCTGTCGATGTCAGTTTACTCTACCGACGTTAGTCTCTATTAGTTGGTTTGCTCTACTGATGTTGATATGTGAGTCGGCTAATGTTGGTCTTTGTGCTCCCTACGGCTTACAACTACTAATGGCACACTTCTTCAATCTACGATTCAGCTAGTATGGCCTGGTATGGATCTATATGGATTCTGTATAGCAGTAAATACAATATAGTACACCCTATACACTGGACACCTAATCTCAAGAAATATGGATGCCTGATCTAAAGATCTTTATCTAGATAATTTTTTGAATCAAACCCTAATAAAATAAATACCTGTAAATCTCTGTGATAACTTTTGTATGAAGTTATCTCTCAAAATGGCAATAGATCAGCTGATATCTCACAACCTCTAAATTGCACACACTAAAGATTGCACATTCTCCAATGCAAATATAATACTAGAAACCCTTGGCTTACTCTTCTCAAAAAAAACACTTAGCAAAATTTTTGTCTTCAACATGAATAATTATGAGACTTCTTCCAATGAAAAACCCTTCTATCCTCAAAAAGGTGTGCTTGCCCTAATTAGGGTTTCATAATTAAGAATTAGGGTTTCATAATTAAAAATAGGCCAAATATTTAATATTTAATTAAATTAATCAAATATTAATATCTCCCTCAATACATGTCTAAAAGAGCCTGAACGAAAGCCAACTAGAACAATTTTGCTAGTCAAAGCCAAGCCAAGCTCCATCAAGACCCTCTATCCATCCTATCAGCCTACGAGGGTCGCATAATAGGCTAATCATCAACTCTGAAGATGTCAACTAAAAAGGGGACATGACAATCTGCCCCTCCTAAAATTGCTTGTCCCCAAGCAATCACTGAACAATAAACCAATCAATCCTCCTGGATCCCAAATGTAGTCATGATCTATATTGCTATCAATCAACACAAGCTCCTACAATATCCTCTAAAATATAACCAAGAGGAATCCATAATCAAACTAGCAAATACAACTCCCAAATAGAACTACGCCAAGTGCGGAGAATCCACACACTGTACCTCCACTATAATCAACATATCTCTACAGATCACCAGCCACGGTCTCATCACCCAAACTCCTATGCATCACTGATAATGAAGAGACATCACATGTTAGATGGCAATAACACAAACCAAATCTACTTGCCATCAACTCCTACTCTAATTCATGCACCGACAAACTGTCAACCCCAACACCTATCACCATGCCATGTCTATCACAACTCCCATCCCATGGCATCAAAACATCCTGAGTACCAAGATAAGGATCCCAACATCCAAACCATGAATGGAAATCAATTGGGAACTCAGGTAAACTCCTCACCTGAATAATGTGAACCATACCAACTGACTTCATGCACCTGTCTCTTGTACCCACTACAATCTTTGAATCCAGAGTGTGAATGCTAGACATACTCATATCATCATCAACATGTGCCCTGACTGTAAAATAAATCTAAGTCCCTGCCACATGTGCTAACCCCTAAACTAAACTCACCTCAAGACAAAGCTCATCCACATGTTTCTCTTGTGTTGGTGCCAATGTGCACTCGGCAGCCCACTCTACCATATCATGTCGTATGAGCCTCTCCATCCGATGAAAAAATATATTTTTGATGTTGTTGCCCTGTATTGCCTTAAGAATATGTGTCTTCCCATCAACATCAAAATTAACCTCCATGTCCTTGAGATGAAGAGTGACTTCCTCAAGGGAATGAAGCCACTTCATGCCCATTACTAAATCTATATCCCCCATCTTTACCACATAATAATCAGCCTTAAACTCATAGTTGTTCAAGTGCAATGGGAGGTCTCTAATCATCTGCTCACACCTAAGAGTGTAACCGTCAGCCACCTTAACTCTAATGCCCTCAAAATCCTTGGTAGTGAGTCCATGCTTCACAAATCTAGCATCAATAAAATTATATGTGGCCCCTGTGTCAAGAAGGGTGATGACCCTCTGTCTTGCCAAAACTCCACAGAGTCTGAATGAACCATCCAGCTAAATGCTGGATAGGCATGCCTCCTATATCTGAAGCTCTGAATCTACCTCTACCTTAGGCTCTAAAGCCTCTACCTCTGACTCCTCAAAACTCTCTTGCTATTCAGAATTCTCTGATTCTGAATCCTCTTAATAAGCCCACATCACTCGATTTGCCTTGCCCTTAGGCCTCAAAGGACAATCATGATTGGCATCATAGGGACCTTTGTAGTAAAAGCAAATCTTCTTCCTGCATAGATCATTAAGAGCCTCTTGATCCAAAGGTGGTGCTACTAGATTTGCCTTTGAATCATTCTTAACACCTGATTTATCTATGTTAAAATCTGATCTCTCTCTATTATTGTTGAAGCCCTTATTGTCCCTGGATGAAGAAGTACCTCTTGAGTTGGATTTACTAGATGGGGCTGCATCTCCATACTACACACCTTCTTCATAGCTTCCTATAATGAAGGAGGATTAAAGGCTTTGATCTAGCCTCTCAATGGTTCAGATAGGCCCTCGATGAAGAGAACTACCAATCTACACTCTGAAATGTTTGGCACCATGACTGCCAATCATTAAAAATCACCAATGAAGGACTCCAACTTGCTTGTTTGTTTCAACTGTGCCAAATCTTGAAAGTAAACTTCAAGATCTTTCCTATCAAACCTCTCAACCAACCTATCCACGAAGTCCTGGTACTCTGTCACCTAGTTATGCTGAAGTGTTACCATACCATGGTACCACCAATCATGTGCTACTCCCTCTAAGTGCAAAGTGGCATATTTGATGGCCTCTATCTCTGTCATTAGCCTTAATGCCAAGAATGTGTCAAGCTTATGAATCCAAGCTTGCACTGTCATCTTACCACTACCATCAAAAGTAGTCAAAGAAAGCTTGCCAATAGCCTTCTTCAGCTCACTAAGTTGACCTCTAGGCCTCCTGTCCTATCTAACTAATCTATAATGCTCTTTCCCCTAATTAAAAAAATGATCAAAGGACATCCTCTCCCAAACTTGAGGAGCTAATAAGTCCCACTCATCATTTACAGCCATGAGAGCATCTACAAATAGGGGATCTCCTGCCACCTCCTCTACTGGAGCTTCTGGTTCCTCCTAAACAAATGTAGGACATGTAGGCCTATCAACTATTCTAGAATGGGTCACCCGTGGTCTCTGATTAATAATAGCACTCCTGTTATCTCCTTATTCCCCATTCTATCTAATAGGTGGGTTCATCCTCTCTACCATAGTAGTAAGTGCCTGTAGTGCTTGCACCATCTATTGCTAGCCTGTAACCATAGCACAAAAGAATTATATGGTGTCCTGATCATCATTATGCCTGTGGCCCCTGGGTGGGCTTCCCTCACACCTATCACTCATGGTGATCGGCTGCTGTTCTAAAACCTAGTCGCCTTGAAGCAAGGCTCTATTACGTGTGAAATACCTATGTGGTCCTAACTCTTGTGGCTGCATAAGATCTCTAAACCCTCGGGATGACAAGATTTGGCTCTGATACCATTGTAGAAACCCTTATTTCCTTGATTTCTAAAACTAAATGTTTTTTTGACTATTCTTGTGTATTCTAATTTTTTTTGGTGTTTTTACATGAATAAAGATGCAATTTTGTGAGATAAATTCAAATAAATAAATAAAAAGCAGTGTACTCTTTCAACTAACTAAACTCTAATATTTTTAATCACTTCAAATGATTACAATAAAGATCTCTTACACACATACCAAATAATATAAAATATTGTCTTTAAAACTTGCTTTTTTGTAATCTAAAAATAAACCCTAGATCTAGCATGACTCAAGTTGCTATGTCAAAAACACAGTCATTGACATCAGTTATGCTACCATGGTCAGTCGATATACTACTGATGTCAGTCTCTATCAGTTGATTCACTCTGCCAATGTTGGTTTACTCTGCCGATGTCGATCTCTATCAGTCAGTTCACTCTACTAACGTCGGTATGTGAGTTGGTTGATGTCGGTCTCTGTGCTCCCTATGGCTTGCAACTGCTGATGGTGCACTTATTCAATCTGTGATTTGGTTGGTAAGTCCTGGTATAGATCTGTATGGATTTTATACAGCAACAAATACAATATAGTATGCCCTGTACGCTGGACACCTGATCTCAAGAAATATGGATGCTTAATCTGAAGATCTTTATCTGGATAATTTTTTTAATCAAACCCTAATAAAATAAATACCTATGAATCTATGTGATAACTTTTGTATGAATTTATCTCTCAAATTGGCAATAGATCAGCTGATATCTCATAACCTCTAAATTGCACACACTAAAGATTACACGTTCTCTAATGCAAATAAAATACTGGAAACCCTTGGCTCAGTCTTCTCAAAAAAAAACACTTGGCAAAATTTTTGTCTTCAACATGAATAATTATGAGACTCCTTCCAATGAGAAACCTTTACATCCTCAAAAAGGTGTGCTTGCCCTAATTAGGGTTTCATAATTAAGAATTAGGGTTTCGTAATTAAAAATAGGCTAAATAATTAATATTTAATTAAATTAATCAAATATTAATATCTCCCTCAATACATGTTCGAAAGAGCCCAAACAAAAGCCAACTGGAACAATTCTGCTAGTCGAAGCCAAGCCAAGCTCCATCAAGACCCTCTATCCATCCTATCAGCCTACGAGGGTCGCATAATAGGCTAATCATCAACTCTGAAGATGTCAACTGAAAAGGGGACATGACAGAGACTCACCCTTAGAAGTCCTTAATGTGTTAAAGATATTTTACATTTTATTGGCTATATTATGAACATTCTCCACTATTTATTTGGGATCATAAGTGATCTACATATATAGAAGTCTTTGCCTAGCCTAGTCTTGGCTCATGTACATTCCCTTCATAGCCTCCCTTGTTGAATCCATAAAGGCACAAAGTATTCATCAAGGTCATCAGGGTTCTTTTTCTATTTATTGGCTAAAGGGAACAAGTTATCCCTTTGCTCCAATATTGTTTCCCCCCTCTCCTATATATTGATTTCGTCTTAATTACCCTCTGAATATTGCCATATTTCTTGTCAAAGTGTGTACTTACTATTGACACTTTTATTAATACCAAGCCCATTCTTTCCTTATTTCATTTTTGGGACTCCTTGAACCAAGAAGAGACAATGAGATCCCCTTATTCCTCAGGATTAGTGGTCTCTATAAAGATGAAAGGTGGGATGGATCTTGGTGGAATCATTGAGGCACTTATTTGAATTAGTTAGAGAGGTGGTTGACTGAACCTGCTCCATCCCAAGATACCTCTATGAGATGAAGTCTTTACCACATACCTTATCTATCCTAGAGTCTTTAATATAGACATGATAGAAGACTCGTTCAAGTGGAATAAGGGATAAATAAGTATAATTGGGTAGATGACCTCTAGGGTGTAAGTGGTGCTTACAAACCAAAAATATAAATAGTTACCAAGTTCTCAAAAATGACCCTCCTACAAGGGGATTGGGCTCTAGAAATTATTGAAGCTAAAGTTGAATGAATTAAAGAATCAAGGGAAACAAAAACTTGTAGCCTAGTTCAGTCAATATTGTCATGGGCATATAACGATTAGGTTTTTAAATAATACTACTTCAATGATTTATACGGAGAGAGGGATGTAGTAACTAGACTAGTAGAAAGCAAATTGAAAACACTGATATTTACAATTATAAAGGAAGAGGTGAAAGAAAACACTACCTTATTAAGGGATTAATTTTCTTATCTATATTTTCCTCTTGTGTTGAGGCTGGTTTGTCTTCTTCCTCCCCAATTTATTCAAACTATGTATCCTCTATTATATCAATTATTTCAACTCACCCCTTTGTTATTATTCCTCCATTGTATTTGGTTCCTCCTCTCCCTCATTACTGGGATAATATAGTAATGAGACTTCTCCATATTTTTATTCCTCACTAAGAGGACCTTCATGAATAGATAAACCCCCTATAGGTATTTCTTATACTTGGGAAATATTGGGAGATACTAATGTTTATCCCTAAAATGAAAGTGTTGCATGTTTTCAATTTATACCATAATGTTGATAATATATAAATGAAATGGGATGAGGGTGATAATAAAATATAGAGTAGGATAATTAAATGCTAAACTCATATATAAGCATACACTGAATTTATTATCTTGAGATAGTCTAAATATGGAAAGTAAAACTAGGCTAGATATAGAAATGGCAAAGAAGAGAAGTACTTATGTTGTTTTGATGCTAACATAGTTATATATCTAGAACATGTTGAAATTAGGTGGGAATAAATTTATATAATAGTTGTTACATTATGTATTTGGTGCTTCTAGATATCTAGATAGTTACATCAACCTTGCATAATTACATCGACATTATTGTCTTGGTCTGATGATAGTATCCTGTATGAAATATCTAGTGAAATATGATGTAACCACTAAGATGATTTTGGGTTTATATTTACCTTCATTTTAGTGTATTCATATATTTATATGTATTCCACCAATGAATGGTATGGAAGTAAGGAAGCTTTGATTAATTGAATGCTTGAAATAGTGATTTTTGATAAGTACTTCAGTCTCTTTGGTATTAATTAGGTGTAGTTAGGCAAGGAATAAATAAAGGTTGATATTATATTTTTATCAATCCCTTTTGAGTAATATATTACAATAAATCAATTATTTCAACCATTGGAATACATTTCATTTGTAAATTGGATGAATTTAGGGCACTGGACTCTTGCATTGGGGTAGGATAGTAATGTTCACACTACTATCTATCCCATATGTTAGTGTCCATGGAGTATTAAAACAAGTATAGGATCAGATCTTGTAGAGGTGTAAGATAAGTACATTTTAATCATTATGAGAAAGATATAATATCTATGCCATCAATATAAGATTGATCAGACTAAGAGATATGCTAAGGGGAACAAGATAGAATAGATGCAAGGCTTGCATAAATAATAATAATAATAATAATAATAATAATAATAATAATAATAATAACAGTGTAAAATTGAGAGGAATAGACATGATATGAGTTTTCCAAGTGTAAAATATTGAGGTTCCATATAATTACAAAATATCATCTATATTACCCCCTTTAATCTAGTAATGAAATTGCTAGTTTAAAGTAAAGGAATAAGTACCTAGTTGTGTATGCACACCTTGTCTTTGCTTAAGTTGAATTGGAGTGCTTTGATGGGGAATGTCCTACAACCAAGACCATGCTATAATGTAAAATAAATTCACATAACGTGGGTTAAAAGTACTTAAAATAGATTGAAATTGAAAGAGCAAGGTTTAGGACTATAATTGTGGGTTGATGTAACCGCCTTGTCTATTGACAAGTTATTTTGCAAGAGATGTATCATTATAAGACTCTGAAACTAAGATTAGGATAAATATAGATAAATTTTTAAAGTTCATATATATATATATATATATATATATATATATATATATATATATATATATATATATTTCAAAAGGAAGTGTCAGTACTTTTTATTCCATATTGGTAAAAAGATACATCTAGAAATGCAAAATTAAATGGTAGAGATATAATTGAGACAAAATACCTTAGGACATAGACCAAGGAGATAAAATCCTCAACCTGACGAAGATAAATACATACCCAAATGGATAGGGGAAAACATACATAGGGAGAGTAAAAAAATAATAGAGAATAAAGGAAGGTGAATTGGCATTCAAAGACCAATACATAGATTTGACGAAGATCCCATGTAATCTTAAATCCTACCCTTTTTTCCTTTCTCCTTTTTAACCTCCTACCACACCCTAAGTGATGGATCCATATTTATTATCTACATTTTTTTATTCTGATAGTTTGAAAGATGGAGAGTTTTTATTGGATTTAGGTTTTTGTGGGTCACTATTTCTCTATTCAAGTCAGAGTTTTAAAATTCATGTGCTCTCTTCATGTTTTCAAGCATTGCCCCAACTGGTTTAGTTCTCCTAGTTTATTTCTCAATCTCACTAATTTCCCCAACTGATGACACAATTTCCTCACTATTTTTTTTGTTCCTCTATCTCCATTATTTGCTAAATTCCTCTTCATGGTCGTCTTCTACATCCACCTCTTCCTCTTGTGATAGAAAGTACCATCATTTATAAGTAGATTTCAGTCCTTTATTTTTTTGGGTTTATGCCTTGCCTATGGACAATTAACCTGAATATTCCTAGTAAGGTTACAAATTGGGCAACAAAAGGTAGTATTCTCAAAATCCATAGATTATGTATGGTAAATTTTCCACATCTAATAATCATTTTGTTAGGTATACCTTTACTAAGGTCTATTTCCATATAAATGCATGCATAAGTACATAATACTAATTTCATTATCTATATATAAACTTTGACAAACTTGCCCAAGCTATCCCCTATTCATTTAAAAGCACTCATAAGATATATGGGGAGGTTAGAAAGTGGTACCTAGATTGGCATTACCATGATTGAATGTGTGTTTGGGTTAAAATTTGGGATCAATGGAGTGATTTATAGACCTACAAACCCACAACATCAAGTTCCATCTAATAAAAATATATGGTATTCATCCTCATCAAAAAATGTACAACGATAAAACCTTTGGAGCAGTGGGAGATTTCACATTGTTTTGACCAAGGTGAATGAACCCATTTGAATAAAGCCTATATGGTTTGCCAATAACTATTTAATCTATAAATTACTACCTTTTGATTAATATTTTCTCTATATATTAGCACATCTTCCTTTGAAATATCCATAGTTGGAACCACCTCTAAATCTATTATTTGATTTTACTCCATTCTTTTTTACATCATTTTTGTGTGTCCCTTATAGTTTGGAGGAATTAGTATCATATTTATAAGAATAAAATTTGACCTTCCCATTACCAATCACTCCACCTCACAACTGCATTGTTAGTGTTAATAGAGAATCTTTGGTTATACCAGAGGAATATAGCTTGTGTGTATTTTCCATATTTCTACCATTGTATATGAGACATTGGAGAGATGTTGGCATCCCATTGAAATTTTCAACCTATTTTTTTAGATAAAGTATGTAATCTAACATATGAACATAGATGCAGAATATTTTTTGATAGATGGACTGAACCATAATCTAAAATCCTATCCTATTTACAATTTTTTCTCATGCCAACAGGGAGTCAAAAATGGTATTATCTTTAGGTAAATATTCACTATTATGGTTTGATGTCTTTTTGTCAAAAATTTGGTTGTCATTCTCCAACCTTTGTTTTTGATGTTGATAATAAGCAATCATTTGAACCTCACTTACTATCTTTTTTATGTAGCTTGTTGAGACCTATCTTTGTTTATGTTCAAACATATTCATATTAAATGAGTCCATAATGTCCCTAATCTTTGACATCTTATTTGTATCTATATTTGGAAATATTCTATACCAAAATTTGAAATTCTACTCAGACATTTTGTCAAATAATTGGTATGCAAACTCCATATGCATGCTTAAACACTCCACAATGTAGTAGATCTATACCAAAGTTCTCTTTAGATTGGAAAAATCCAAATGGATTCTAAAAGGAAAAAAATCATGACCACCACTAAATAATTCATGGTCAATGAATAAAAGTCACTTCCCCAACATTTTATACTAAAAGTGGACTTGGTCGTGATGGGAAACCTGGTAGGTGATTATGAGTGATGAAGATATAGTGGTGAAGACACTCAAGCCCTATTTAAATGATTGGTATTCGATATGTAGGATTGGATTTATGGTAGTATAGATAAGGATAAGGGTTGGATGGTTAAGGGTAATGGTGGTCCAAACTAGTCTTTCCAAAATCCCATATCTCTATTCCCCTTCATTCTTTTTTGGCTCTCCCCTATGATCATACACAACTATATATCTCTACTATGTCTATTGTTTGTCACCATATATGCCATAATGTGTATTCTTAGTACACATCATAGACCCAAACTAGTTGAAGGGGAAAGTGAAACTGAGGAGAGAAATTTTTCTCCATATTCATATATGTATGTATGTACACACACACACAATGTCTCTCTCTCTCTACACACACACAAATAAAATGTGTGTGTGTATGTAGAGAGAGAGATTGGAAGGCACATGCCCCCAAATTTTGATCAAAAGTGAGTTGAAACCTGTTAGTTGAGGTTATCTCAATCATGCAACCTAATAATACTTATAATGTGGTTAGGCTAGATGATCAAGTCCAACCTAAAAACTTGGAAAGATTGATTGATTTTATCACCTCAACCATACTAATAGGTAAACCAACTAATGAAGTAGATTGGCTCAATATGGTCTATAAAAGTCCACAAGGTATCAATACAAGCAACGGTTTTATAATCTAAAACTAATTTGGATTTTATAATATTAGGCACATGTTGTGTAGCATGTGCACCTTAGATATGTATCATGATGAATTTGTGTATAAAAATGGTACCTCTTATTGGTCTGGATTGCTCCCTCAAGGAAAAGGAGTTTCAAACATACCTCATCCAACTAATACAATGGAATCACCTCTAGGTATGGGTAGCCTAATGGGTGAGGTGAGTCTCTAGTTTTTAGGCTAGTTCCCCTGATGCATCATCTAAGATCAACTACTAAGCTTACTTGTTTTTCCAATGAAAAGGGATAGAAGAAATACATGAAATCAAACCATATACTATAGGAGGTGAAGGACCAATATTATGTCTCCTTTACTTGATCCTTCAACACCACTTATGGATAAAACAAAGACTAATCACTAACAATCTCTCTCGAAAATACTCCTACACACCATTCTTTCATATGGAGGCCATGATAATTACCTATAACCTAAGGGTGATGAGTGCAAGGTCTAGTAAAATACACTAACAAATAATTTCCACTATTATCACAAGTATAAGGACCTTCACACACCATGTCACCTGCATAAAAAAATCCACTAGCATCTAGGTGAGAGACAAGGACCTAAAAAGGGAGAAAAGGATCAACCACTTATGCAAATCAAATAAGCTAGAGACTAGTATGGATAAGGTTGAATCAATATTTATATCAGTTCAAAGGCTATAAGATATAAATGGGCATAACTTTCTCATACCCAATAAAGGGATGATTACAATGGGTTTTGAAGCCTAATTTATAGATAACAAGGAATAATAGAGAATTATAGCTCATCAATGATGAAATATACCTTAATTTTTATTTTTAAATCAAAAAAATAGTCCATGACACACCACCTTCTATCCCTCTTTAATGCATTAGTCATGATTGATTAATGGTTTTTATGGAAGTATGGTGTAGAATAGGTGTAGTGAAAGATAATTCACTCTTGTTTTGACCTTAAAAAGGTATGATCATGCTAAAATTGTCCAACCACCTCATTATTTTTAGTTAAAATGGTAGCATTGTGGTCTAATTAACCTCCATAGAGCATTAAACATCCTACCTCTCCCTTTTGCATGTTGACTATGCCTAAAAACTACCCTATTCTTCATAATTATTATGAAATAAGAAAAAATACCCTAGTATAGTACCTACACAAACATTAATGGTCCTATATTCACCCTCTTATCAGGGTTTTATGCTAAGAAACATCTTCTTTAGCTAGGTAAATAGACCTACTAGGCAAGTAGGACTAGTCACTCAGTATTAGTCACTTGGATGAAACTTACATATAAATATGAAAATATGTTTTTTAACATGTTTTAGGACCAAATAATCATATCATACCATGATTTATACCTTTAAATTAGTGTACACCTACCATTCTTTCTCATTTAGGTGACTAGATCATCTCTCTACTAGCACCTCTACGCTGCCTTTATAGCTTAGGCCTACAAGATCACTTATAGGGGGAATTTAGTGTATTTTATGGCATAAGAAGGTATAATACATCTCACATAACCATCCTAAATGATTTCCAAGTGTTCATCTAGATTTTTACCCTACATTCACTAGGAAACCTTATAAAAATAGGGTATTTTCTGCATCCGTATAGGTGTCCACACAAACCAATGGTATGAATAGGACCTTTTTTGAGTGTATTATGCTATTCAATTATTTTTGATACTATTTTAATAATTTTTATTCCTTTTCCTCAATTTATCTTCTATTGGGTTCCTACTATGATTTAACAAGGGTTTTACGTATAATCTCTCAAGGTTTATTCATAGAGAAAAAATCCTCTCTCTCCTTAATAATACTACAAGGTGGTAGTGGGAGAACCCCTCCAACACCTACAAACACCACTCAGTCCCATGCACAACCTCATGAGAGATATAAGTGAATGTTGGTGGCCTCTTGGGCTCAAGGTTGCATTCTATGACTACCTTTAATTATTAGCATCTATTCATAACCTTTAGTTATTTTCACCCAACAAATTTTATTGTCAAAAAGGAGTATGAATACCTCCCACTCATATCCAATTGTCATTCCCTTCCATGCATCATCTTGATGGAGTTATGAGCTTCACAAAAGGCCTTCTCAAGTGTGGAGGATTGTGTATACAAGTTGAGAGAGAAGTTTTAGGCTTAAAAAACACTCCCACATGTTCATCATTTATTGAAATGGCCTTACATAGGTTTTAGTAAACCTAGAAAATGTTTCAAAATGTTTTTTGAAATAGGCAATGGCCTTCAAAAGGCTCTGAAACCTACTTGTTCATCGTGAGGGTTTGTGGGCTACCTAAGCTTCTTAACCCTAGAGGTCTATGTTTGCTCTTTTATCCATTGTTTTAGGATTTAAAACTTTGTGTAATTTCCATTGAAATATATCAACATATATTTATGTTAGGATCCTAGAGTACAATTGATTACTTTTGTATAAGCAACTGAACACGGAATTGAAACCAGAAGTAATAAGTAGCTAGAAATCAAAAATAACAAATAATAGGAGATACAAGAGACAACTAATCTGTATTAAACTCTTTCAGAAGGAAATACAATGAAGAAATCTCTCTCTCCTCACACCTTGTAGATGTACAATAATTCTTCCTCAAGAGTTCTCTCTCTCTTAATCAATTACAATCAACTCAATTACTGAATTGTACATGCTATGAGGATCTAACCCTAATATATAGAATACTACAACACTAGGGTTCATGAGCCATGCATTCACCACCATTAGATCCACCTCTTAAATCAAAGGCTCAAATCTGTTCTACTAAAAATAGAACCTCCTAAAACTAGAAAAATTCTAGAAATGCACATAAGTCGGTGTTAGTCTGAAGATGACCGATGCCGGCTGACCCCTAACCGACATCGGTCGACCCCTAACCGATGTCCGTTGGTTATGACCGATGCTGGTTACTGTGTAAGCCCAACAACCTCCACATTAGCTCATTAGTGAAGATTTTTTCTCCACAACTCAACACTTTAATCCCCTTATACTATTTTCTCATCCTCCAAAAATAACTCTTCACAATTTAGCAAACACAAGCTTGATTGTAATTTCAACTAGACCACTTGACTGAGCATGTGAGACTTCCCTATTTATAATGGTTTTAGATTTATAACCTTTGTGTCTAATTATCTAAAATATATTTAGGCATAATGAAGTATACTTATGTTTAATAAACTACACTCGCTCATTCATTGCCTGCAAATAACAACACTTCGTGCCACATATTGTATACACAGGATTTATGTCACTTAGACCAATATGCCTATAGGTATTCAATTAGTTAGTCATTCAATTGGGAAATTTTTAGGTTAAATATAAATGGAAAGGACTCCCTTATTTCCCTCTTATCACAAGTATACCTTTAGATACCTTGCTTCTTATCTAAGACCTCAAGTTGCTCATGGTTTGAATATTCTGCCTATAGGTATCCATATGAGATGAGCTTCTCTCTTGACTAAATTTGAAGGTGTCTCTCATTGTTATAAGATTAAAATATCACATATATGTATTCATTTAATTATTCATGAATTTATTAGGACTTTTCTACTTCTATCCTACCTTCCTCCATCATTTTATACATAGACCTGTAGGTGACAGGTTTAAGTCTTCTAGGTTTGAGTAGGGTGTTATCTTTAGTCATCCATCTAGATTTGAGGCTCCTCAAGATGGGATAAAGTTTCAAGTGGTTATAACCAATTTTCCTATCATACCAATACTATCCTACCTCTAATAAGGCCCTGTAACTTTAATCACCAAGTATTTTGACCATATTTCCACCATAACTCAAAATTAGCATGCCTCTCAATAGGACTAGGAGTCTTGAAAAATTTGTCATAGAACTTCATTTTGAGGACTTAGAGAATTCCCAAACCTTATATAACCCTCTAACCATGTCTTAAGAGATAATATGCTTTTATAAACATGGATATGTGATATAAACCCTTTGGAATCTATCTTTTCTTTGTAGACATATGCATACTTCATATTTCTCTTTTGACATGGAACTTAACTTGACATTATTAGGGTGTATGAATGATATCATAGCTTTTTTTCACTTTCATTATATCATGGAACAATTCTATAAAATCTCACACTCTCCATAAACTTGTTAAGACATTTTTCCTAGCTCAAACCCTTCAAAGATCCTTGAAAAGTTTGAGAGTTCATATTAGGCCTGTGTTGGTAGGTCTGTAAGTGCCCTTAGAATATTTAGGGCTCTATGGCTTGATATTATACCTTGACACCCATTTTTGAGTGTCTTAAATATCATAAGAACTAATTTTAAGATTTTTCATTCTTTATATTTTGAACCCTAAAAGCATGTGGTAACTTTGTGGATTCTGAGACCTTAACTTCTCTACATCTCAACTTTGAATACTTACAAGAATATCCAAGATTCAACCCTTCTTAGACTCTTCTAATTGATTTATTTTTAAAATTAAATTATTAATTGAATTATATAGATTTGGGGGTCTGGAGAGATAATGACTAGGCCTAGTTCAGATATTTTCCATAGTGAAGAACACCTTATGATGCATAAAAACCTAAAACTTACCAACCATGGAAGATTTATTGCTTGAAATTGCATACATGTTCTATATGCTGGTGTATAATGATTTATTAGGATTACCTGTAACTTTAAGGAACTTTTATACTATCCATATCACATCAATGAACTCAAACCTATATGTATGCTACCTAAAACTAAAATAGTGGGGTTTGACACCCCTTTTGAGTACCCTAGATCCTTAATGATTGTTCATAAAGATAAAGAGATAAAAAAAATAACAAATTATAGTAATTAAAATTAAACTATGGAATCTACCTCTGACCAAGATCTTGGGTCCTAACTTTCCCTATACAAATCGTACCATCTACCTCAAACTGGCCATTATGAGCTTGCCAAGAGCTCGATGGATATTTTACTGCCTTATCTACCTTTATATTGGATTTAGGACATGTATTATCTTATAAGGTTCCTACAAGGGATCCCTTATGAGATGTTTGGTCTTCTCTAAACCTTACCTAACTGTACAAGTCTTGAAAACACCTATAAAACCTCTTTTCTTTGCAATTTATCATGATTAAGATCTTGGGAACCCATTTGAGGCCAAAAATAGGGAAATGAGAAGTCAAATACGCTTTCAAATTGAGGGGATAGATGGAGGGAAGATGAAAAGTCACTTTTCAAGTGTGTGGGAGCCCTTTATGGTGAATGAAGGATGTTTGACCCCCCTTTTGCCAATAAGACTGCCTTATAATGACTTGAAATGGATATGAGATCCTTGAAAACTCCTAATTTCAATGTGACATAAAAAAACACACCTTATTCAAAGGATTCTAACTATAATGTTAGCTTATGTGACATGTTTGAGAGGCATTTGATGACCTTTGGGGCTCATTGGGGCTTAAAACATTCCTTGACAAATAAACTATAAAAGGTGACCCTAAATATATCATTAAACCTCATGTCAAGAATTAAAATGACTTGCACACCCTCTACATCTCGATAAAAAGGTCCTTGTATAAGAAATGGCTAGCACAAATAGAAATACAATGAGAATAAGAAACCTTAATTTATTCAAATACCTTAATTTCTACTAAAATACCTTAACTTCATCAAACATGATATAAACCACTCTTTAGTCTTCAAAAAACACTTGAGACCCTTCCTATCACCCAAGGGAGACTTATGAAACTTAAGACATCAACTAATGACTTATAACAAGCTATCACATGATGATTTCACAAGCAACCCTCAATGCACAGAATGAAACCTTAAACAATTCTATCAAGGTTTTTAATAAGACCAAAACTAGACAGCACAAGGCATGTAAAAGAACATCCAAGGTATAAAAGCATGATAATAAATTTTTTTCTTTAGGGGTTTAAATTTTGACCTTGGTGGTCAAAATTAGTCAATAGTATTCTACCACAACTATAAATGTGAATCATATAACTATGGGCTTTAGCCAATTCAGATAACTATGTACGTGTGGAGGATATGCTTCTAAAACATGACACCACTATATATGGAGAAATTGTAAAACTGATATAAGTACCAATATGGAGGACATGTTTCGATAAAATGCCCCCACTATAAATTGGATATGATGAATATTGAATAAGTGTGGAAAACATGCTTACAGAGCATGCCTCCACTCAATCTATGAACTAATATAACTATCATATACTGAATAAATGTGGAAAATATACTTCAAAATCATTCCCCCACTGAATCTATAAATTGATATGAGTAGCAAATATTGAAAGAGTGTGGAGAACATGCTTCCAAATCATGCACCCACTAAATATAAGAACTATGCTAAGCATGGAGAACATGATTTCCAAACATTCCCCCACTAATACACCCCCCATTTGAGGTGAGGTAAAATAATAACTAGTATTTACCTTACCTAAAAAGGGTAAGGCAACTATAAAATCTTTGAATGTAACCATATAGCATATAAAAAGAACATGTCTAGGTAAATGTATCATTGAAGCACATATAACTAATATGATCACATGTAGGCCTAATATTAATGATAAATATCATGGCAACATCTAGATAGTAACAATAAAATCTCAATAAGAAAACAAACACATACACGATCACTCAAAAGTAAGTCAATAAGCAATGGTTCAAATAGACCGCAAATAAGGGGCATGTTTAAATACCTCAAAATCTAAGGGACATTTCTTAGTCAAATGTCCATCATAGCAAGGATAAAATATTCAGTGTTTATACCACATAAAATGACATGATGTATATGTCAAATAAATAATACATAGGCATGGGACCTTCAAGCAAAGGAGCATATTAAAATTTTATAACAAGCAAGACAAGACACTCAAGGAACTACATAAAGTAAAACATAAGAAACAAACATAAACATGTCATAGTGGCCAATGGACCCAATATTTTAGACAGGTATGTCAAGTGTATAAAATATTAAGTACCATGTGTAAGATATAATCATGGTTAATAGGCATCTCTAAGTATATATGTAAGCTCAAACATGATAATGTAGAGTGATAATTGAATTATATAAAATGTCTGTATAAAAGTCAAAGAAAATTCCCCTAATGTCGATATGACATGAGTAGAGGGAAATCCCAACATACAAAATATGAGTGTATCATGTATCTGTGTATGCCTGTATCACTTCCAATGTATAAGTGTGACACATATGTGTATGTAATAATAATATGTAAGAATAATTGAGTATGTGTTTCATCGATATGGAAGTAATACATGGATGCCAAGGAGCTAATATAATAGGTAAGTTTTGATGGTGTTTTTGAATTTTTGGATGTTTTTTCGTATTTTTGGAGATAAAAAAGATCAACCTATGATATCATCCAACTGATGGTCATACATATCAGCCCGCTCTACATCTTGTGAAATACCCCATGTACATGTCCAATGAATATATATATTTCTAATAGCTATCATTATGGTATCAATGGTGCTCTATGTATTTAAAATAGGCCTCTATGGTTAGAAAAAAATAGTAAGAGTAACCATATTATGAGTTTTTGGAACTCATTGTTGAGTGCTTGTTTGTTTCTTTGTAATATTAGTAATAAGAACATGTGTAGGTGATCTAAATATTTGAACATGGTTTATAGTAGAATATTTAGATTCTGTAGAATCTATTATATGTATTTGATGTAATTGTATCTCAAGTATGAACCACCTAGTAAAGGGGATGGCCTATTTCTTACCTTTTTATGGTGGATTAACCTTAGTATGCTTGATATATGGTTGTCTAAGTATAATTTTATTCTATTTAATGGATGCTAATATAGAGTTATGGAAACTATAATTACCCAATTGTCATGAATGTATTAAACATACCCATGCATTATAAAAGGTACTAATCCAAGAGTGTGTATCTAAGGTCTTCCCAATAACATATCAAAGATGAATGTGGAAGGGATAAATGAAATGGTAGTAACCACATGTGTAAGACCAAATTGTAAAGGCAAGTCAATCTAACCAAGAACCTTCGAGGAGGTCCCATCAAATGATCTAACTAATCTGGTAGAGGGGTATAAATCATGATGAGTATAACCCAAGTGTGTACTTAATATCATGGTGCAAACATTTTTTCTTTCACTATTATCAATCATAACACTATGTATGGTGTGTTTATCAAGGTATGCTCAAATGAATAAGGAAGGAAGATCAAATTAGTTATCCTTAATTTCACTATCATCAAAGGAAATAGAATTAATTTGAATGATAAGATGTATATGTCACATGTAAGTACCAATAATACCATATAGTAGGTGTCAATAATGTGATAGATGAGGATGTGCATTATATTCCATTTGGACTTATGGTTCCTTTTTAGAATGGTCTTACAAAGGATTATTAAATATTTTATACTTATGGTGATTATCAAGTTGTAAACCTGATTCCTTTGAAGGATCTTTGAATGAAAGATTTTAGTCATCAATAATATCTTGGATCTTTTGATTAAGGTAAAATACCTAATTATAGAATGTCTTTGTCTTTGATGATAATCACAATAAGCACTCACATCATATCCTTTGGTATAGGTCGACTCATATTAACCTTAATAGGATGAGGGAGAGATATAAGTTAGCACTCTAGTAATTAAGGGAGTAATGAAGTTGGGGTCTCAGACAAACATGTAATATGTCTCCTTGGTATATTAGATAAGACAAGATGACTAGGCTATTGTGAAATTATGTTAACTTTGGTGGTTGTTTCTTTTTTAGGCTCAGGAGATTTTTACCTTGTATATTGGTTTAATTGATTTTTTTACTAGATGTAGATGTAACTAGTTTGTTTACTATCTAATTGATCTTATTCAATGATATAAGCTTCATTTCACAATCCCATATAACATGGCATAAGTCATTAAAATCATGTAAAGGATCAAGAAAACTTTGATTGAATATATCTTGTAACTCTTTGTCTATCATAGGATTGGTCATTTTGGCTAGCATTGTCTTATATCTCAAGACATATTCATTTATAGGTTCATTGGTTACTTTTTTGATTTTGGAAATTAGGGAATAGGAAACCTTTTCGTAAATTTTAATAAAAAAAGTATGCCAAAAACTAGTCTTCAATAGGTTTTAATGTTTTTACGGATTGGAAAGGTAGATCATATAGCTACCTCAAAGTATAGTCCTTGAGACTTATTGGGAATAATTTGGTCAAAATTTTATCATTGGAATCATAGTCAAGGCATCCCACATAAAATGTTCAAATATGTTTTTCAAGATCATCCTTTCCATCATAAAATGTGAACTTAGATGAAAAAAATCCAATTGGTAATGGATGCAAAGAGATTTCAAGTGTAAGATGGTTATGTAATATAGCTTGAAAATCTATAGCATGATGGTATTTTAAATATTTTTATTCAATGTTTTTAATTTTATCTTCTAATGTTTTTATAACTTGAAGGAATGATTGAAATGTAGGCCTAGTGGGAGTTCGATTAACAAGTCAAGTAGTCACCAAAGGGGATGAAAAAATGTTTTGAATAGTAATAGGAATTGAAACCAGTACTTATGTTGAAATAATAGGTAATTCCATAAAATATGTATCAATAGTAGTTTTAGGGAACAAAGGTTTAAACACATAATCCATACCCCCATTAAATATAGGTGTATTGATAAGTATGGGTTGAGTTATATTACCAATTGACTACTTTCTTCTCGCATGGCCTAGAAAGGAGGCAACCCATGCATGAGAAGCCAAGAACATTACTTTTAGTTACCCTTCTTATGTTTCTTGAGGTGTTAAGACATTCCAAAGTAAGATCATTGGTTGTCATGTCAAGGACAATAGGTTTAATGTTTTTTCATGTCATGAACACATAGTGGTTGTCTTTACCCCCTATTTGAACTTATGTAAAGTGTTTTCCTTATGTTTAGACATGTGTGAATATCCATAGTAGGACTTAGGGTGATGTCAGTGGTTCAAGTCTACTTAATATGAAGATGACTAAATATGGCAACTTATGACTCATCATGAATTTATCTAGTGTGTTGAGGATATGCAAGTTTGATCATAAATATTAAGAATGTTGTGAAGGTAAATCATAACCTAATTGAGGTCTTTAGCATGTTCTAAAGCCTTTTAATAGGTATTGAAATGATATCCATTTGGAACCTTCACTTAAAGTCATATATATTGTCTTAAAAGGGATGTTTGACCTTAATGTGATGCTATTTGAGCTCAAAATTCCACTAAGATCACCATTTACATCCTCAAAAGCCTTAATGAATCCCATTATGCCATGATGAAAACATTTCCTATGCTAAAGGTGCCTTTTCACAAGTCAAAGACCTTTATTTTCCATTAAATGGGCCCCACACATGTGAAAACATGTCCTTTCAACTTCCCAAATCATACCATATGTTATGAAACATTGTATACCCTCTATTTTCACTCCTCCTACCTACCAATGGTGATTCATGGTCTGAAAACATGATAAAATGTAAGAATCAAGCTATTTTGTAGGAGTTATAGGGTTGTATGAATTTATAAAGTATGGATTTAGTTCGATGGAGTCAGGGTCATGCAAGGGGAGTTTAACACTATCATCAAATGATGGAATCCAGGGATTTAAGATCCAAAAGAATAAAAAATCAACTTCCTTCCTCCATCAAGATATTTGATAGCTTTGTAGATCCCTTTAGGTTTTTGCTCAGTCTATATAAGAGAGATAAAGTGAGTGTCTAAGCTCTTAGCCTAAGGAAGGAGGTTTGATGTCATTCCAATCATGGTAATTAGTTTCAAGATTAGTCTTATGTGTTATATGAACAATAATTAATAAGTTAATCAACCTTTTTACCTTCTTCATCTATATAGGGACAAAAAAGGGGAATAATTTCAATGCATTATTGGCTTGTCTGATGAAACCAATGATTATTCATGTCTTATCTAGTCTTGTATGATCCTTGCATATAATCCTCCACCCTTGGCTCCCATGTGTGAGCATATAGGATAAAAAACATCTAATCTTCCACTATTTGTAGACTACAAGTAGGGTTCCATGAGTGAAAAGGATATTCAGTGTATATATTTGAGGATGAACAATGTTTTGAGTTTTACTGGTGATGTCTTGAAGTTGTTCACATATCCTTAATTCAAGATAAATGGTTAGATGTACCTCTAACTCTCTCAAATTATTATTTTAAATAAGACTGCTTACATGTTTAGGCTTCATTATAAGGAAGGATAGTGTGTGCATGTTAATGGTTTAGAATTCATTAGAACATAGTGAAAGAAAGTATAGGAGTATTGAAATCATATGAAAATGTCCTTCTCTTAAGATATTCAGATCTCATTATAGCCCTCATAGACCAAGAAACTACTAAGTAGTTCTAAAGTACTTTCACAGTCTTGTTTAGTATAAAATAAGGTTCTTTAACAAAATTTAAGGTATTTAGAGAGTCCTAGGTTTCCATTTCTCACTATATATGCCTTATTAAAGACCCCCAAGTTTTTTACTATGTTAAGTGTGTGAGTAAAGTTGCTTAGGGTCCTTGTATATCATCTTAGGTATAATTCAATCATTCAATTCAATCCCTCATGGAACCTCTTCCATTTGATAGACTAATCACTATCAATTTACCTCATTATATGCCCTTAAGCCCAAGTTTCAAGATCCATGTGACCTTACAACCATCACCCATAGGTTTGAACCCTCTACCAAAATCCAAGGCATAGAAGCAAGGTATTAATTCCCCATAGGTATATCATGTTCCATTGGTACCATAAAGAAAGGACCTATGTATGAATAAGCCCTATTGAGATAGCATAATTAACACCTATAGGAAATAACTCAGATCCAATTTTCAAAGTCCTTTAAAATCATTATATGTAGATAATCCTTGAATGTAAGGAAGGGCCATGACTAAGAATATGTATATCTTAAGGATATGGATTAGAATATAAAAAAGGCCATTGGGGTATCAAGTATAACAATGAAAACTCTCTCTAAATCAAGGTCCTATTCAACAAACCTTTTGATAGTCAACGTGCAAAAATAATTACCTATAGGGGTGTTGATAGTCTCTATCTACAAATTTTAATATGAGACCTAGTATGCCATAGAGGGGAAAATTTAGACTAAGATGATAGTCATTGTATGAAAATAATGTTTTCAAAGACAAGAGGTCTGAACATATGACTAAGTAGAAAGGCTCAAGTATATATAGTAAACTAGATTTATGTAGTCAGTCTAGAATGCATAACTAAAGTGATGAAAATGTCAAGAAGCATATAGAAAGGGGACCCAAAGTAATGATGGAATATGTACCCTTAAAATTATCACATAATAGTGTGGTCAAAAAAGGAAGATGCTTATTTTGAGCTAGACACCCAAGACATACATACCTTAGTATGCAATTATGTGTACAAGTGTTGTTGGAAAAGTTAAGGAAGACAAACCTCAAGGATATGGTCAAAACCTAAAAGATGTTATTTGAAGTCCTGATTTCATCACTACAAAGGGCTAAGATATTTTTTATGTCATCACCACTAACTATTACAAACATCTATACTAAACAATGATGCTTAAGACAATCTTAATAGAGAGAAAGGTTGATATGAAGGTCTGAGTAGATAAGGATAGGTATAAAAGATGGAGACTAGACTAAGGATGATGATATGATGTCCCTGAATCTATGGATCCATCTACAGGTTGGTTGAATTAATAAGCCTAATATGAGCCTATGATACCTAAGCTCTCCCTTAGGTTTTAAGACCCCACCTCTACCTCAATAGTAGATCCACACCTCCAAGCAGACTCAAGTCAATGTGGAAGTCTATAAAGATATTTTAGACCTTAAGGGTGGTGTTTGAGGTAGGAGATTGAAAATAAATGGTCAAAATCACTTTCAACACTCATATCTTTCATCACATAGGGACTCAAACCTAGGGATATTAGGAGAAGTTGGGCACCCTTATGGACTCAAGATCCATGAAGGAGAGGGGGATTTAGTAGCCCAACTTTACGAACAAACATTAATACCATAACTTAAACAAACTACCAGACAAGGAGCTTGAAACACACCATATTTTGTCCATATCTCCACATACAATTAGCCTGGGACCCAAGGATATTCAAGAGAGATGAAGGGGTTTATAGGATAAATATTCGTGGTAATAAGTTCTTGTTAGGAGGTCCATACTTTATCAACCATTGTTAAGATGGTGGACCTCCAAAACCCTTCTTAAACCCTGGTTCAGACTCGATGAAGGAATTAAACCTCTAAATGCATCTAAATGAGTTGATTGGGATATTTAAGGGTCTTTATGTTCTCCTTAGGTCCCCTTTTCACTCAAATGATCTACTAGTTGGCATGTGCAAGGTGTGTACTATATAGATCAGGCCTAAAATAGCCACTATAGGCATATATGCAAGAATTTGAAAATGATCTACATATCCCCTATGTTTTTGAGGGAGAGGGACACAAAGGTCTCAAATGTTTACACATTGGACACTACATGTTCCTTCATTATTGATAAACACTTGTAGATAGACCTAGGTGCCTAAATGAGAAATTATATACACACAAGAAGAGGTAAATGGCTTGTTCAAGATAATATAGATTCTCCTAGGGCCTTGAGGGGTGAATTTCATGTTAATAAAGATGGTTAAGTTCTTTAAAACTCTAGATTAGGGTCAAAACTCAAAAACCTTACATTCAAACCTGTGATCTAGCACCTTCCTCAAGGAAATGCTTCTTGAAATCTAGAATAGATGATAAAACAAGATTAGATGACATCTTTGAAAATTATGAAGATGTTTATTATGTTGTTTCAGGTGTGTGAGCCACTTTGGTTTGTAGGGGAAAAGTCATAATTGTTCATTTTGTCCTAAAAGTGTCTCAAGATTACACATAATGTACATTTCTCAACTGAGAAGTAACTTAGCAAGCTCATAACTATATGGAAAAATTGCATGGGAACCTAATCAATTTAGGATAGTTGAAGGGCCATATCTTGAAGAGATTAGTTTCATTAGTTCAGAGGTTAAGGTCTTAACCTTTATGACCCATTGTTAAGAGTCCAAAACCCATTAAACCTCTCTATAACCCTAATAAGGACCTAATTTGGAAGATCTTGAATAAAATGCATCCAAATGCATTGAATTGACCTGGTAAACACTTGCATCACATAATCCACTTAGAGGAGACTTTAGCTATGGTATTGTTTTATGAATAAAGTACATACACTGATAAAAACTACAATTTTATAAGTTTCTAAGCATAAAATGAAGTGAGGGAATTGGTATATGGTTTAATATCATTATAGGAGGTTCTATGAGACTTGTTTCACCTTCTCAAATCATAAAATGTTCACAAATCTACATGGAATTGCTTTTGTAAGCCTTCACTAAATAGGCAATCTTAAAATGTAAGGAGGTGACCTAGTCATCTAAGTGGGGTAAGATTATATGTGTAAAATGCTTTAAAATCCTAAATCACAATATAGTATGTTGGTTCATATTTAAATAAATATCACTCAATAAACTAAAGGTTCCATCCAATCTCCATAACCATCCAAATAGTGAATAGCCAAGAGACTAGACTACTTGTCTAGTAAGCCCCCCTTATCAACAAAATGAGGATACTCATGGATTTATAAGGATAATATGAAGTTAATGATTCATCATGAAACCTATTTATCTTCCTCCTAAGGTGATCAAGTTCCACATCCATGGCCATTATGGAGAATTTAACCAATTTTTTGAACATAGTCAACATGAAAGGAAGAGGTGGCCACAAGATACTTTATGGAAGAGGCCTAATTGAACCTTTTAAATGATTTTAAATATAAAAATGAGATTAAAATAAATTTAGGTGTCATGGATAGGATCTACATGGGTTAAAATTTGATAACAATAGAATCCAACATCTTAAAGTTGCTCATTCAAGACACTAGTCATCTTAAGCAATGCATAAAAGAGTGTGGAGTGTTGTTGTAAGTAATGTGTGAGTGGATCATGACCATTATGACCTTTTCATGCCACTTATACACCAATATTATCATATCTCTCTTGATCATGGTCATATATATTCAATATCTAAGGCCTTTGTTTTCATCCCTTGATTGGGTGTAATCAAACTCTACCAATTATATCTTGAAAACCTTAAGAATCAATAAGAAAGGATTGAGATTACAAACTTATTTTCTAGTATTAGTGTGTCATTTTTTATTTATTTGAATAAAGTGTGGTTTCCATCCTCCTTTTTAGGTTCTCTCCTTCACCTAGTTATTATAATGTCATCTTATGCAGGTCATGTGATGTGATAGATTTATGGTAGTATGTTGAAGAGTACATTGGTTGATGTGCCTCAAACATACCTATTTTCCAATACCTTCAAGTTGAAAACATCCTTAAAATCCTTTACATTAAATGATAATGCTTGGGATTTCATTAGGAAGCTCATCTCAACCATAATTCTTCACTTGATTCATGAAGTGTTGATTGAAGATAAATTAGAGTGGATACACTAATATTGGTGCATCAACATCCTTAGAATAGTTTTCCTTTCATGTTTTCACTCTATCTCTTTTAAACCCAACATCAATAGGTATTATAAAGTGAGCTTAAGTTGATGTACTAGGGTATCTAGTCCCATAACCTAGAGGTTTGGTCCTCCTATAGGTCACCCATAACCTTTGGACCAATCCCATGTTACCCCAAGGTCAAAGAGAACTGAACCATCTTTTTCAAAGAGCAAAACTTTGAATGTTAACAATACCTTCTAAGTATACACCATTACTAGGTAAGGCAACCTTTTTTTATCTTGTTTGCTTATTTAATCTCTTATAACATACAAAAATGCATTTACTAAAAACTTGTTATTCTTGAGATGAGTAATCAATTATTCTTTATCTTTCATTTGAAATTGGGCTTTTATACTAACATTTTCCATTACTTCACAAATCAAAAAGTTTAAAACTTGTAACAAATTATAACATTTAGAAAACCCTAATTTGTCCTAGGGTTTGATGTTCAAATATATGGTTCACCAAATATTTAACCTTAAAATGAACTGTGATGTATGTTTTTACCTTATACAATAGGGTTAATAATATAGAAATGAAATAGTAGGAGGCTGATAATTAGATCTATAATAGTCTAATTAAATTTTAAACTTAGATATAAAAATACACTTAATTTATTATATTGAGATAGTCTAAATATGGAAAGTATAACTAGGCTAGATAAAGAAGTGACAAATAAGATAAGTACTTAGATTTTTCTAATGATAATGTAGTTATAGATCTATAATAAGATGAAAACACGCAGGAAGACAATTTTAGAATAATTTTTAGATTTTGTATTTGGTGCCTCTAGATATCGAGACAATTTAATTAGCCCTGGATGATTGCATCGATGTTACTATTTAAGTCCAACAATAGTGTCCTATATGGAATATATAGTGAAATAGGATGGGATGACCTAGATGCTTCTAAGTTTTACTCTGACTTCACTCTAGAGTATCGAGGTCTATAGATGTTTTATACCTATGACTGGTATGTAAATAGGGAAGCTTTGATCAATTGAATGCTTATTAGAGTGTTTATTATAAGTACCTTAGTCTCTTTGGTCTTTTCTAGGTGTATCTAGAAAGGAATGAATGAAGGTTGATGTTATATTTATATTAATCTCTTTTGATTAATAAATCACATTAAATAACTTAGGCCTAATAGTGTAATACATTTCATTTGCAAATTAGATGAATTTAAGGCATTGGACACTTATATTGGGGTAAAATAGTAACATTGATGCTACTATCTATCCTAGGTGTTAGTGTTAAAGGAATAACAAAATAGGTACATGATCAAAACTTTAAAAGGTGTAATATAAGTGCATTTTAAGTATTTTGGGCAAGATTTATTATATGTGTCATCAATATAAGATTTTTCAAACTAAAATATAGGCCAAGGGGTAAAATATAGAGTAGGTGTGAGGCTTGTAGAAGCAAGAAAATGTAAAACTAAGATGAAAAACTAAGGTATGAGTTTACCAAGAGTAAAGGACTAAAGTGTTACATAATCATAAAATATCATCTATAATTAGAAGGGTTATAGGCTTCCTTTGACAAGTAGTAATGGGTGATAGAATGGAAATGGTGGTTTGTCCTAAGGTGGATGGAATTGAAGATGAAAAGACATCAATAGGTGTAGGTGGTGTTAAAATGGAAGATCTAATAGGAAGTTAAATAGATGGAAGGGATATATGGGACGACACTAATACAAAATAATTATAATTTTTTTTGATAAGGTTTACCTGTTGAACCATAGTCAAACAAGGTAGAGATTCCAAAGAGAATGTTCTTGCTTGCCCATATGTAGAAGATTATCCCCTTGTATTCAATTCACAATATTTCCTTGTAGCTACTGGCTGAGGCCTTGGGATTCCCTAAGAATATTATTTCTAATTTTGGGATCCATCTCCCTTTGGGTGGTAGACTCTTTCACTTGGTCAACTTTTTCTTATTGAGGAGAGGGAGGGGGTTCTTGTTTTAGAGGTGCTTGAGTATACAATTGAGGCCATTAATAGATTACAACTCTATTTTTATCCTCCATGATTATAACTATCTTTTCTATAGTGATTGAAGAATCATTTTAATATTGTGTGACACTACCATTGGCATATTGTGCTTGTTCATTCATATATATACCTCAAAATCATCTTGAACATTGATGAATATTTCATCTTATTCAAATATTTTTTGCCCATAGGGAATTTAGAATCCCTTCTTCATGAGGTCACTAAGATATTTTTTAAATTTCCCCTAATGTCCCAATATTTTTTTCTTGCTTCATCCAGGCCATAGTGGACCCTATCCTATCCAACTATATTGAGGTGCCTCATTACTAAATATTTATGGTAATACCCCTAATGTTTAGAAGTAAGGTCCATCTCCACACTATTGTATATTTGGTTTTTAGTATCCTATTATGCCACCTTATCAATAACATAACAAGGTAAATATAGGTGAGGTTCCCATGTTCCCTCTATCTTAATTATGGTATAATTAGGATAGTACAATAATTACCTCTTTTTTGTATACTCCTCATGTTCTCAAAAAGGTTAGGCATTCGATTCCCATTCATGGAATAGTAAACCTATCGATAAATATCCTTTAAAATCCCTTTAATTTCAACTTTGAACATATAACCATGCAATATGGATAAATAATCACAAACCCTATTCTTTATATATTTAGTATAAATATCCTAAGGTTGCCAATGAATTATGTATACTATTCCCATGACACATCCATCACGTAGACATCATATAAAATTTTATATCAAAGGCCCTTTGACTAATTTGAAACATTTTTTCCCTTATCCTAACATTGATAATATATCCTAGTTCCATAATTCTATCCATATTTAGAATAGTATAGCAGGAGCACCCACTCCTAATGTACATAAGTAGTGTTGGAAAAACCATATAATCTATATATTAAGTCCATGGTATTCTAATCCTTGGCCAAATTAGCTATGGGAACTGAAGAGATAACACCCTAAATAACTAAATTTTCTCCTCTTTTAATCCATTATTTAAGTTTCCCTTCAACTTTGTTCTCTTCTAACTAGGCATTGGCAAACGCTTAGTCATAAGTCACTTCTAGCATTGGAAACTAATTTATTTTCTCAAATAACTTTCCATAAATTTGGGATACTACATTTCTATGAATTTTTAGGTGTAGTAAATCCAAATTAATAGCACCATTAATAAATAAATCTCATAAAAGGTCAATACTAGATGCATTATGCAATCCCATAGCCTTGATTGCCATCAAGTCATTAATGTTCGTACATTCATCATTAGTAAATTGGTCATGTTGATGCCTAAATGTGTACCACAATTGCCTAAAGTGTTAAGAAACACTTTAAATTTTTGAATTCCTAAGAATCCAATGTATGAGTTGTAGGTTGTGGTAATCTTAATACCTATTGGTTGAATAGAGGCAAAACAAGTGATTATTTCACAATATTTATATTAGTTGGTGGTTAGGACCCACCATAGCCAAATAACAAATCTATGTAGAATATGCAATAACTATGCAAAGAAAAATGAATCTTTATCAAAAACTAAATTAAGAATTAATTTAGGATGAACATTTACAGTGAAAAGATAAACTAAGGTGATCCATGTTTAAAAAAGAATAAAAAATAAGGGTAGGGCAGAAATAAATGTTATTGATCTTCATTCCAGACATCATGACAAAGTTCAAGTCTCATCCAGGTAGACACTTAAAACCAATGTATGATATGAAATAGATTGAGCCCAAATATTACCATACATCATGAAAAATCCTAAGGAAGGTGGAAATAATGAAAATAAGAATTAGGTTAACTTTAAATATTCTACCCTTATAAGCAAACAACATAGGCCCAAATGCAAGAAGAGTAAAGGAAACAAAATGAAACTAAAGACTTTTAGTTAACCTAGCATTGACTCAAGTTAACAACTCTATAATTAAAAGTGCACACCAAGAATCCATAAGAACCATTCAAATCTATAAATTAGAACAAGTAAATGAGAGAGAAGCCATGATAGAAAACACACACACAAATACTGGATAATCTTTTCATAATTCCTTGTTTGTATTGCTTACTCCAAGTTTACAAAGTAATTTTGGCTCTAATAACTCCCCCCTTTACAAAATGGTAGTATTAATTTTTATGGAAGGACAAGGTAGTATACTGATCAATTGCAAGATACAAATGTACAAAAAGTAAGGATGGTTGTCCCTTTTCTACAAAGTTATAGAATACACTTGCTTTTCTAAGATAGACTGACCTAGAGGCAAATATGATAACAAACTAGTATATGCCTTTACAAAAGAATATTCCATTTTAAAAATGTTACAATGCTTCACAAAAGAGGAATATTAACTAACTAGTTTGTGGGCCCTATGCCTAGGAACTTGTTTGTTACTATTGGAGGATGTTCATAACCTTTTGATGTTCTTCATTAACAAGTCCCAAACCCAGAGCTAGCCTTAAGAGACACTCTTTTTTATTTTTAGCTAGATCATTCAACTCCCTATCATTCCTAGACATATCTTACTTAATGTTTTTGGCCTTAGTTATCCTTTCTCATGCATTAAGGATCATCTCCAAGATCCTACTATTATCTGCCCCAGACTAGCCTTGACCCTTGCCTCTATACATTTGCATTTTCAAGCACACAAGATCTTCATTTTTATCACTTTGTGTTTGCATGGTGCTTATTTGGAATCTATCTAGCACTTTTTCAACAATTTTCATAAATTCCATTAAATCACTAGTTGTTGTTATTTAAAATTTGTCCTTTTGTTTCATGTCATTAGATCATTGCCCATAAATCAACGTGGGTCATTGATCATGATTCAGGATCTCACCTATTATTGGCTATATTTATATCAAGCCCCATGGTTATGCCACTTGTTACTTTCATGGGATTTTTGAGCTTTGTATTCTACCTTAGTTGCATATTAAATGCACGTCTACCATGTGTTGAGCCTGTGGGTGCTTAAAGCTCTACTAAATAATCATCAAAGATTGTTCACCATTGGATCATTTGGTCTTAATGAATTAAGAGTCATTGATCCTACAAGATGCATGAGCTATAATTAGTGCATGATTATAGGAAGGAACTTAGGTGAAAATATTTTAAGTTAAGTTTATTTCATGTTAAAAAACACACCATAGACTTAGGTTGAAGTATTTTATGCTAAGTTTTGAAACATGATATCAAAGTGACCCCTTAAAATGATAGAAAAACATTTATTTTATTAGACAAAATGTTAGATGAGCTTAAATTTTATGATCTCATAGATATCAATGATAGCCTCACAGATGTCAAATGACATCTGCAAGATTGTCAAATTTAATATCATGAAATTCTTGTATTCCATAGATCTCAAATTCAATTCACTCCATTCAATCAATCTTTATGATGAATCATAGACCATCAATCATGATCCAATTAGTTATACACCATTGGTTACATTTAATGTGTAAGACCCTTTTTTATGAAGTCTTAAATGTAGGAGTGCCGCAGGGCAACTTCATGGGGCTTCCTAGGCCTTTTGACTTTTCATCACCATGTTTTCTCCATTAGATCCTTGGTCTCAATGAGGAAATATTTATCAATTATGATCTAATTAGTTTCACGTTATTAGTTCAATTTAATGTGTGGGACCCTTTTTTATCAAGCTTCGAATGTGGGAGTGTCATGTGGTAACCCCATAGGGATTTTTAGGCTTTTGATTTTTCATCATTGTGTTCACTCCATTAAATCCTCAGTCCTAATAAGGCATGAGCTATCGATCATGATATGAATTCTCAAACATTATTGGTCTGAAAGACCAAATTCCTAGGTTTTTTAGGCTTTCTTCACTTTGTCAGATTATTCACTTGTGATGAGGCATGGACCATCGAATCTGCAAAGAAGTAAGGTATTTAAGTTAGGATTAGTTAGAAAGAAACTTAGGCTAAAGCATTAATTCTAATGTCTCATTTGTGTTAACAAATATGAATGGGGCCTTAGGGTTAAAACTTTAGGCTAAAGTTTTAACAAATGGGACCATGATAAAATAAAAGGATCCTACTAGCATAACATTAGACCACATTACAAATTAAGGAATAAAGGGGAGAATAGAGGGGACTAAGCATAATTTTTAGGCTAAGGTTTGGTCATGTTAAGAAACATGACCAAGACTTAACATGAAAATTGGGGCTTAATTCCAAAATAAATTTGAAGTATTCCCACCAAAAATGTTCCTTCTAATATTTGAATTTGAACCAAGGGTTCAAGTTAGGGTTTGTTGAAAGGAGAGTTTCATTACATGAATCCAACATCAATATTCTTGAAATCAAAGTCTAGTAAAATCCTGATGAAGATAAAAATGGGAATCTAAGCATGATCTATTCATAAAGGCTCCATGAAACCTAAAACTTATCACATGAATAGCAACTATTAGAAACATTAGGTAACATTAAAGCAAAACCATAAACTAGTAGGCCAACTTTATAAAAGTGGATGATCTTCAAATTATAAAAATGTTCAAAACATGCCATGTTTTTAGTCTTAAAGTTTAAAGTGTCTCAAGGGTCCCAATTTTTATAAATTGGGGGATGTTTACCTCAAAAAATGACAAATTTTGGGGGAAACATAGTAATATCTTAGAATTCAGAGTCTGTATTTTAGACTAATAATTAAGCTACTTATTACATTTGACTAGGCACCACTATTAAGATCAATTCATGGTTAGAAAAAAAATTGCATATGCAAAATTAGGATCAAACATCAAAACTCAGTCATGCTATGTGTGTACTTTGATTCCACTTATTGATTGCCAAAGGAATTAGAGAACAACTTCCAAGTTCATGGATTTAATCATTAACCTTGACTTAGATCATATTTGGATATCCATTAATGACTATGCTTCTATATTAGGGAAGACTTGGGCATTTCTCTACTACTAGCTAGACATTTATAGCCTTAATAAAGATGATTTTGGTTCCACTCATAGCCTTGATCCATTGCCAACTAGGCATGCATAGCCTCGATGGAGATTACCAGAATCACCTATGCTTGAAAAGCTTTTAATTTTTCATTGAATTCTTATTTCTGTATTTTTAAGAGCTTTTATGCTTTCAACAAGGTTGGGAACCATGGTAGCTAGGTTGAAGGATTTGGTCAAGTGTTTGATATTTAGGTAATCATGTATGGCTATGACCTTTGTACTAGGCAAGGATATTTTTTAGGTGAAATCATGATTGTGCCCTAATAGCTCAATATTTCATTCCACATGTGTAACTTTTCTTAAAACCAATTTTAGATCAAAAAAATGTTCAAGTTTTCATAAAATAGTTAACCTATTCATCATTCCTTGCTAGTTATTCTAAATAAAAACATCAATCTCATATTTCAAATCCATGTTCAATATGTGCATGAGGTGCATACCTATATTTATGAACTTCAGGAATTTAAAGCAAACTAAGTGATCTTTGAGTGGAGAGCTATAACTTATTCGAATCAAGGAAAAAATCAACAAGAAACAAACACACAACATAATGTAGCAAAGTTGTGAAAAAGGAAGCAAACAAATATATGCATGCCTATATACAAACAAGGGATAGGAAGGAAAAAATATGGAAGAAACCTAATAGGAAAGAAACTAATCTAAGCCCTATACTAACTTCATAAAATAATTGCCTCTAAGATCAAATGGAAAATCATTTAGTCTACTACAGAGCCTTGAAACTTGAGTGTTTTCTAGTGGCATCTTCTTGTAGAGAGGGGAATTTGGATGTCTATGTCTTGTGGATGGAGTGACTTGATCTCCTATCAGTGTCCTCAGATGCATGGATCAGAAATATGACTCTAAGACCCAATCATATTATTTCCAAATTCTCCTACTTTATAGCAGGAGTGTTAGTTCTATTTCATCCATAGATAGATAGTGGCTTATATCATCTTTACCCAATAGTGGTAGCTTGACTAGTATCTTTAGATTTATGTCTTCAATATGTTATTTTTGAGGTGGACATGGACTAGCAATCTTTGTACAAAAATCTTCCAAGTCATCCCAAAAGGCTTCTTCATCCTAATCAACTATATGATGCTCATCTCAAATCGCATCATCAAAGACATGTTGGTCCCCTAATCCTAAGCTCTTGATGAAGTCATATGATAATTATTGATTTGATTCACTCACTCCATATTCATTTTCAATGAAGGGAGGTATCTCTTTTATCCAATTAGGCTCTAACTTATCTTAGTTTTAGGCCTCCAAAATAATATCATTTTTTGGGGACTCTAGATCATTGGTGAAATCCTCAAATGAAGCATCCATGTGTTCTCTATTCCATCATCATCCCAAAAGGCCTCTTCATCTTGATCAATTGTATGATGCTCATCTTAAATCCCATCATCAGAGACATGTCGGTCCCCTATTCCTAACCTCTTGATGAAGTCATATGACAATTCTTGATTTGATTCACTCACACCATCTTCATTTTCAATGAAAGGAGGTGGCTCTTCTATCTAATTAGGATTTAAATTATATTGGTTTTAGGCCTCCAAAATAATATCATCTTTCAAGGACTCTAGATCATTGGTGAAATCATTAGATGAAGCATCCATGTGTTGTCTTATTCCATCATTTACCATCTCCATCTCTTTGATTCCATTTAATAAATCATGGAATGACCCCTACCAATGATCATCTTCTTTAGGGGTATTATCTATTTCAAAAATAAACATCCATGAGTTGTCTTTTTGGCCAACTTTTGAAGAAATATCATCATGTAATTGATCCATATCTTCATCTAGAAATTCTTCCTCTCCATCTACAGGTGTACCAATGATGATGTCTTGTTGATATTTAATTGTAATCTCTTTTACATATTCAAGAATATAAGTCCCCTCAGATGTAATTTATTCAATTTTCTCATCTTCATCTTCAAATGATAAATCAAAAGCCTACATGAAATATTGAGATGGTCTTTCAATGCAAGATGTCCCTACAACAAAGTCTTGATCAGGCACAATTTTAGAGGTTTTATAAATATTGTAATAATTAACCACAATAATATAATGAAAACTCATGTGTATGTCCTCAAGTGATACCTTATTATTTCTATCATGAAACTCATTTGGATCCCTATCAAACCTTTGGGAAGCATAGGTTCTGTCATAGCCTTCCCTTGTACTTCCTACTTGTTTATGCAACTAATGAAAGTCAATGCTCGGTTTTTGGATCATTTCTAATATTAAGTCATTTGAACTTTTTGGTGTCTCAGGCTCATGAATTGTAACATTATTAATGGTTTTAAGCACTAAATTTCTATGATTTTGTGGATGAAATACACTAGAAGTGTTATTCAAGAACTCAAGGTCTTAGCCAAGATATGTATGACTTAAGGGAAAATGGTTCTGAACTGGTGTTAAAGTAAGCATTCTAGGATTGACATTCTATATGGGCTAATTCAAATTAAAATTAGGCATAGAATAAACCATATGACCTTTGGGTTGTATTTGGTCATTAATGACTACAACTTTAGAATAAGCCTGGGTTAATGTATTTATGACTAGAAGAGATCTTTTTAGGAACATAGAGGTCAAGGGATCTATAGCATCCTTATAAATCTCTTAGGCTAGAGCCTCATTAGGTCTATAAGGGGCTATAGTTTTATTGAACATTTTTTGGAACTGAGTGTTAAAGGCTATGATGGTTTCATTAACATCCATTTTGATTGTGGTAAACTACTAATACAAGACACAGGGACTCTTAATTTTGGCAAATTGATAAATGAAGATATTGTTGAAGTCATTCTAGCTAGTAATGCAATCCTATAGAAGGTTAAAGAACCATTCATAGGAAACATCTTTAAAAGTAAATAGAAATAACCTATAGGCTACATCTTCATGAATCACATTCAACAATCTCAGAGCAACTTTAAAACTTCTAACATGCTCTACAACTTTGACAACATTATTAGGACTATATGAAGGTAAATATCTTTTAGGATTCTTAAGAAGATCATGTAATATACCTAACATGTTGATTGAATAGCCACCTATCCAAGCCATACCTTGAATATATGAGTATCTTGAACTAATGAAGTAGATTGGGGGCCTGAGGATTTTCGTTCATCTCAATCTTGCTTTTGCAATTCCAACTTAAGGACTTTGAATCCTTTTTGAAATATGATGTGTCAATTTAATCTTTACAAATAATTATTATTATATTTACACATTAAGCAAATTTTTCAAAGATTCATATAAATAACAATAAAGGATAACACTTTTAACTAAGTTACCTCAAAGAAGTGTCTAAATATGCTAGTATGATTGATCTTTACATGTTCAAGTCCAAATAAACTCAATTTACAAATAATTTATGAATCTTTGATCAAAATAGCTATTACTAACCTCAAACTAGTTGGATTCATAGATCTAAAGCTATCTTTACCACAACTAAGCATATGCATTCAAATAATGTCAATCTTTGTCTAAATAATCACAAAGACTGGTCTCAAACTATGAAGATAACCAAATTTTACACAATTATGCTAAAAGAAACACAAATATGTAAATAATAATGTGATATTTGATTAAAATAAACCAAAACTAGCAAATATCCTACAAATTTGAAAATATTTTGTTGAGGGCCCTCCTTCTAGTGCTAACAAAGTTCCTCTTTGTTGATGCCTAAATGTGTACCATAGTTGCCCAGAGTGTTAAGAAACACTTCTCAATTCTGAATTCCTAAGAATCCAAAGCATGAGTTATAGGTTAAGGTAATCATGTTACCTATTGGTGGAATAGAGGAAGAATAAGTGACTATTTCACAATATTTATATTAGTTGGTGGTTGGGAAACAACAAGGCCAAACAATAGATCTATGTAGAATATGTAGTACCTATGCAAAGAATAGTGAATTATGATCAAGACCTAGATTAAGAATAAATTTAGGATGGACATTGAAAATGAAAAACTAAACTAAGGTGATCTAGGTTTTTAAAAAGCAAAAATAAATGTTGTTGATCTTCATTATAGACATCATGACAAAGTTCAAGTCTCATCCAGTTAGGCACTTAAAATCAATGTATTTTATGAAATATCTTGAGCCCAAATCTTACCATACATCAGGTAAACACCTAAGGAAGGTGGACATAATGCAAATAAGAATCAATTTCATTTTAAAGATTATACCCCTGCAAGTAAACAACATAGGCCCAAATGAAATAAGAGTAAAGGAAAAGAAATGAAACTAAATACTTTGACTCAACCTAGCATTTGCATAAGTTAAAAACTCTACAATTAAATGTGCACACCAAGAATCCATAAGAACCATTCAAATATGGAAATCAAAATAATAAAATAAGAGAGAAGCCATGATAGCAAACACATAGACAAATACTATATAATCTTTGCAGAATTCTTTTCTTATATTGATTACTCCAATTTTATAAAGTAATTTTGTCTCTAATAACTCCCCCCTTTATAAAATGGTAGTACTACCTTTTATAGAAGGACAAGGTAGTATACCAGTTAGTTACAAGATACAAATGTATAAGAAGTAAGGACAATCATCCTTTTTCTACAAAATTATAGAATACATGTGCTTTTTTAAAATATACTGACCTAGAGGTAAATATACTAACAAACTAGCATATGCCTTTATAAAAGATTATTCCATTTTCAAAATGTTACAATGCTTCACAAAAGTGGAATATTAACTAACTAGTTAGTGGGCCCTGTGCCTGGGAACTTTCTTGTTGTTTTGGAGGATGTTCATAGCCTTTTGATGTTCCTCATTAACAAGTCCCAAATCCATAGTTGGCCTTAAGATACACTCTTCTTACTTATAAACTAGATCATTCAAATCCCTATCATTCCTAGTTATAGCTTCCTTAATGCTTTTGGCCTTAGTTATCCTTTTTCCTACATTGAGGATCATGTTGATGATCCTACTATTATCTACCCTAGACTGGCCTTGACTCTTGCCTCTATACGTTTGCATTTTGAAGCACACAAGATATTCATTTTTGTCACTTTGTGTTTTTATGGTGCTTATTTGGCATCTATCTGACACTTTCATGACATTTTTCATAAATGCCTTTAAAGCACTAGCCATTGTTATTTAAAATTTATCCTTTTATTTTAAATTTTTATATCATTGCCCATGGATCAATGTGGACCATTGATCACAATCCAAGATCTCACCTATTATTGGCCATCTTTGTATCAATTCCTATGGTTGTGCAATTTGGTACCTTCTCAGGATTTTTGAGCTCTCTACTCTACCTCAATTACATATTTAATGTGAATCTACCATGTGTTAAGCCCATGGGATCTTAGAGCTCTACTAAATAGTCATTGATGATTTTGTGCCATTAAATAATCCAGTCCTAATGAAGTGTGAGTTATTGATCCCATAAGATGCATGAGATTTAATCAATGCATGATTATATAAAGGAACTTAGTCTAAAATATCTTATGTTAAGTTTGTTTCATGTTTAAAAACATGACATAGGCTTAGGTTAAAGTATTTTATGTTAAGTTTCCAAATATGATATCAAAGTGGCCCCTTTGAATGATATAAACACATCTATTTGCCTAGACAAAATGTTAAATGAGATTGAATTTAATGTTCTCATAGATGTTAATGATATCCTCATAGATTTCAAATGATGTTCATAAGAATGTCAAATTTAAGCTTGAAAATTTCTTATATTTAATAGATCTTCGATTCAATTTGCTCAGTCCAACTGATCTCCATGATGAAGCATATAACATTGATCACGATCCAAGTAGTTGCACACCATTGGTTCCATTTGATATGTAGGACCCTTTGTTATCAAGTGTCAAATGTGAGAGTGTTACGTGGTGGCTCCATGGGGCTTCTTAGGCCTTTTGACTTTTTGTCACTATGTTATTTCCATTCAATCCTCCATCCTGATGAGGCAAGAGTCATTGATCATGATCTAAGTAGTTAGACAATATTAGTTTAATTTAATGTGTAAGACCCTTTGTTATCAATCTTTGAATGCTGGACAACCATGTGGTAACCATGTGGGCCTTTATGGGATTTTAACTTTTTGTCATTACATTCACTCTATTAGATCTTTGGTCCTGACAAGGTATGATCCATCGACAATAATCTAGATGCTTACACATTATTAGTTTGAAGGACCAAATGCTCAAGTTTGTTAGGCTTTCTTTGCTCCATCAGATTATTTTCTCATGATGAGGCACAAACCATCGAATCAATAAATAAGTAAGATATTTAAGTTAGGACTCAATTAGGAATCAACATAGGCTATAGTGTTAAGGCTAAGGTCTTTTTCATGTTAATAAATATGAATGGGGCCTTAGGGTTAAAAATTTAGGCTAAATTTTTAACAAAGGGGATCATGCTAAAATAAAAGGATCCTACTAGCATAACATTATACCATGTTAGAAATATAAGGAACAAAGGGGAAAATAGAGGGGAATAAGCATAATTTTTAGGCTAAGGTTTGGTCATGTTAAAAAATATGACCAAGACTTAACATGAAAATTGGGGCTTAAGTCCAAAACAAATTTGAAGTATTCCCACCAAAAGTGTTCTCGCCAATATTTGAATTTAAACAAAGGGTTCAAGTTAGGGTTTTTTGAAAGGAAGGTTTCATTGCATGAATTCAACAATGCAATTCTTCAGATCAAAGGCTAGTAAAATCCTAATGAAGATAAATAGTGGGGATCTAAAGATGATCTATTCATAAAGGTTTCATGAAACCTACAACTTATCACATGAAGATAAACTATTAGCAACATTAGGTAACCTTAAATCAAAACCATAAACTAGTAGGCCAAATTTATGAAAGTGGATGATCTTTAAATTCTAATAATTCAAAACATGCCATGTTTTTAGTGTTAAAGTTCAAAGTGTCTCAAGGGTCCCAATTTTCAGAAATGGGGGGATATTGACCTCAACAAATCCTACATCAAATATGGATTTGTGTCATAGACCTTATCCTAGATGGATGAATGTTGGGGGAATTGGAACTAAAGTGATACTTTATCAAACACTTTATCCATATATTTGGGCCTACCTATAGTGGTATATGAAGAAGGAAATTGACCTAGTCATGATGAAGTCATCATTGCTCTATTGCAAAGTACTAAAAATATCTCTTAAGGTGACTAAAAATACTTTCAAGGTTGTGTTTTCACCAAATATTTCACCTTGGAGGAGGTTTTTCAAGCCTAATCTAAGATTTGGGTAACATTGGAATACCTCTAGGCCTGTGAGCTGCTTATAGTAGAGGTAGACCTCTAGGTTTAAGGGATAGCTCCCTAAATTGACCTATAACTACTTATCACATACACTAATTGATTAATTATGTGAAAAGGGGTACAAATATACATGAAAGTAAACTATTCTAAGGGGTTGATACACCATAAAGATCTCCACAAGATAATCATACTCTTGCATTAAGAGACAAGACCTATAACACTAGCTTTAAAGTCCTAGGATACTCTAACATTAATATTTCAAATATGAAGGTGATATATATAAGACTACTAAAGGAAAGTAGACCATAGGTTAGTTAAAGACACTAAGGCTACTTTTACACTTGAAAGGAGTTAAACACACTAGCTACATTGTAGATTGCCTATTAAAATGAGAACTTCTTGTACCAAACATGAAAGGATAAGGAGAAGCAAGGATAGAAGCTTATCACTAGACCTCACATACATCACTTCACACACTTAGACAAGATGTTTATGAACTCAAACCTAGATTGCATGTATTAATCAAAAGTAAAGTACAACATCAAACTAGAGAGGCTTCACCATACTAGGTGTGGAATTAAAATACAAGAGCCAAAATGGCTAGCACTTATAGAATGTGTGAGAGGAGAGAGATAAGTGGAGATAAAGGGTCACATTTCCACTTGTAAAGGCATGAGAATTAGTTATGTTATAGAGGAATGGATTATGAAATATACCATAAAAGGTCTCATTGGAAAAATGTCCCTACAAAGAACGAAAACTCCTCAAAATTGGTGTAGGACCCTTCAGCTACCTTTTTAGAAACTACCTTCATCATTAGGATTTTGTTGAGAGCTATAAATCAGACTAAGGAGAGATGCCACATGTGCACTATGATGGTGGGTGGGGTTAGAAAAAATATTAAAATTTCATTAGATGTGTCTCTAATTACTAGTTTTCTTCTGGATAAGTATTCTCATCATTTCCAATCACCATCACTATTTCTACAGGCCTATCTTCGAATTTGGCACTAAAATGGTCGTTAATTGTGCAACCAAATCCAATAAATGGGTGTTATGACACTTTTCAAGAGTCCTGTTGCTTTAAAATCCATTGGGCAGACCTTAAAAGTCCTCCCAATTGGACTTATCACTTTTTCACTTAGTGTTCACTCCCCATTCTCATTTTCTACCACAGATTGCTTGAAATGAAGGAGCTAGAAAAGGTGTCCATGTATTTATCTTATATAATAAATGAAAATGAGGGGTTAAATTAGGTCCCAATTTACCTTACCAATTGATTCTCATCCTTCAATTCTCATCCAAACTTGTACGACACACAAAATATGTCAAGAAAACATGTTTTGTACCCTATCCATACAAATAAGGTACCAACCAATATGATGGGAAGGATCCCGAGGGAGTTCTCTACAATAAAAAATCACTTTCTTTACCAAACAATCTCATTTGGATGCATCTTAATCCTTATCTTTCTAACCAGGTCATGAGCAAGGGTTTTGGAGTGTTTTAAGTGATTTTAACCCTTAGGGATTGTTTATAAAAGTTAGACATTTAATATATGAAAAAATCTTTCTAAAGGTAATTTTATGACCTCTTACAACTATTACCAAGCACTTAGGTCTCCATGCAATCATTTTGTACTGGTGTGAGCTTTTGAAATTAGCTTCTTGAGCTCTTCATGTCCATTCTGCATACCCTGAGGTGTTCCTAAGCTACGAAATGAATTATGTATGTTCTCCCCTATAGATCACTGGTTATAAAGAATATCATACCCACATATTGAGGTTTTATAATGAATTATAAGTTTCACTTGGTGTTACAAATCAGATTATCCTTCTAATTGGACTTTAGGCCTAGTATAAGTCTAGGCTTAGTAGGCCTAGTCTGTGTTATTGACCTAACACCTTCTCTATATATCCTCTAAAAATTTTGAATCCTCAATTATGATGATTCATGTTCAATAAAGCCATCCACACCTTTATTTCAATGTTCTAATTCTTCTAAACACCTCCCCTTGTCACCTACTCACCAAGCCTACAAACTTGACTTCCATGAGTGCCCTCTATCTAAGATAGAATAGAGCATACTTCCCCTATTATCCTATCCAAAATAATGTTATGAGAGGATAAATATAGTCAATGGTATACTAATTAAAATATTTCATATCTATATCACCTCTTTATCACCTTCAACCCCTATAATTTCTCCAACCTAGTACTCAGGACTGACTATGTGTACTGTATAAGAGTGTCTGCAAGTTAAAAGTTTGAACTTGGTTTTTAACTAGTTATCTCACTATGAGAGAATCATGAAGATTATTTTATCACTATGGGGATAGGTTTTATCATGATCAACATCCCACTACAACCTTTATTGCCTTTCATCTTGCAATCTCTCTTCTTACTTAAGTCATAGTTTGCAGTTAGACTATGACTGTATTATTTACTTATGAAGGGGATATGATTGTAGATTTATCTCATGTTGGATGTTGAATAGTATACCTTAATACATCCCTGGAGTATTTAAACTCATCCCATAATTTATTGAGTCCATTCATACCATGCATTAAGACTTGTGTTCATTACTTCTATATTGACACCAGTCTAAGTTGGTTTCTCCTCCTTAGCAAACTATAGGTGGATATTTCTTAGACCATAGAGACCCTTGTATGATGTCATACATAGTATATTTCATGATTAAATTTTCATGGAAACCTTTTATCTCATTTATTTGGTAAAACATACTCATATCATGCCTAGATATTGAAAATAACACTCTACCATCATGTTCAATAAATGTTACCAATTTTACATCAACATGTAGGTGTACTTTTGAGGATAAAAGAGCCATTTTAGGTGGTGATTTTCATCATGAATTAAACATAAACTCTTGTGATTTATATTATAGGGATAACATCATTCTTAACGTGCATAAGGTCACTTGGTTGTGTGGGTATGTCACTATCATGTCATATGTGTGAAAAGACTATTTGAGCCTAAGCAATACTATATATTACTAAGTGTATATAGTGAAATATTACTTGAATTACAAATACTCCTTACATCACCCTCCTTTTACCAGATAACCACTTGTCATGTCAACTCACTACCCCTATACCTGGGCTATATAGAAAACCATTGGACCAGTTTGTACCTCAAGATGATCCATTATGAAAGGATCAAAAGAAGGCCAAGTCTCTATTTTATAAATTTTAAGGTAAGGTATCCCTTAAGTCACCTTCTCCAACTATGAATGTGGTTTCAATTCTATTATCCACTCTAGGGCTCCACTATTAATTCTATGGTGTTTCTTGATGCACTGTCATCAATTGCAACTAGGACACCCTATAGATTGTAAAACTGATCATATGCACTTTTTTGTGAACTCGATATAGGCAGATGATAAATTATTTTAAAGTCTCGCACGACTAAGGCTCATATAATTCTCCATTCCAATCAATAACACTATTGGACCAAGTCACAAGGATTATAAAGCAACTTCATGTTCAACTGTTGCGGATATATTCAATTGACCTAAGAACTTGTGTTTGACATAAAACTATAAAAATTAAAACCATTACCAGAATTTGACGTGCCCAGTTCTTCACAGCCTTCATGGAAACATGTTGATGCTTCTATTTTATTGTCTCAGGGTCCCTGACATGTCATCATTATCTTCAACAGATATTTTCATGCAAAGACAACATTATGATACTTACTATAGGGAATGTCAATGGTTATCATCTCCAGCATGCACATACCAAAAGAATAAATATCCACGATTTCATTGTAATCCTCTTTATCACATCTCTCACCCCACTTAGCATATACGGTCTCTAAATTCCTTGCGCATTCCAGCGTCAAGCTTGCTTCTTCACTCTTTTACTTTAAATTCCCCATCCTTTGCATGGCTGCCTTCATCTTTACGCTCCTTGAAGGATTTTTCCTTCTTTTCCTTCCTCCACTTTGAAATTTTACTCTCTATAAGAACCAAACCACCCTCACTATTCTCTACTTCTCCATTTAGTGTTTTTGATTTACTGTCTTCAATAGTTCCATTAGAATCATCTTTCTATTTTGTTGCAATGCCTAGCTCTACTAGAACGGCATCAAGCTCAGCCAATTCCTTCTTCTTCAATTCTTTCTTTGAAAGTTTCCTCTCCGGCTCTTTAGACACAATAGGAGGAATAAGAGACTTCTTTACCACTGACTCGGTGGGAATAGTTTCAGTTTCATGATCCTGTTCCTCCTCAGCATCATCATCAACTTCATCAAAAAACATGTTCTTCACATCTAGCTAATGGAACACAACATTATGAAACTCTTGATCATTCAAAGACTTGGCTGCCGCATGTCTTCTTTGTTGACCTCATGCTGTCAATATGACACACATACCCTATCCTGCTAATTGACATACAATTAAATAGTTGATGCCCTTGTTGGCCCCTGTTACCACTGCTATTGTGTCCTCCTTCCACCATCTCTAGTTATGGGCTTTGATCTCTCAAATGGTGAGTTCCCATTCCACAGGATCGATTCTATTTTGGCAAAGCTAGAAAAATAGATGCCAAAAACCAAACTAACTCTGTGGTAGCCAAAACAACTATAAGCTTATGCTTCTTTTTACCTCCTAAACTTCTACACCCAACTTGGGCACTAAGACCAACAAGAAAGATTTTCCATTCAACCAATATACTGATTTGGAGAAGATTTATCTCCACTAATATCTTACGGTTGAAAGATTTCAACCACTCCCCTCATTTGTTCTTTAAGCCAAGATTGGCTGCCAACATGGGGATTCTCTCTTACCTTTTCACTTTTCACTTTTACAATTAATATTTACATTTATTCCTCCTTAACAACATTTTGGAGGGAAAAGACAACAATATGAATTCAAATACAAAACTAAGACATGACTTGAGCTTTCTATGCTTGAGAATTTCCAACTTGACCATGTCTTCATGTAGCTATTGTAGATCCTCCTGCATCATACTCTCCCTCTAGAAACAATTTGAACCTTAGTTCAAATGAACTACTTCCTCCATACATTAGTTTACACTATATTCTTGGATCCCAAGGTCTTGTTGCCAATACCAATACTTGTCTTTGATAGTCTTTGTCTTTCATCTTCCTACTTTTCTTCCTTTTCTGGTATGTCCTTCTCATTTCTTTCTCAGCTTCCATCTCCCACTTCCATGCTTCTTCATCTTCATATGTGTCTTCAAGATCTTCTTGTTGTTCTTCTTGTTTCATGAGCTTCTCCAATGACTCATGTATGTCATTCACTTTAGCAACCTTTATACCTGCATAGAAAACATTCAAAGCCACCTTAGAATCAAAATCTTTAGGCCATGAAGCCTCTTGGCTGCCTTCACATTCTTGCTCCTTGATCAAAATTGTCTTGACCTCTTTAGTGTGCTCTTTTCTTGCTTCACTCTTTCCAATGGTGTCTTCACCATGGCTTGTACCTGTATGTAGCTCTCTTGAAGAACTAAAGAGCTCTTCCAACATTCTCATTTCTTCCCTTAGTGAGCTCTCATCTATCTCACCATTCTTTTCATCAAACTTGGGTCCTTCTTGCTTAAGGATTACTTGCCCTTCATCTTTTATCTCATCTTTTCTTAGCTCTTGCCTCAATTCATTTTCCAACTGATCAATTGTGCCACCATGTTGATATGTGCCTCTACACAACTCTCTTGGAGGATTCAACAACTCTTCTATCCTCTTCATCTCTTCACTCAACACAAGCTCATCCCAATCTTCATGTCCTATATCAAACTTAGGACCAAATTGTCTTTCATCCTCTATAAATACATTCATCCACTTTATAGTTTTTTCATACAAATCAGCTTCTTCTTCATCATCAATATACTTATCAAAAGCAATAGGAGTACTATTACCTTGTCTCTCCTTGTTCATTTCAGACATGTGAACTGATTTCACATCTCCACTTTCATCATCCATCTTCTTGGAACTCTCTCCTTGCTGCATATTAGTCCACATAGCCACTTTCCATTTTTCATTTCTCATAAAATTATCATTAAAGGATTCAAAAACATCACCATAAACCATTTGTTTACCTTTTTCCTCTTTGGTATACCCCTCAAGCATCCTGTCTTCATGGAATGCCTCTTCCATACTCACCATCTCACCTTCATTCTCTTGGTTGCTTGAATCACCTGCAATCCTCTTCCATTGACTTCTTGGTGTTGCTGTCTCAACACTCACATCTTCTCTCTTTGCCTTCTTAGGCACCCATACTTGTTTCTCCTTCTTATCATTTATCTTCTCAAACCATGTAGGCATCCTGCATCCATGCTTTTTTACCAACACTTCCTCTTGCTTGGGAGTTTGCTTCTTCCACCATTTAGGCATCACATATCCATGGTTAATTGAATACTTCACCTTTATCTTTACTTATCTAACATGCATATCAATAGTTTCATGCTTATAAGAAAAATCAATTTTTGAATTCACTTTTACCTCCTTAATGGGCTGCTCCATTAGTTCTTTGACTTGCATAGCTTCTTGATTATCTGTACTTTCTTCTTCCTTTGTTCTTGGCTATTCTCTTGCCTCTTCTTGGAATTCAATGGCATCATGGAAGTCATCCTCATCTTCCATCTCTCCTCTTGCTTTTAGGGGTTCCTCAACACCTCCCTCATGCATTAACCAATGCATCTCTTCTTCTTTATCAACAGCAACAAACTTTTTCTTTTCTCCTACACATTCACTTATGCACTTGGTGTCTTCTCTTGCACCAATCTCTTCACTCTCCAAGGCCCTTCTCTTGACCTTCATAAGGCTGCTCATACCTAAAATTACCCATGCAAAGACAACATTAGATATAACAATAAGAGACCACATGGTCCTTATGAGTGCTCTCTCCACCAACACTCTTATCTTTTCAAGTGCTCTTCCTGGCACTTCATCTATTCTTTCTTATCTTCTCTTGTTCTCCACAATAAGAACATTTTTCACAATCTCTTCCTCTTTTTGTTGCTCTCTTGGCAACCTTCTTATCTTCTTCAAGCCTCTATGGGCTTCTCTCTTCTTGGCAATCTCATTTTGCCTTCTCCTCTTCATTAGGAGATCTATTGGCCACTTCAACCTCTTCCTCATTGGCCATACCCACACTTTCTCATTTGATTGCATCCCAGATTCAAACATGTTGTTAATCTTAGCTAAATCTATCCACAAACTAGCAATCTCTTTATCAAAGTCAACATTAATCATACCTTTTTGCTTTGGGGTGCTTGTTTTCTTCTTGGTGCCCTCATGTACCTTGCTGCTCTGCTCTTTTCTCAGCAATATTTCCATCTCTGAGATATTCACCCAAGTCTTTTCCACCTTGGTCTCTTGATCCCTTTTAGGTCCTCTTATCTCACCCAAGCCTTTCTCCTTGATTGGTCTTTTGACAATCTCCTTGATCTCACCTAGGCCTTTTGCATCCTAGTCTTTTGATCCTTTTCTCAATCCTGCAGCAACTCTTTATATAACACTTCAATAAACATAAATCACAAATCCAAGCTTACCTTGCTTTGGATCTTTCTCTTAAGCATTCACTTACTCCCTTACTTTTGAGCTTTCCAAGCTTCTTTTCTCAATTCTTCAAAATCCATCCTTTACCTCACCTAAGTCTATTTCACCTTAGTCTTTTGGCAAACTATCCAAGCTTCTTCTTGGATCTTCTTCTTTTTCTTGAGAAATTCACTATGCTCTTCTTCTAGAGCTTCTCTTGGCTCTTTCACTAAGCCTTCCTTGGCTTCTTCTCCTCTTAAGCCTCAATGGCTTGACTGTCTTTTCACCTATTTACTTCTCAAACAAAATAAACTCAAATCAAATATCAAAGGTTACTCATACCTTTCCTCAACAGGGTCTTCTAGTGCTTTGTCCTATTGATCCTTTTGCCAAATCCTTCACAACTGCAACATCATTAACAAATGCAACCATTCCAAAGATCTCTTTTCTTAATTCTACAACAACTTATTAACAAATTATCAAATCCCAAGAGCTTCAAGCTCTGATACCAAAATGATGCACTGTCATCAATTGCAACCAGGACACCCTATATATTGTAAAACTGATCATATGCACTTTTTTGTGAACTCGATATAGGATGATAAATTATTTTAAAGTCTCACACGGCTAAGGCTCATAGAATTCTCCATTCCAATCAATAACACTATTGGACCAAGTCACAAGGATTATAAAGCAACTTCATGTTCAACTATTGCGGATATATTCAATTGACCTAAGAACTTGTGTTTGACATAAAACTATAAAAATTAAAACCATTACCAAAATTTGTCGTGCCCAGTTCCTCAAAGCCTTCATGGAAACATGTTGATGCTTCTGTTTTATTGTCTCAGGGTCCCTGATGTGTCATCATTATCTTCAACAGATATTTTCATGTAAAGACAACATTATGATACTCACTATAGGGAATGTCAATGGTTATCATCTCCAACATGCACATACCAAAAGAATAAATATCCACGAGTTCATTGTAATCCTCTTTATCACGTCTCTCACCCCACACAGCATATACAGTCTCTAAATTCCTTGCGCATTCCAGTGTCGGGCTTGCTTCTTCACTCTTTTACTTTAAATTACCCATCCTTTGCATGGCCGCCTTTGTCTTTACGCTCCTTGAAGGATTTTTCCTTCTTTTCCTTCCTCCACTTTGAACTTTTACTCTTTGTAAGAATCGAACCACCCTCACTATTCTCTACTTCTCCATTTAGTGTTTCTGATTTAGTGTCTTCAACAGTTCCATTAGAATCATCTTTCTATTTTGTTGTAATGCCTAGCTCTACTAGAACGGCATCAAGCTTAGCCAATTACTTCTTCAATTCTTTCTTTGAAAGCTACCTCTCTGGCTCTTTAGACACAACAGGAGGAATAAGAGACTTCTTTACCGCTGACTCGGTGGGAATAGTTTTAGTTTCATGATCCTGTTCCTCCTCAACATCATCGTCAAATTCATCAAAAAATGTCTTCTTCACATCTAGCTAATGGAACACAATGTTATGAAACTCTTGATCATTCAAAGACTTGGCTGCCACATGTCCTCTTTGTTGACCTCGTGCTGTCAATATGACATGCATACCTTGTCCTGCTAATTGGCATACAATTAAATAGCCAATGCCCTTGTTGGCCCCTATTACCACTGTTACTATGTCCTCCTTCCACCATATCTAGTTATGGGCTTCGATCTCTCAAATGGTGAGTTCCCATTCCACAGGCTCAATTCTATTTTGGCAAAGCCAGCAAAATAAATGCCAAAAACCAAACTAACTCTATGGTAGCCAAAATAGCTATAAGCTTATGCTTCTTTTTACCTCCTCCTTAACTTCTATGCCCAGATTGGGCACTAAGACCAACAAGAAAGATTTTCCATTCAACCAATATACTGATTTGGAGAAGATTTATCTCCACTAATATCTTACGGTTGAAAGATTTCAACCACTCCCCTCATTTGTTCTTTAAGCCAAGATTGGCTACCAACATGGGGATTCTCTCTTACCTTTTCACTTTTCACTTTTATAATTAATATTTACATTTATTCCTCCTTAACAATATTTTGGAGGGAAAAGACAACAATATGAATTCAAATACAAAACTAAGACATGACTTGAGCTTTGTATTCTTGAGAATTTCCAACTTGACCATGTCTTCATGTAGCTATTGTAGATGCTCCTGCATCATTTCTCCATGTTCCTAGACCTTAAAAATACCCCAAACTAGTTTCAAACACATACCTTCAACTCCTCACTTCTCTATTGGGACCACTTGTAGATGCATATGCATGACATAGGATAATGAAGGTAAGATATAAACAATGTGCAAAGTGGATGATTCTATAACCAATCTTAGATCTCTTTTAAATATTCAAATTGATCTTATTTACCATGAAAGACTTCTCAAGACTTTGGAAACTCCTCTCCCATTCCATGTTGACTGTGTAGAACTCCTTCTACCTACCTAAAGGTGAATATTGCAATATACAAGGTAGTACATGTTGGATTACTTCTCCAAGTCAAATTATAACCTTTGATAGAGTTTAAATTTGTTTATTCCCTCATAAAATGATTTCAACACTTTTATAACCTATTCACCTCTTTAAAAGGGCTGGTCAAAGCTTCCTTTCACTTGACTGTAGGTGGAAACCATGAAGCAAGTTGACTGTGTTGGATTTATGACTATGTTACTGACATGAAACACTTTTAAGATTGATATTTACAAGTATTTTAGATTAAAATGGCATGATAATCATGAAATAAAACATGTTACCTTCATTAGAAACCATTAAAAGAACAAGAAGATTTTACAATTTGGTGAAACATGTATGTAACCTAGCAATGGAAATCTCAACTAACAAGGTGAGGTAATTGTTCTTTTATATTTAACTCCACATGTTAAAAATGGATTAATAACCACATGAGAAGAATGAAAATCTTAGGAATATAGAAAACATAGCAATATTAATGAATTAAAGATAGAAATAAAATACAGAAAACATAACACAATAGAGACATAGATTTAATCTGGTTCACCCAATATGGGCTACATCCACATAGAAATAACGAATCCTTATTATTATTCAATCTAAAAAATCAAGGTAAAAACCTAAAATACATCCATTTTAATATCCTCTTCACTCACACACAATATGCTTCCATGATTACAATACCTTCATATCAAAGGAAGGTTACATATGATTCGTAATCAAAATTAAATAAGTGTCGTAATAGTGGAAAACACACTTGAATAATATATCAAAACCTTAAATTCATGATTTAATAAAAAACATTTTTTTAAATAATTTTATAATTTTTAAAATTCACATTGACTAAAATTTAAAAGTGCAAATATTAATATAAGCAAAACTGATAGAAAATACCAAACATAAGTTGATAATGGAGTTCATCATAAGTTGATAATTGGAGTTCATCTTCAGATCCACTCTAATGGGGATCGCTCCTTATTAAAAATTATTGAAAATTCTTACAATTCCTTTAGAAGTCATTCAAAATTATCTTCATGGGCTTGATTTTTATCTGAAGTATACTCTCAAACCAAATATCAAAGTTTGAGGCACTAAAATACTTCTTAAGGATCTTAATACACTCTTAATCCTTAGCTTAGTCTTTAAAATTTCCAAAAACCTTATCTTTAAAATGAACTTGGAGAAATTTATATCATTCTCAAGCTCACGTCCCACATGGTGAGGATCTTATCTTTTTACCCCAAATGATAAGGGTTTGAATCTGTAGCATTTAGTTTGGTGATAAACCTAAACCCTAATATCCCACATTTGGGAAAGTATGAGTGGGTTTAATGTTTAAATACCATGAAATTCATGGTAGATAATTCCAAGTGATTATAATTAAAAATATTTCAATCTTGGCATTATCATGGGAATTCATGGGGTGGTGGTGTAGAACCTTTATGGAAAACTTGGTATGTGGATTGTTCTTGTGTATGTGGCATGTTACGATGGGATAAGTTGGATGTCTTAGACATGGGATATATCCTTCAATGGTATTTGGCATGGTAATTAGTTAATTACATAAAAATATAGTCAATAGGTGACTATAAATAAGACTTGACCATGGAATGATAAATGGTGGCAAGCCATGTGGTGGCTTGAGGACCCACCATGTGGAACACTCTCCATTCGACACTTGTGGATGTCTAACTAGATGTTCCATCCAAACCAAAAATATATATTTACCCTATTTTATCTTCAACGTGCAATATCTTGCACATATGGGCTCATAATCCACCCATTCAAATTACATCAAAAATATCTCATCGAGCTCTATATTTTACCAATGATCATTTTGAAATTTGAAGACTTCATTTTTAGAAAAAAACATAGATCCTCCTAGATCAACATATCAAGGCAAAAATGCACAAACATAATTTCTACCATTATATATGTGACCTAATAGTGAATGATTTAGATTTACTATGAAATTATAATATTTTACAAACATAATTTATATCATTAGATCTAGACCCTGATGGTGACCCTAGTGGGGGGAATTTGCCCACCACACTCCTCCTATTAGGAACTATGGACTATAATAATATAAAACTTCATCATCCATTAGTCAACACTCTCCAACACCAAGTGAAGTATTTGGTTTATACAGAACTATGCAAATTGAGAGGAAACCTAAATGTGATGGGGATTAGTATGTAGAAAAAAGGTAGTGGACTTATAAGAAATGGTTCATAGAGCATAAACAATAAATCCTTAAAATCCCACCATGAAATTTAAGTAGACTAAGACTATTATCTTCCACCAAGTTCATTTGACCTTAATCAACCCCTATTGTACATACTAAACCAAAATTGATTAGTCATCTCTACGTGAAAAGAGGAGTGATGGAGGAAAAGAATGGTTTTAGTCTATTTTAAGATGTTTCAATACTAATAAAGAATGGAAATGAGTTAAAGGGACCTGAAGGGTCACTTCAAGGCCTTTCACATGTGCCAAAACTCCTATAGAAGTCATACAACCAACTAAAACTACTTAAACTACCACTTTTTCAACTATTTTATTGCTTTGATGTAGAAACCTACACATTTTTAGTTAGATAATACCACCTCTTATAATATTTTTACATATAGTAAATTGAAAGTCATTTTGATACACTTGTCTACTATGGAAAATTGTACAAGCTTTTCATGAATACCTCAAATATGACCCCTAGAATGACATAGGACTAAAAATGAATATGACCAAGGTAATGACACATTAAATGAAATTTATAGTACCATGATACACTCTATAATACCCTATTAGACCCCTATGCAATTTTTTTACTATATGGGGTTGACCTATTTTGACTTGTGGTCAAAATAGTCAACAAGTTGATAAGAGAAATGCTAGGGATTTTGGTAACATGTTATCTCAAATTTAAAATTTTATCAAACTTGATTGATGGTAATGGTGAATTGATGTTGCTAAAAAAAATTCATATATTTAAAAAATATTAGGACTTGAATATTCAATTTGTGTGAATTTAATGTAACATTGGATTTTAATTATGATTCCCATTTGAATTTGAATTTTCTAGTAAGCTTTGGTAGGTACCTTCTACCATGTGGTAGTTTTTCATTTATCATGAGATCTTATAATCACCTTAAAATAGATGTCTACTTCTCAATAGACTGTAACGTGGGTATAATTTAAATCAACAAGGAGTGAACATGTAGTTGTGTAATTTGGTTGGGTACCAATTGTGAAATAATCTTAAGCCCCAAAATTAATCTTGCACACCATTAAGAGTTGAGTCTCGCTAGAACACCATCTTATTAACTTCACTATCTAAATAAAACATGATAATTGAATATGAGAAATCTAGAAATAAAATAAAAGATGATAAATGAAATAATCTCATAACATGTCCATGCTTTGAAATTTCTATTGAAATGTAAAATTGAACTTAAAAAAACCTTAGGCTACATAAATATATTTAATATATAGAATTGTAAGGTTCATCTAGACCATGAATTTTTTTTGAGAATAATCGGGCCCCTTTTCAAATTTGAAAATGGGGTGTATTGGGGGACAACAAATGGCAACTCAGTGGGAAATAGTCCTAAGTATTTAGGAACCCAAAATTTCAAATGATGAGTCAAGACAAAACTTTAGACCTTATTAAAAAAGTATAGATAAAATAGATAACTAAATTAAACTCTAACTCCCTCATGCAACATAATAATCTTTTTCATTTCTAGGATATATGTGTGATCACATGAAATTCATTTACCCCTTATCATGAGAGTTTTGATGGAGATATGGATAGTCACTATATGTTTCATTTTGATTTCTTTATTTTATAAACAACAATAAAGGAAGTCTAGAGATTGCCTTACTGCCAACCAAGTATTTATATCCTTGATATAGACACCTCTAATTCCACTCTATGCATTTATCTATTTCCAACTATGTTTCCATAGCATCGATAGAGATTACTTGAATCACACTCCTTCCATTAGTTTGTGTGATTTGATCAATTGATCTCATTTTTTTTTTTTTTTTTAATTTTATTTTTGGCATATTGAAGATGGGTTGGGAATGACCATGGCTAGGTGTATGTAAAATGTGTTTTTAATCACTATATCCATGCCAACATACATACATTTCAATGTTTGTTATCTCTTATCCAAACTTTAACATGTGAGAGTGTAACTGGTCTTTGAAAATGAAAAGTGTTTCTAAGACTTTCATGAGTGTATTAAATCAAATTTCACAAACCTAATGAAATCATTCCATTAAAAAAACTGATTTTAATCATAACACATACCTTAATTAAGGATCCCCCAAGTACTACAAGAACAAATCTTGATGGTTTCTAGTTTACTACTTCATGAGTTATCCCCCCCCACCCGCTTTTTGGGATGTCTTTTCATTATTCTAACATAAGAACTTGATTAGAATATTTTGGAAATAAGCAACTAGTCTATACAGTAGAAAAACTAACTATGAAATCAAATTCTAAAAATAGGAATTATTCTAAGAAAATTGGGAATGTATCTAAGGGTTCAAATAAAAAAAAATAAACTAATCTAAGAAAGAAGTCTAATCTACTGTTAATTCTACATTTGTTATCATAGTTATTCATAAGTATCTCTAGCTGGAGCAACAGTGAAACAATGCTTCAAAAACTACCAATTCAATGAAAAATCAAGGTCATTACCTTGGAGGTTCTTCAGATGAAAAATAATTGTTACCTAGGATTTATGAGATTTAGTATGGCCCAATCCATAAAAGAGTGAAATTGTTATTTTGTCCTTTATTTTCATGTTAACCCATAAAAGCACTAAGTCTAAAATCTTAAAAGCCTTGATTTTGGATCTTTTATCAAACCACCTATTGGCAATTCCTTGGTGCTTACTAAAGGTATGTAATACTTCTATACAAGCCTCCTCAATGTAGACTATGTCTAGTAGCTTAGAGTATATTATTCAATATTTTTCCATGTATTATTGTATGAAATGATAAATTGGTAATTTGAGTTTAATTATAAATATTGTTGATGTCCATACACTAATAAAAACTTAAATCATTGGGGGCTTGCTTATACCTTGTTATATCTACCCATAATTCATACTTGAATAGAGGGTGCCATTATCTTGGTTTATCTTGTGTTGACTTCTTGATGGCATCCATCAAGTTATTTTTAGTGGAATCAATAACTCCATTTCCTTTTGGGTAGTAATTTGAAGAAAATTTAATAATAATTTGATTATTTTAGGCCCACTCCATAAATTATATAGATTGAAATGTTGGACCATTGTTACATAATAAAAAAAGTAAAGTGCCAAATCTAGTCAATACATTTTCTTCCATAAATTTAATCACATCTTAGGATCTTTAACTATTTTTATCCATGACCTCTATCTACTTGGTGAAATAATTAGTGGCTATCAAAATGAATTTATGTCTTGCTAAAGAATTCAAATTGATTACTCCAACAAAGTCAAGTCCCAATTGAACAAAGGGGTGTCCTTTAATCAAAAGATGTAGTGGCATAATTATGTGTACCTCTCTCTTTCCAAATACTTGACATGGCATATTATGAGATTATTATGAGCAGCCTTTAAAATATTAAGACACAATTGGATTGCCTAATTTGGAATATTATCTTGGCATCTAATATCTTTTAAACTTCTATCTGAATAAGGGTCTCTAAAATTGGAGTCACTAGTCTTTGTGACTACCTGAAGGTATTATGCTCTAGCTTCAAAGGGATATCATGTGTAATAACCCTAGGATAAAATATGTTTAGGTCTTCATATGTCCAAGATATCACATCTTTATACTCTATCATAAAAAAAATTCAATCTCTATTTCTCAGTTTTAGAGGAACTTAGTCCAATTTTCATATACTGAGGATGTTTGTTAGTTCCCAGGTTCTCTTTGAAAAAATTACATTCATCTATCAGGGACTGATTTTTATGTTTAACCTATAAATCCATGTCAAATCTTGATATAACTATACCATTATCATAGGTATATGATTCTATTTTAGTTTTAAGATGACATCTTCTCATAGGTCCTCTATGTTCATAGGTTCAACATCTTTTTCATCTATTATTTGAAATTCAAAGGCTCTTGAATTTATCATTAACTATATAATTTTTTGATCATAATAAAATACCTAGAAGTGTCATACATTTTTTAGGATAGAAGGGAAAGGAACCAGTTCCACTAAAAAATTTCATCTTAGATTATTAAAATGGTGCTAAGTTAGCAACCGAAGTTATTAGTGAATACATTGTCTGAATTTATTACCCTAGAATATCTTTGATGTTGAATGTCTTAAACAAATCAATCAGATCCTAGGATCTATGTTTGTATTTTTATAAGTAAGAAAGTTGACATTGATATTTTACTATGATCTATTTGACAATTAGATCTGAATCACCAAGTATCCACACCTTCTTGACATTATGTTTTGATGCAAATTATAAGCCCAAAATTAAAACTTCATACTTGGCTCAATTATTATTACAAGGGAATTATAACATATATGAAGATACATAGTGTTCCATATCTAAGTTTATCAAAGCTATGCCAACACCAGAACCTTACTTTGATTTGGAACTAATGAAATGTAGTTTGTAACTATGAAGGACCTTCAAATTATTGTTCATGTAGTTCATGATTTGAGGTAAACATGTAAACACATGCACGTGAGAATATAAATTCAACCTTATTATTATTTTAATTATAATCTATAATTAATTACTTCATATTTGGTTCTTAGTCCACTTGAATTTGATAACATACTCTTTTCCAAGGCAACTGTTTCACTAAAATTTGAAACTATTTAATGTTTAATGAAAAAAATATATAAAGGGTAAGGATTAGAGATTAGAGAGAACTTGGATTGGTTGAATGTTGTATCCAAATGATGTTGAACACTTCTCTTTAGATAGGGAGGAATACCTACAAATAATAAAGTACTACCACTAAAAATATTTATTAGTAGATATATGAGTGGAATACCAAGCTACGTGCTTGTTCCTAGAAGTGTCAAACTTCCTTAGGGACGACAGTCCACTTTTTAAAACAAAATGGTAATGAATAACAAAATTAAAGAGAGAGTAAGAGAGGGATATTCATACCATTCTTATAGTCTGAGCGTAGTAGAGAGTGACATAGTGTAGGCAATGTGAGTTATTGGTGTTTTTAAAGGTTGTTTAGGTAGGCTCAGGGAGGTTAGTGGAAATACACAATCACTGATATTAGTTAGGTTATTGATGTTAGTAAGGAGATATGATATATGTCAATTATGTGACCAATGTTGGTAGGGGAAATAGGTTCTTAGGATGTTACAAGAGACTTTTTGGAGCTAGGAGGTGGATGCTGGTCAAGTTTATGAGGCTGGGAAGAGTCATAAGGGAGTGGGAAAGATTCAAGTGGGTCCAGACAGAGGGTTGGTATGTTTGAATTAGAGGGAAACAAGTAAAGGATTTTTACAACTCCTCCATAAGGAGAGTTAGGATGTTTGTAAAATGATAAATAGTATAGTGTAAAGTAATTGTAAAATGACTATTTAAAACAATTACAAAACATAGAGATATACTTACATGATGAAATGGATGAATCATGGGTGTTAGATAGATGGCTTTGATGAGGCATTTTGAAGGAATAGGTAAATAAGAAAGACAAGCATGTGTTACCAGTTCATAAGAATCCAAGCTTTGTGTATTATATCAATTCCTAATCTAGACTAATTTGTGCAGAGTAATGATAAGCCTAGATGTAGAAATTTGAATGCTAAAGCCTATATGTGAATGACTATGTTTTTCTATTTTTGTTGACTTGAATATTAGCATGGAATTTGGATTAAGTAACCAACATCGGTGATCCCACCGATATCGGCTATGGGTTGACCAATGTCAGTGGCATGAGAATAGGTAAAAGGGATATATTTAGCCTATTTTCTATTCCTTCTACTACCAAGTGTGGTATTCATTAGGAAATGGAATAAATGTTAAGTTAAGAAGGACGTAGTTAGTAAAGAATATATGGTTGGGGTGAGAACAAGTGATGGGTAGTTAGGATTAGGGGACTAAGTCTTGAGGTGACTCAGAGGGTAAGAATTAGTCTTAGGATGAGGTGGCTAGGTAAGGTGGCATAAGTAGTTTTTAATTATATTAATTAAATATTTTAAATTAATTAAATGTGTGAGGGGTGAAAACATGGGTTAGGAAGGCTTATTATTAAAAGGGGCTCAAGGGGGGTTTTGACATAAGGAGTTACACATGTATGTGATGTAATTTTGGTGTCTACATTTACACCTTTTTATCTTGTAATTTGCACTGACAAGTTGTAAGACAAAAATAGGAGTTGGATGCTTTGGGTATTAGATGAGGTATCCCCCCCCTCAAAATGGGAACCAATAGAGAAAAATTTGGAATCAGATAATAGTTTCATAAGGAGTTAATTCGGTAGATGGATGTTGAGTGAGAACATGGTATCATTACTTATGTGTATACTACTATGATTTATAGTCGACACAAGCAATAACAGGTAAAGGCGAGAAGGAATCAAATAAGAATAACCAAATCATAGCTTATAAATGATAGCTAATAAGGTTAAAATGATCAAAGTTGTGGCTCTAATGGTCTATGTGTTCCAGGTATCTGAGGTAGGAAGTGATCTTAGTAAATAAAAAAGGTTATAGGTGATAGGACTAGCTTGGTCATGATCCAAAACACTTGATATACATCCATGTGTGCAGTAACTAACTATAGTTAGGTAGCATAAGTAGTAAAGACAAACAATGCAAGGTTGGTTCAAAAGGAGCAATGGTCGAGGAGATATTCATGATCTCTAATCAAAGTCATCATGGGTAGAGATATAAGTGATCTCCAAGGCTAGTTATTGTGGTTGGGGAAATATATGTGATCTCTAAGGTTGGTTGTCATGGTCAGGGAGACATTCATGATCTCCAAGTTTCCTTAGACTTAGGGTGTAGTCCAAAGGGTGGTCTTTAGGGTTGAAAATTCTAAGTTTAAGGTGGCTGATGTCAATTACATCATCGATGTTGATAGTAAGTATTACTAACATCAGCATCTTCGGTCAAGACTACTGACATCGATGGGTGACACAACCTAATAAAAAGGGGTTTGGTGGCCCACCAAAACTCATTTATGATAGTTGATTAGAGGAAAAGAGATCTAAGTGTTGGTGTGGGTAAAGATGGTAGAGCTAGGAGGGGACCCAATTGGAGGTGTGCCACCATAAGAGCCATCTATTCTAGCTTGAAGGAGACAGAGATTAGGTAAGATCCTCTTCAAGTTGAATTTGAATTTAAAGTAGTTAATGTGTCATTTGGGAAAATTTGTTATGTTTGGGGGGGAGAGAGGGTAAGTAGAGGGATGATAAATGGGGTGAGGGTAGGTTTAGGTGAATTTAGGAGGGGTTGGGGGTAGTTTTTAGGGAAAAACTTAAATTGGGGAGACTAACTATTCAGCCCTAGGGTTGAACCAGTCATCAATGTTGGTAGGGTTCACTAACATTGGCTAACAAGGCATTGATGTTAGTTGGCATTCGATGTTGATGTCGTTAGCTTTAACCAGTGTTAGTCATAGGAAAAAACCCAAAATAGGAAGAAAATACCCATTTTGGATTCCTAGTTGTGTTAGTCTTAAAGCCTAACGGCTGAGCTAGCCTTAAAAGACTTTGTGTCAACTAATGATGCCTACATAGCCCAATTAAGGGCCTCAAGCCAATGTAGTTCTCCTAGTGTGTAAGGAAAAATGGTGAGGTATGGTTAAAAATTTGTTAAGGGAAGTGGTTAGAAAAAAGGAGGTTGAAATAGGTCATGGGACTTAAGGCTTAAAGATAGGTCACGGGATCAAGGGTATAAGATATAGGTTGGGTAAAGTGTTAAAGATATAGATTTTGAGGCCTAGAGTTGAGAAATAGGTAGTTAGACTTAGGGTTGAGAGATAGGCAGTTGGGCCTAGGGTTGAGAGATAGGTAGTTGGCCCTAGGGTTGAGAGATAGGTAGTTGGGCCTAGGGTTTAGAGATAAGCAATTGGGCCTAGGGTTTAGGCGGGTTAACATGTTACATGGTTAGGTGGGTATATGGCTAAGCTAACCTCAAAAGACCTAATGTCAATTGAGTGTTTCCTACATAGATTAGATGAGGGCCTCAAGACAATGTAGTTCTCCCAAAAAGAAGGGAAAAAAGGGTAGAAGTTTATATTGGAAAGTATGTGGCTTGAGGTTTATGTATGTGGATGCAGGCTATGCAGGAGTTAACATTACAATATTGAATACCTATGCTATTGATGAGGATGAGGAGGGATGTCACCATGGATGAGTGGGAAGACATGATATCCATAGGGTTAGGAGGAGTGAAATGATATTGCAGAGTTTCACATGATGTTAGCTTTATGATAGCATTGATAGAGAGGTGGGATCACACCACCAACACCTTCCATTTACCTATCAAAGAGTTAACAGTGATACAGGAGGAAGTGTATAAGATTTTATGGTTGCCACTCTAGGGTAAGGATCTCTTCTCTTGTTTGAGAGAGGAGCATGATATTCACATGGTTATATTATTTGGAGAGAATGCTAGTGAGGTAACTTATCACTTAGTTAGCTTTTCATATGAGCCACTATACACTACTGGTGAGGAGCAACATTGATTAAGTATCTTAATGATGATATGGATTACCATATATGAAATACTGAATGCAGATGGTGGGATATTTCTTATTACATTGACAGGTGTATTAGCACAGATGGTTGAGCAGTGGATAGTATATGTATGGGGACCAGTTTTTTAGCATAATTATATAGAGAGTTATGAGTTTTGAGGCTACAATGGTGGTACAATTTGTGTCTCAAGAATTCACTCCATTTTTGGGCATATGATCACATCATGGTCACATAGCCATTGGGACTACCCATCATGATTGTAGCTAGTTTTAGGGTTGGGTTCAAATGGTGGAGAAAGGCTATGGTGTAGACATGAGTAGACAACATAGTGTGGGATATTGATTATTATAGGTATATGATAGATGGATTGATTCCTACAAATATTGTTTGGAGGCCCTACTTGACATACCCTACATTCAAAGGATAGGTAGAGTAGCTTATCATTTTACAAATCATGTTATGGGCTAGAGGGAGATGAGCCAAAGAGTTAGAGATGATACCCATGGCATGGGTCCAAAGATATCTTGGTTTATTACAAGATTTGCATCCTACCTTTCCTTGATATAGGAGGGATGATATAGAGGCACCCATACCCTTTCCCTAAGAGATATATGGGCCAAATTTTTAGGAGCTTCCAATAGGGTCAGGTGTGGTAGATCTTGGATGCACAATAGTTTGTCTTGCATGGTGGATAGGTTTGTATCCCATGGTTCGGGTCAAGACGCCACTACTAGATATATAGGGAATGATGAGAGAGAGAGATGCAACTATACAGGCCCAAGATGTAGCGTTACATGCCCAAGATGTAGTAGTACATGCCTGAGATGTAGTAGTATAGGCTTGAGATGTAGCACAAACATAGGTATTGGTCTTATAGGGATAGGTTGGGGAATTGCAGAGACAGGTTAAGGCATTATAGGGCTAAGTTATTGCACTAATAATATAGAGAGATAGTTTGAGAGTAGCAAGATAGGCTACTCCTCCTCTACTACAGGGACCAATATAGGGGCCTACAATAGGTTTGATAGGTCCACCACAGATTGTATCTCTAGTGAGGTACAACACTGCTTTAGATGAGATTGTATATTATGAGAGAGCCATTAGGGAGTTCCCATAGATTCAAAGGTATTCTGAGTTTAGAGACTAGGAGAGATCAGTGACACATGCCATGGATTCTAGCTCATGTAGATGCAAACAGGTAGAGAGTGGTGATGATTATACTTTTTCATGACCATGACTATAGCCTTGAGTATTCTAAGGGCTAGATGATATTATTGATGTTTTTATATATGTTTTATACACACTAACCTATGAAATGAAGATGAGAGGTATACTTTTTTGAGAGAAAGATGATACTGATATGATCCATTGATATACATTCATATTCAATGCATATATATATATATATATATATATATATGCATTGAATATGAATGTATATTAATGGATCATATATATATGAGAGTTTGTTATTTTGAGATATTTTTATGTGATGGTGATGATGTTTTTAGTTATTATAATGATGTGGATGTTTATGTTATGTTATGTTAGTGTTATGTTACTATTGAGTATGATAGTTGAGTTAGAATAACATTTCTCATATATGATGGTATATGCATAGTTGATCGGTTAGCTTCATCTTAGCATTTTTTGATATTTGTGATGGTGTATGCTTAAAATGAATGGGTTGGGTATGTTAATTTATTTCAACATTTTTCCATGTTTGTGATGGTGTATGCTTAAAATAAATGGCATAGGCTTGATAGTTTTTCTATTTATTATTGTTTAGAGAAACTATTGTTGCATGGTGGATTTATCATGAGAAATGGTTTTTTAGTTTTAGTATGGTTTTGGGTATTTATTTGAGTATCCATGCTTGATATGGATATGTTTTAAACACATAACTCTAAGCATCAAGAAAATTTGGTAGAAAGGCAAGAAGGTGATTGAGATGCGATCTCAGAAGAGAAATCGACATGTGATTAGAATGATAAATAAAGAGGTATGATGCTCGAGTATTGGCAAAGACCGTAATCATAACATAAATAGGCTCAAGAGTATGAGCATATTTCATGATTTGCATCATTTGACCATTTGTTTGTTAGAGAAGTGTCATACTAACCTTGTGTTAAGTGAGTTCAAAGTCCCTTGAAAGAGTATGATGGAGAAAGGTAAAAGGAGTTAGAGTGTTTGGGTAGCATAACCTTCTTAGTGGGGATGGTATGCCCCTTCCGTGGGTGACTTGAGAATGACTATAGGCAAGTCCATGAGTTTTTTTTTTTTTTTTTTTTGTGTGTGTGTGTGTTGAGATCATATGAAGCTGATCAATACGAGAAGCTTCTGAGTTATTATTCCTCTTGATAACAAATCTTGGCTTAGCCATCCTTCAAGGGAGTGGTATAAACCTTTATTTTTTATTTTTTATAGTTTTCCTTCAAGGGAGTAGTCTATGTTGAGAATCATGACCTGAAAGATTATAACTTGTCTATGTATCCCACTTTTTTTTTACTTTAGCCATGGACAGGGCTATAAAGGCGTAGAGGTTTTCCACTTTGAGGGCAAAAACATAGAACTTCGTAGGTTAACTAAGTGTGTAGTAATAAGGGTTAAGAGGAAGGGAGATGAATTTAATAGGGTTGTTCAAGGGACAAGCTCAAGTTAAAAATGAGGTAAAGTGTCACTTGATTTAATAAAAGAATGGTAATAGGTGCAAAGCATTTAAAGGCTCGATTTCTAGCCTTCTTTTGAGAGAAGATAGGTGATAATTTTTAAGCCATACTTATGAGTTATGATGTAGGGTCCAAGCCAATTAGGATCAAAATTACCCCTTTTGCTTTTCTCCATGTTCATCACATGTTGATTTTCCTTTAAGATGAGATCTCTCATATTGAAATCTCACTCATTGACATTTTTGTTGTAAGCGTGTTTGATACACTCTTGATAGATTTGGAGGTGGTTGAGGGCTATGAGACAAACTTTCTTGGTGAAAGTCATCTTTAGTAAGTATGTATTGTATAGAAATGTGAAGATAAGGAATCTGGACCTCAAGAGGCAAAAAAACTTCCATCCCATAGACCAAGGAAAAAGGCATAACAGTTATAGGGGTTCGAATGCTAGTATAGTAAGCCCATAAAGTAAAGGGAATGCGCATGTGCTAATACTTTCTAGTATCATTGACTACCTTCATGATGATTTTGGTTAAGGTTTTATTAGAGGCTTCTGCCTATCCATTTTCTTGTGGATAGTATGATGATGAGAAGCTTAATTTGATTCCAAAGGTGTCACAAAGATTTTGGACAATCTTATTTTTGAAATATTTTCCATTGTTTGTTATAATTTTATGGGGGACACAAAAATTATAGATGATGTGATTTTTGATAAAGTCTATGATTTTTTCAACCTTAGTGGAGATGAGAGGAATAGCCTCAACCCACTTGGTGAAGTATTTAGTAGCAGTAATGATGGAACGATGATAGAGAGATGAATAAGGATTAATTTCATAAATTAGATCCAAACCCCATTGAGATAAGGGCCAAAAGTATTTGGTGACTTGTAAGGCATGGATTGGAACATGAAGGAGGATAGAATTTTGTTGACATTTGACACAACACCAAACATAATCACTATAGTCTTGATGGAGTGTTGGCCAATAGTAACTAAGTCAAAGGATATGTTTGGAAATTATGTTACCATTTAAATTTCCACCACAAATCCCATCTTAGACTTCCTTAATGGTGAAGGGGATCTCAGTACTAGTGAGGCATCTAAGGAAGAGACCATCAAAACCTCATTTGTAGAGAAGTCCCCCTAGCATAATGTAATGAGCAACATGTTTCATGAAGGCACATCTCACATTATTGGAGAGGTAAAAAGGGGTAATAAAAAAGGAGAGGTAATCTATGAGTTGCTTATACCATAAGTCATGTGGGTTGTGTGTTACACTGCCTATATAAAGGATATTAGTTGATATATAGGAGGTCAATGTTAAGTGATCTACAGTGACATAGATTTTCAAGGAATAGGGTGAAGAGGGTATGTGTGAAGCAAGTGAAGCCATTGTGTTAGGAAACTTGTTTGTAGATTGAGGAACAATTTTCTAGAGGTAAAAGTCAAATGATTCTAATAGCATATCTACATGATGTTTATATCATTGAAGAATTTTGTTTTTGCATAGGTAAAAACCATTAACCTAATTAACCACTAGTTAGGAGTCACCAAAAATGGTTATTGATTTGAAACTCAAGAAAATAGCCATTTGAAGCTCTAAGATCAAAGCTTCATATTCAGACATATTGTTAATACATTCAAAATCTAGTTTAAATGATAAAGGCATAGGCTTGCCATAAAGAGGGATGAGGATAACCCCTGCATCCCCTCTGTGTTGACATTTTGACCCATCAAAGAACATCATCATTTGATAGGATATGTCATCGATGGAGATCATTATGATAGATTCATTAGGGAATTTGAGGTTTGAAGTTTGGTTGTCAGGTAAAGGGGTGATAGCTAACTAGTCAACAATCATTTGCCCCTTGATATACTTTTTTTAAATAAATTCCAACTCAAATTCAATAAGGAGCATGAGTCACCGAGCTATACGTTAGTTATGATATGGCTTGGAATGCATGTATTTGAGGGGATCAATATGGGTGATGAAGTAGGTTTTTTTATTTAATAGGTAATGATAGATCTTGGAATTTTCAAAGACCAATGCGAGATAAAGTTTTTTGATATAGGTATACCAAGTTTCATAATCAATAATTGTGCAGTTCATGTAGTAAACTACTTATTATTTATGGTGATCATCCTGATGTGAAATCATAGCTCCCAGAGAATGGTATCTTGTAGAGATATAAAATTAGAAAGGTTGGTTTTCTTTGGGTGGAATAAGAACAAGTGGGGAAAGGAGATATCATTTGAGTACTTCAAAGGCTTATTCGTAATCTGTATTCCAATGGAAGGAGACATATTTTTTGAAGATATGGTGAAAGGGTTGGCAATGATTTAACAACTAGGAAATGAAGTGATGGATTGACTGAAGCTTACCTTGCAGGATACAAAGTTGTTTGATATTAGTAGGTGGAGGCGTGTCTAGTATTGTTCTAACTTTAATAGGGTTGACTTCAATACCATAGAGAGAAATGATAAATCTTAAGAGCTTATCAGAAAGGACACCAAAGATGCATTTCTTTGGGTTTAGTCAAACATAATATTAGAGGAGATGAGTGAATATTATTTTGAGAATCATCAAGTCATCTTGGTAGAGTTTAGACTTTCCAAGTAACTCATCCATGTAGTCTTTCATAATTTTGTGTAAGAGATCATGGAAGATATAAGTCATGATGCATTGGTAGGTGGAACCAATGTTCTTTAGACCAAAGGGCATGACTCGATAACATAAATTCCCCCATAGGGTAATGAAATTGGTCTTCTGTTGATCTTCAAGAGCAACTAGGATTTGATTGTAAACTGAGAACCCATCCATAAGTGATAACAATTCATGGTCAGCTATTAGATCAACAAGTTGGTTGATACTTGGCCAAGGGAAGTCATTGTTTGGATAAATGAGGTTTAGGTCATGATAGTTATTGCAAATTTAGATTCCCCCTATCACTTTTATGATAGGAATAATATTGGAAACCCGTTACATGTAGTCAATGGGTTGAATAAAGTTAACAAAAAGGAGGTGTTAGAGCTTTTATTTGACAAGGAAAATAAAACGAGGATACATTTTATGAAGCTTTTGATTAATAGGTTTAGCATCTCAGTTGGTGTGAATGTTGTGGTTGATGATAAAGGGGTCAATACTAGGCATGTCATTATAAGACCAAGCAAAAGCTTTGCTATGGTCATTAATAAATGTAGCATAATTTGCTTGCTTAGAAGAATCTAAAGATTGGACAATCTTAAATACTTGGGGGTTATCATGAGAAGGAAAATTGATGTAAATGGTTGATTCATTTAACATAGCTTGTGTTTTCAATGGGAGTGATCATTAGACATAGGAATCATCTACACCCATGTATGTGAGAATAGCATCATCATCTTGACATTGGATAATGTTTATAGTGGGAGAGTCTTCATCAATCATTTTATGATGAATGAGAGGAAGGGATCTTGTTTCCTTACCCTAGTGATAGGTGAGGGGGCCCAAATGGATGGTGTTTATTGAAAAAAAATTAGGAGGTATAGATACCTCTGATTTGGTTGGTGATGATGGAGGAGAGGATGGAGAAGGATAAGTTGGCTCTTTGATAATTGGTAAATGAGAAGCTTTGCTGAGTTTTGTTGGTTCACCAAAACCCACACCATGCCTCTTTTTGCCATTTTCAATGGTTTTATTGGTGGGATATTCAATGGGCATATGAACACCCTGCTCGTAATGACCCAAACTAAATCCTTTCCAAGAACACCTATAAAGCTATGTGTGAGAAAAGCTAGGCTTACCTAAGAAAGAGAAGTCACTAGTAAATGGTTGTGGCGAAGAGGATGGATTACCGATAGTGGGAACTCAATCAATTCCCATATATGAAATTAGTTTAAATGTTTGGGGGACCATATAGGATGACCATCCTAATACGCGGATCATAATTAGGGTGGATTTGAAGCTTTCCATTCTCTTGTGGAGTATGGAACATGTTGAGTGTCAACAAATGATATTATTCGAGTGATAAACACTTGAAAGTTTCCTCTATGGGGTCTTTGTTGAGAATTTATGTTTCCATTATCTATGTAATTAGGGTACTAGAGCTTGTGGAAGCTTCATAATTATACTATAGAGGAGATGATGTCTTTAATATAATGATAATATCATTAGGGCTATAAGTCATGTTACATGTTTTAAAAGGAGGTGAGTCAGTAGGAATAACATGCACTTGCCCATTATGCTCAAACTTGATGCAACAGTGCAAAGTTGAGGGCACACATGCCATAGCATATATCTAAGGTCATCCAAGTAGTATGTTATATTAGAAATCTTCTTCTACAAAATATAAGAGCTCAGGAATAATATAGGGATGCATATGGATATGGAAGACAATAGTGTCCACCGTAGTAGTTATGGTGTCATTAAAGGAGTGGAGCACCATGTCGATTTGTGACATGCAATTATCAGGAAGGGATAGCTATTCATAAGCATGGATGGAGATAATATTAATACTAGCTCCTCCATTGATCATGACTCTTTTGACATGAGTTTGATTGATATATGTGGTGATAAAAAGGGCAAAATCTTGATCTTAAGGGTGTTGAAGTGGAATTTTTAAATCATTGAAGGAAATTAGGGAGATGGTGTTAAGAGAGCTAACCAAATCTATAAGAGGTTGGGGATCATTAGGTTTTACCTCAACCACTTACAAGGAACTAATCAAAGCTTGATAATTTTTGGGTGAGTTTTGGATTAACTCATACAAGGAAATTTTCAAAGGGGTTTGGTGAAGTTGTTTCACCATCAAGTTTTGAATATCTTCTGATGATGTTGGTTTTAGGACACCCAAGATGAAAATATTGGGATTCAAAGGAGGAGTGTCTTTAGAGGAGGGATAGACTAAGGGGAAATGACATTTTTCTTACCTTTATCCTTTTGATTTTGTGACTGCATGGCCACATTAACTGTGTTGATCTAAAACATAGGTGAAAGAAGTGGCAAAGGGGGTGTAAAAACATATTTGGGTTTGAATTTAGGTGGAATAGTGTGAGGTATTGGGGATGACAAGGGTGGAATAGTAGGAAGGTTAATGGGAGTATCAATAAAGAGAGTGTCGATATCAAAGTGTTGCTAAATGACTACCGTGAGAGCTTTACAACTCTCAGTATTATGTCCAGGTGAATGATGATATAGACACACTTGTGTATCACTGAACAAAGATGGATTTGATCCAAGAGGGATATAAGGCTTAATGGGGGGAAAAGTTATTATGATAGACTTCAACAACTAGCATAGGAAAAGGATATGAGAGCCTGCAAGTGGGCTAGCACTTGTTGTAATAGGAGAGGATGCCTTCTTTGGTTTAAGAGTTATGAGGGTGATTTTGTGTGGCACTTTTTTAGGTGGCAGTGGAACCACATGTTTTGTTGACACTTTCTTGGTGTTAGGTATCATGGTGTCAAATGTGAAAGGCCTACTAGGTGGTATAAATAGTAGTGGAGGTAACTCAACCTTTTTTTTTGCTTGTATCAGTGATACTCCAAATAAAGTAGAGGAATGTGGTCCCAAAATTGATGGAAAAGTTGAGGGTGGAAGAGGGAAGGATCAACAAGGTCTAGGAAGCTTAACATTCCTCCTTAGTTTAGGTAGTGGAACTCTAACTTGTGGTTGGAGATTGGGATCAAAGTTTACATGTGGATGAATTAGATTAGAGACCAAGTTGATACCTAAAGACTTAATCAACTTTAATATGGAAGATGCCTATGAGGATGAGGGATCTAATGTAGAAGGATGAGATTTTGGTGATTTTGGTGAAGAAGCTTTAACTTTGTCAAAGACCTTGGGGTAAAGGATTGGTGGATGAGACTTTATCTAATCTCTGTGTAGCATATCAATTCCTAATCTAGACTAATTTGTGTAAAGTAATGGTAAACCTAGATATAGAAAGTTGAATGGTAAATATTGTATGTGAATGACTGAGATTTTTTATTTTTGTTAACCTAAATATTAGCCTGGAATTTGGCTTAAATAATTGACGTCGATGATCCCACCGATGTCGGCCATAGGTTGATTGACGTCGGTGGAATGAGAATAAGTAAAGGGGATATATTTAGCCTATTTTTTGTTCCTTATCCTACCAAGTGTGGTATCCATTAGGAAATGGTAGAAATGCAAGGTTAATAAGGATGTAGTTAGTTAGGAATTTATGTTTGGGATGATAATAAGTCATGGGTAGTTAGGATTAGGGGACTAAGTCTTGAGGTGACTCAGAGGGTAAGAATTAATCTTACGATGAGGTGGCTAGGTAAGGTGGCATAAGTAGTTTTTAATTAACTTAATTAAATATTTTAAATTAATTAAGTGTGTGATGGGTGAAAACATGGGTTAGTAAGGCTAATTATTAAAAGGGGCTCAAGGGAGGTTTCAACATAAGGAGTTATGCACATGGGTGACATAATTTTGGTGTCTACAGTAACACAAATGTGAGAAATCTATTTCCAAGTATCCATTGAACATATTTGACCAATCATGAATCAATAATAAGCCATAAGCATTAGGAATGTAAAATACCAGAATGTGTATATATTATTTTACATGTGGATTAGAGACAAGCTATATGTGCACATTTGTCAATTCCCCAACACATGGCACTAAGGACTTATCTAATTCTAAAACCACTCTTTTGAAATTATTTAAGGTTAAGCCCAATTTATTTCATATATATATGGGTATCACATTGGTTGAGGCTTGAGTCAACCAAAAAATTCTACATATTCTTACCAAATATCTAAAAAGTTAGCAGAAAATGTGGTACCTCAGACTTGTCTTTATAAATGACCATATTTGTGTGAACAACCTTTGTTTTGTCAGTGAATGGTCTCCTAGTCGAGGCTTTGAGCAATAATTCAATTGTTTAGTAATACTAGATATATTATGAAGTTTGATATTCACTTTAATTTTATTCATATCTTTGACTATATTGTATCCACCTCTGCTTTGTGACTCGACACTTTCTTGCTAATCACTTTCTTTTGTAAGAGGTAGATTATTATTTGCCTTAGGATCAAGAGTAGTAGTATTACTATTTGGGGATGTTAAAGTAGAAAGAGATATTTATTCCTTGTAATTGTTCCTATATAACTATTTAATAGCATGTATTTGATTTTTATTATCTTTAGGTTCATTCTCATCTTCTAATAAAAATGAGAAATCATGTCTCAAAGACCATTACTATTTTAGGACCTAAAACAATGAAAGGAGGTGGATATAGATAATTTAATAAACCTTCAATCTTATCCATTTATTTATGAAAGATCTCAAAGGTAGTGTAAAACTCCATGAAATATAACTCACCATGTTGTTATGTATTATAGACTTAACATGAATTAGGTAGTGCTACTTCCAAGATGTTTATTTTACGCATCTTGTTATGTGGTTGTTGTTTTGTGTTATTTATAAATCAATTAAAACACCTATTGTACCTATGGTATGAAAATTTATTATTTATAATCTATCCCATGGTGTTTCCCATTCACTTATACGTGCTCAATAATTTTTTTCTTTGTTTATGTACCATCTATTGGATAGCTTCCAATTTTACCTTTGTAATATCAAAAGCAATACCTTATGTAGTATTAGTATTATTGGTATCAAGGATTGGTTATGATTTTTTTGATTAGGTGCAGATATATAATTATTTATAAATTTGAGGTTATGGTTAGGTGGATCACAAGCTATAGGAAATTATGTATACAATTGGTTCTAATTTTGAGCCACAATATTTTGATTAGCATTCAAAATGGGGTTGAGGGATAGAAAGTTAGGATCAATATCAGGTAGGGCCAAAGCTTATAGATATGGATTGATATCTTCAACATAGACTAATGGAAGTTTAATAATAATAGGTCCTTTATGAATAAAGACAACTATCATAGAATCCAATGCATTCTTGTACATTTCAAGGGACAACACAATATTAGATTTATAGTCACTATCGACTTAGTCATACATATTTTGTAATCTTACATTAAATGCTCTAATTGGATCATTGGGATCTATCCTTATGACTCAAAAATGTTGATATATAACACTTGGAATTGTGACCTATCTAAATTATGCCAAGACGGTATCTTGGCACTAGGCCTAAGAGGTATTTTAATCATCTGAAATAATGAGGAACCAGTCATAAGCAACATCTTGTAAGGTAAAATAGAAAATTATGCATGCCATATCTTCATGGGTTACATTTAGTAACCCTATGTGAGTTTTGAAATCCTTTATATATTATTCATTAGTCCTAAGACAAAGGGGAAAAATCAAGGAATATACTTTTCAAGTTTTCTAGGCAAATCATGCATGTCTCTAGGCAAAATGATAGTAGAACTAGCTAACTAAGCTAGGGCCATCGTACATGGAGGTAGATGACCTCTTTTTAGTGGGAAATAAGATAGATTTTGGGGTCCCCTTAAGATGCCTCTATCTGACCTAGATTTTCTATGGATGAGTAAGGGTGGGAAGAGTAGGTTGTTGTTTGATGTAGACCTTGTTATTCATCTAGGTATATCTATTAAAACTCAAGTGATATTTTTCAGATATGAAAACATGTGAACTCTTTATATATCCAAATAAATTATTATTGATATTAGTTTTATACACACCACATAATATTACAAAGTATCCTGTAACATCTTAGGATTGGTGAAAAGATTCACTCCAAGCTATGAGTAATAAGGTATTTAGGTTTGTATATAACTTGGTAGTGCAACAATAGTGAGAAGAGTAATTATTTGCCTTAGATGGTTCAAATATGACATAAGTGTAAGATCTACTTGATATGGATATATGAGTCTAACTTAGGGTGGGAAGGATCAAAAGAAAACTCATAAAGGAGGGAAAGGTAGGGTATAAAATAAGATTTGTGAATTATAGACAAATGAAATCTTTTAAAACTAGATCCTAATCTATGGGTTAGATAAGTATTCAAAGAATTAATTCTTATTAAAATTTAATATTAGAACATAAAATATAAAAACATAGTTAATAGTTCTAGGAAAATAAAATATTTTAAACTTTAGTGCAAATACTCAAAGGTTATTGCATATGTATGATTGTAATTACTCATATACAAAGGGATGTTATGTTTATTAAACACAAAGCATTCAAAAAACACTTCTACACTACCCAAATATCAATAATACTTAAATGGTGGAACTTCTTCAATGAATCATAGGTATGGACAAGAATAAAATTTTCAAAAGAAGATAAATTTGTAGAAGAATTTGTAGAATTTATTATTCACCTTAATATCCAAAATTCTCCTCCATTTATAATTTATATCTTTATAGCTTGGGAAGGGGTTGCCTCATCTTCCAATAAATATCTAATTTTACATTTATAATAATAGACTCAAGAGTCATAATTCATTTAAAATATGCATGTACAATATATGCATAAGACAATTGACCAAAATTACATGATATAAAAATCAATACATATATATGCTTCAAATATAAAAGAAACACAAGTCTTGGTACATCAGAAACATGAATTATCTCTAGTTCCCACTTGGCACTACTAGAAGAGGAATATGACTGCATGCTCGATTTAGTATCAAAAAATAGACTGAGCCTTTGCATGTGAAAATTCAATCAAATTGGACTTAATATGAAAAATTTACAACTACGTAAATTTACACTTAATGTTGAGTGCCTAAAATAGGAACTATACTTTATGTTGTATTAACAAATTGTTTAATATCCTTGAGTTTCTCATATAGTGCATAGGCAATGTCAAACTCAACATTAATTATTTTTAAAATTGAACATATATGGCTTAAATATCCATGTGATTTCAACCAATAGTCTCTTACGTTAAGCTTTTGAGGCTATGAATTTAGCTCTAAATTCCTCTACCTCAATTACCTTGTACTTTGCAAAATTGATCAATTGTAATTCTTTTCATTGGTATTATATATCATGCCCTCTACCTTAGTCTTTAATGTTTTTTCAGTGGCTCTAAGCAATTCTTAAAAATTAAGATTATTTACAAATTGCCTTGTAGAGTTGATTACACTTGTAACCCTTATATCTTTCAAAAAAAATATGGCCTCTCTTTCTCAACTCAAAAATATAAATATCAAAGCCTTTATTTATTGGTGCAAATTAAAGACACTATCTATCTTATAAATCATGTAATTTAAGGTGCACACAAATTCTTGATCAAACATTAGATTCAAATGACCATGGGTAATATTCCTTACACATTATACTAAAAATTTCAGCCTATTTTATAACTTTTTAATTAGTTCTCATAGGTTAATACCTTTCCCCAATGAGGCTAGGACACAACCTAGAAAGTCCTTGTGTTCATGATATTGTACAATTTCTTAGTTGTAATCTAAATATTATCCATTATTTCCCTAGGAGCATGAATGATCTATATTTATAAAATCATTTTCTTATACATGTCTTGGCTCCTATAGATTTCATTCATAACCTCCCCAATTGAATCCACAAAGGAAAAAACATCCTCTTCATACTTTTTAGTGTCAGTGGGGTTCTTTTTCTATTTCTTGGCCAAAGGGAAAAATTCTCCCTTTGATATTATACTATTTATTACCCTCTCCTATTTACTTCTTTCAGCTTTCTTACCATCTAAATAGTGTCAAATTTCCTATCAAATCTTTTACTTATTGTTGGTACTTTTATTAGGACCAAGCCCATCATTTTCTTTTTTTTTCCTTGGGAGTCTTTAACCCAAGAAGGAATAACGATCTCCCCTTGTTCTTTAGATTGAGTGGCCTATATAAAGGTATAATGTGAGATGGATCCTAGTGGAAATATTGAGGAACTTATTTGGATAGGTAGTTAGAGAGGTGGTTGACTGACCTTGCTCCATCCAAAGATATGTCCCTAAGGTGTAGTATCTACCATGTACCTTGTATGTCCCAAAATATTTGAGATAGTCATGATAAAAGACTTGATTTGATTGGATTGATAGGTATACAAGTATAATTAGTATATGGACTTGAGGGTGTAGGTCATGCTTATAGATCAAAAATATAAATAGTTACCAGGTTCTCAAAATGGACCCTCCTACTAGGGTCTGAGGTCTAGACGTTATTAAAGTTGAAGTTGAAATAATTAAAGAATCAGAGGAACCATAATGTTATGGCCCAAATCCCTCAATATTGTTATGGGAAAATAATGGATTAGTTTTAAACAATATTTATATAATGATTCATATGGAGAGACAGATGCAACAATTGGACTAGTAAAAGGGAACTTGAAAACACTAGTATTTACAATTATAAAGAAACAAGTAAGAGAAGACAATACCTTATTAAGGGGCCAATTTTCTTCTTCAAAGACAATATTTTGCTCTTATGGCAGGCTAGTCTATCTTTTTCTTTACCAATTTATTATGACTATGTATCCTTTGCTATATCAATTATTCCAGTTTCACCCCTTTGTTCTTCTTCCCCCATAGTATCTAGTTCCTCCTCTCCATCATCACTAGCATAATATATAAATGAGATTTATTTTACATGTTCTTATTCCTCATAAATAGGACTTTCATGAATAGATAAACCCTCTAAGGGTCTTTATTTTGCTTTGGAAATATTGGGAGAGACTAGAAGGGTTTTAGGCTTCCTTTGATAAGTAACAATGAGTGATAGAGTGTAAATGGGTACTTACCTTGAGTTGAATGAAATGGAAGATAAAGGGGAATTAGTAGATTGATGTGGAGTGTAATGGAAGATGTGATAGGACGTCAAATGAAAGTAAGGGATATAAGAGATGGCATTACTATAAAATAATACTATAAAATAATTCTATAAAATTTTGGGAAAGCTTACCTATTGAATCGTAAGAGATGATGCCCTTGTAGTTACTATAGAAGATTTCTCAATGGATAATATTTGAGGCCTTGGGAATCCACAAAGAATGGTTTTTATAATTTATGGATGCATCTCTATTTGAGTGGCATGCTCTTCCACTTAGTCATATTCTTCTTACTAAGGAGAGGGAGGGGTTCTTATCTTGGAGGTGATTGAGCCTACTATTGAGGTCATTGATAGCCTGCATCTCTATTTGTGTCTTCCATGATACTACCTACCCCTTCTATAGTGATTAAAGGGTTATATTGATTAATTTGTGCAACTACCATTGGATTATAGTGGTTTTTGATTTGTCTATAGATGTCAGATTCATCTTGAGCATTGATGGAAATTTCATCATGTTCAAATATTGTATGCCTATAAGGAATTTGGAATCCATTCCTTGTGAGATCACTAAAATATTTTCTAACTTTCCTCTTAGGGTCCTAGACTCTATGTTTTTATTCCTTAAAGCCACATTTGAACCTAAACTTGCCAACTACATTGAGGTGCCTCCTTACTGAATAATGTATTTGACCTATTTTGAGAGGAGTTTTGTGGTAATACCCATAATTTTTAGTAGAAAGGTCATAATACACACTATTGTATATTTCATGTGTAATATCTTATATTTCCAAATTATCAAAGTCATAAATGGTAAAATATAGGAGAGGTACCCTTGTTCCCTCTATCCTAATTATGGTACAATCATGATAGTACCAATAATCACCTCTCTTATCTATACTCCTCATATTTTAAGAAATCCTAGGTATCTAATGCCCATAGATTACTTGGTAATCTTGTGAATAAATATCCTCTAAAATCATTTTAAATTTAGATTTGAACTTGTAAACATGGAACATGGAGAAATCATCACAAAACCTATTCTTAATATATTCAGTAGATGACTCCCAATAATTGTGTCTATTATTCCCATGACTACATCCATCATGTAGGACATCATGTAATAATATATGCTATAGAGATTCTAATGAAATCAAAAGATTTCTTCCCTTAGACTAATAATTATAATATCATCGAGTGCCACAATTTTTTCCATAGTCAAAATAATATCTCGTAGGGGTACCCACTCCTCATGTACATAAGTAGTGCTAGAAAAACCATACAATATATTCATAAGGCCATGGTTATTCTAATACCTAGTCTAAATTTAAATATGCATACTAAATAGATAACACCTTTAATAGTCATTTTTATCCTTTCTTAAGTCATTGATTAAGTTTACCCACAACCGTGTTATCTTTTAACTAGGCATTGGCAGACACCTAGTCATAAGTCACTTCGAGCATTTGGATCTAAAAATATTTCTCAAATGCCTCTCTAGAAATGTAGGCTACTAAATTTATATGAAGTCTAAAGTTAAAAATATCCTTGTTAATTAAACCATTAATAAATATATCCCATAGAAGGTCAATACAAGGTGTTATCTTAGATTTAACACCTGTGTTGTATAATCCTATGGCCTTGATTTCTATCAAGTCATCAATGTTCCTTAGGTCATACTCAAACATATGGTCTTGTGATGAACATGGATTTGTGTCATGGAACTTATCCCAAATGGATAAATAATGGGGGAATCAAGACCCAAGTGTTAGTTTATCAAACATTGTATCCATATATTCAGGCCTGCTTATAATGGTGTCTGAAGAAGGAGGTTGACATACTTGTGATGAATATGACATTGATATATTGTAAATAAATTTAAATCTATATAAAGGTGATTAAAAATACATGTAGGTTTACTAAGAGAAAGACAAGGGATTTTGGTAATAGGGTAACTCAAATTCACAATTTATTATGTATGCCCAATGTAACTTTATCCTCAACATGTAGTGATTTAGTTCCTATTATTTCATCCCTTGAGAAATTGACTACTTTAATTATTTCATCATTGGTTCCATAAATAGTTCCCATAATCTCCAATCTAAAATTATCAAGTATTGCTTGTAGAAAATTTTCAAAAATGCGTCTAACCACTACAAACCCAATGTAGCTTTATCCTCAATATGTAGTGCCTTAGTTCCTATGATTTTATCCCTTTAAAAATTAACCAATTGCATTATTTCATCATTGGTTCTATAAAAAATTATCACAATATTCACTCTAAAATTATCAAGTGTTGCTTGTAGAAGATTTTCAAAAATGGGTCTAAGCATTAACTACCCCTTTGTGGTGCCTACCTGAGTAACTCTTAATTTTGTTAAGATAGAGATTGGTTCCATTTCTTGGTTTGTGACTTTTTGAACCAGAGATCACATCTCTTGATTCCATTAAAGTAAGTTTTCCCTTATGGTAGCAATGTAATTATGTGCCCAAGTAGCCTCTGAGGTTGTTAATAAATTCAAATGGGCATAAGCCTTATTCATTATTTCTTAAATTATAAAATTCTTCTTGTCATCAATCTATTTTATTCTATTAAACAATTTAAGAATATCTCCCCACTTGGGTTTAGAGGTGGCCTTTGTGTACCTTATTAAATGAATGGTGTCAAATAGATTCCTAGTTATCCCTTGTAGGTTATCAACTATTTATTTGAAAGCCTAGATGATAGTCACCTTTGGTTACCTATGTAATGGTTGATCAAAAATTTTAAACATCTTTCTTATGAATCCTTTAGCAACATATTCAAAAGTATAGAGGTCCTCCCTATATCTATTTATGTTTTAGGGATTTAATTTTCTTCATTTTTTCAAAGACAATATGTATTTTCAATGTTCTATCTCAAACGATTGACCTTTAACAACCATAATTTTCCTCTTAACCTTTCTCAAGGTGTTTTTATATTTATCAAAATAAAAATCTAATGTGGGTTGCCCAGTTATCACTAAATCTTGTCTCCCTACTTATTCCTATTGAAACTAATGAATCCATGAAGGAATGTTAAGTGTAACTTGTTTCTCTATTTTCTCTATTTGTGCCATAGGAGTAGCTAATAGGGATTGTCCTAGAGATGGTATGGACTTAGGGGAAGATGTCCCTATTACAAAAAAAGGAGGAATATATTTCCTCCATCTAATAATCTAACTTTGGAATAGTGTATCAATTACATATTTGGATTTACTAAATTATTTATGGACTGAGACCATAGGTGAGTCTACCTAGGGTGATTGGCCAATAGGCATCTCTAATTATGTATTCAAACTAGGGGGTGGTTTGTGTATCAAAAAATCATGTGGACACTAAGTTTTCAAACTGTACTATTTTGATTAGCTTAGGGAACTATGGACTAGTTCCAATATAGAATAAATAGGTCACTAGGGTGATCAATAGGTTTTTAAAATAGTAAATGATATAAATGTGTTCATCCATAGTAGTCACAGTAGTAGTGGCAAGGTCCATAATAGTAAGTTGGACTTTAGTAGGCAAGATTGGAATTATAGCTACCTAAGGATAGTTTATTTGACTCAAATAATGAAAATAATGCAAAGAATATACTACACCAATTATAGTTACAATAATCAAGGTAGTTACTATGAATGACATCTTAGAGGAATTACAACCAGGAAAGAGATAACTAGGGTATTGGTTATTATGGTTTTCAAAGGTGGAAAGTTTATAGGTGTAGTTGGGGATGGCCCATATGTTGTAATATGTAGTTTTGATTTTGCCTCTCATTCTACATCTCCTCTATGCAATAATAATTCAGTATCCATTGAGTTAACATCTCCCTAGTTGACTTCTTTAGATTCTTATAGGAACTAGGAGATTTCTTCGGTCATTCTTTGATCATCTTCCTCTATTTATATTATCTCATCAAATGATTATGTCTCTTTTGTATCAATATTTTATAACCACTCTTCTTCATCTCCCCTTATTTTATCCTCCTTCTCACTATCATAAATCTAAATAGGGTCTGACCCTAGTTCACCCTTTCTTTTCTCTTTCCTTTCCTTGGGATAAATTGCTCGTTTTTCCTCTACTTCCACATTTTGAGGTGAAACTAGACGGTTATTTTGCTTTCATATACATGTCATTATTGGTTTTGAAACAATAAAGGCTACCCTAGTTGAAGTTCGAATGGGATATGAAGTGGTCATAGTGGTAGCAAATGGTGAGGGAGTGGGTAGAGTGGTGACCACTTGAGGAATGGTAGGTGGTGAAGATGCAAATCTAGTAGAATGAAGTACTACCAATGGTGGTATAATTCTCATGGTAGGTGGTAATTAATATGGTTATCTAGGTGACTAGGGCATCACTACTAGTGGAGACAAAGAAGGAAAATCAACATGAACTTGGGACAACAAGGAAGGAATACTGACTTGCTATGATATGGTCAATGGAGGAGGAAGAAGCATAGATAAAAGTCTAATTAATGTATTAGGACATGCAGGTATCTACTCTTAAGTTGTGTATTGAGGGGAGTAACAATAAATATATGTGTATGGGATCCTAGAGGTGTTAAATATCCTTATTAAATATAAGCTTTCTTATATGGGATAGCTTATTCTTTCATTTCTTTTTTTGCCTGAGGAGTGGGGGGTGTGAATAGGTTTAAAAACGCATTCCTCTTTGTCAAATCTCTTGGCATCCTTGCTAATGATAGTAGGATCATATTATATCCTCTACACAAAAATCATAGACATGTTGGATCTATGAATCCTTATCCTTACTTAAGTATCATCTTCAACATTCATGAACATAATATCATGATCATAGGACTGATGTCCATAGTTAATTATCACTTTTGTTTCATAATTTTTAATATGTTCTCTAACATTTCTCCTAGGGTCCTAGTATCTAAAATGTGAGAATTTAAACACATAATATGCCATAATATTTCCACCAAAATGAAGGTGCTCCCAACTTATGTACTAAATCCTACCAATATTGAGAGGGGTTGGATGGATGGTTGCTTGCTTGGATTTTCTAAGTTAGTATCAACATTGTCCACCAATTGGGCAACAATTTTTTATTCAACTATTTTATCAAGAAAAATTATTGGTAGGTAAAAAGGATGTTCCTTTATGCCTTAAATTATGATTATTGTGCACTTAAGGTATAACCATTAATTTTCCATCTTTTGAATGGTTTTCTTTATAGGGTTAGAGAGCATGGGCATGTTCTTCCCATAAATTGTTTCATACACCATGGGATAAAAAGACTTAGCTGTATTTTTCATGTTATCCCTAAATTTATGCACATTAATAACATTAAATTCATCACATAGCCTATTATTGGGGTAGTCTAGAGATGGTTTCCAAGGCTACTCATAGGATGAATGCATAGTTGTAGTCACTGCATCTACTATATAGGACATCATATAGAAGTTACCATCAAATGAGATTATAGGACTTGTGAGTTTCAAAATAAAATTTGTGTTGATAATATCTCCTAAGGCAATGATTGATCTGGGCAACAATTCAAGCAATAATTCAAGCGATGGTTCTACCCCAATTGATGATGGAGCTTTTGAGAGCCATAACTTTTGCACCATGTCTCTGATTGACTCCCTATTTGAACTATTAGAAAGATAAAAATGAGGAGAACATGGTGAGATGTTACCCAAATTTTATCAATGGGTTTTAACCCTTGAAAACCCAATGTAATTTCCCTCAATTTATATATTAGTAGTGCAGTTTAAAAATAGTAAGTTTATAAAAATAGTAATTCCTCAAATTCTATATTGTTTTAAATCATGAAAGTCAAACCACTTAATCTCTCTCAATATTTGTGACCTTACAAATCCTCCTCCTACCTTAAAAATGTGTATAAATGAAGATGTAATCCAAAATGGAAATCAGACATCTCTTCCTAGAGATAAGCATATGGCTGTATTTATAACCTTGAGTAATAAAACATCTCTTCTCAGAGAAATAATTATTACTATGTTATTTTCATTTTATTGAAATATCTATCAATTAAAACTTTTAAATTTTGGATCAATGGTATCAAATCAATTTGTATTGAGAGTGTATGACCCTGAGGATGAGGTCAGGCTATAAGAATCTTAGGTGGAGAATAATAGAGCTTCCAAATTATCCACCTATTCACTCCAAATGACCTCAAATTTTTTATGAAAATGAGACATCTGATCCCTTTAAGGAAATGGTGAATGAAGCCCTCCAATGGAAACAAGCATAAATGTAATAATTTACCCAAATTCTCAAATAAATCTTGATGGAAAATTTTGGTTCCTCATCTGCACTTCCTAGCTCCTCATCCATGGAACATCCTTTCAATGCCCCAAAACCCTTCAAGGTTTAGGTGAATTTTGATATCCCTACATTTGATGGAAAAATCAATGTTGATGCAGTAAAATTGGTTGGATCAGTTGTCTTCCTACTTTTTTGTAAATAAATTCATCGATGGAGAAATGATCACTTTTGCTCTTTTGAAAGCATCATTACCCATGAAAAATTGATGGGAAGTGTACAAAAATATTTTTTAGTATAGATGACATTGACCTTGAGATGGAACCTACCTAGGATGATTTCATGGAAGCAGTAAAGGAAGAATACTATCCCATTGGAGCATATGACGATCTTTACATATAATGGAAACAACTTCACCAAGGTAAGGACCAATATGTTCAACATTACACTAACTTTTTTCATTCTCTATCTATGAGATTGGGCATCCAAAAAAGTGATAAACATAAGACTCTAAAATATCATGATGGAATACAATGGTACATACAGGGGAAATAGAACTCTTCAATTTAGAAACCCTCAGTGAGGCATACAAGTTCATAGTGAAGATTGAGTAGAAGCATGGAAGAAAGAATATGAAGAGTAAGCCTTAAAAATTGAAAAGTGACAAGGAAGGTCAAACATGAAGTCAAAATTGGAAGAAAAAGGAGTAACCATAGAATGGGAAGATTGGAAAATGGTGTGATTACCAAAAAATTGGAACTCACTCCAAAGAAGAATGTCAAGCCATCAAGTCACTACTTTCTGAGTCATAATACTCAACATCTACTACTTTGTCTCATACACACCTTGTAGTCAAAGAGGATGAAGAAGAAATTGTAGATGCTGAGCCTGATACCATCATTACTTCACATAGACCCATGAGGAAAGGCCAAATGATAAGGACATGTTTTTTCACTCCAAATTATGGGTAAAATTTAAGCCTCTACATTTCATTCTTGATAGTGGGAGTTAAAAGAATTTAATCTCTACTAAAGTTGTGAAAAGTCTAAATCTATCCATGAAGCCTCACCCAAAGCCATATAGTATTAAATGGTTTAGCCCAAGGAGAGACCTCCATGTCACCCATCTGTGTCTTCTTTCATATGCAATAAAACCTTTCCAAGATGAAGTCTTGTGTGATATGGTCAACATAGATGTTTATGATGTACTCCTTGGTCAGCGATTCATGTATGATCGATATGGCATCTATGAATCATGAACCCAAAGAATCAACCTCACTCCTATAATGTGATGCTATAGGGTACAAGAGGTACCACCTCCCATATCTATCTTCCTAATTAGTGATAAGCAATATAAGAGATTGGTGGAAAAGATAAAACAATTCATTCTCATGGTGGTCAAACCATAGAAATCCAAGAAGGTTGATGTTGTAATCCTGACTACATAATCAACACAACAATAAAAGTAGATGGGACAAATCATGGGAGAATATGATGACTTATTCAAGTCACCCATAGGAGTTCCACTTCATTTTTAGGTAAAACATATTATCGATTTGATATTAGGATCACCTTTGCCTAACATTATTGTGTATTGTAGATCAATTTTGGATAATGATGAGATAAAAAGATAGATTCAGGAATTGATTAAAAAAGGTCACATCAAGCCAAGCTCTTCACCCTATGGTAGCCCAATTATCCTAGTACCAAATAAATATGGGCCATGTAGGCTTTGCATTAACTATCAATCCCTAAATAAAATCACTATGATGAATCACTACCCCCTCCCCAAGATTGATGACCTAGTGGACCAACTCTGTGGTGCAAATTTCTTCACCAAAATTGATCTCAAATACAGCTATCACCAAATTCTCATCGATCCCATCGATGTTTGGAAGAATACATTCAAATCTAAGGAGGGGCTCTTCAAATGGTTGGTTATGCCTTTTGGCTTTACTAATGCACCTACAACCTTCATGAGGATGATGGATGACATCCTATGACCCTTCACCAACTCATTCATGGTTGTTTACCTAGATGAAATAATCATCTACAATAGAACATGGGAGGAACATCTACAGCATGTCCATAAAGTGCTTTAAACTCTTTGGGATCATAAGTTATATAAAAATCTCAAAAAATGCACATTTGGGATGAAAAAAATTTAGTACCTAGGGTATGTTGTGAATGAGGAAGGGGTCCATGTCGATCTAGAGAAGATTTAAGTTATTTAAGAATGGCCTACACTAAGGACCCTCATAGAACTTCATAGCTTCTTGGGTCTTACAAATTTATATCATAGGTTTGTTCTTGGATTCTCACATGTTGCTTGGCCACTAACCCAAGTGACTAAAGGAGGAACTAAAGTTACATTTCAATGGGGTGAAATACAACAAAGGGCATTTGAGAATTTGACTAACAGACTTTGCTTAGCCCCTATTCTTGCCTTGCCATATTTATATCAATATTTTGAGTTGATGATAGATGCATTTGAATATGTCATGAGAGTTGTCATCATGAAACATGGACATCCTATTACATATTAAAGTGAAACTTTCACTGATACAGTCAAGAAATCCTTGACATATGACAAGGAGCTCTATGCCATTATGCAAGCCTACAAACAATGAAAAAACTACATCTTACAGAAAGAGACGGTCATCTACATTGAAAATAGACCATTTGAATTCATTTAGACATAGAGAAAACTACAAAATGAAATGCACCAAAAGTGGGCCACATACTTACAATAATTTCATCTGATAATCAAACATAAAAATGGAAGATCAAATATGGCCACAGATTATCTGATCTGCTTTCCAATTACTACACTCATAATAGTTATTAACCTGTACAGATATGAGACTACTACTTGGGGTGATCTGTATGAAGCAGATCCTACCTTTGCTAATACATATTAGGTGTTTCAAGAAGGTAAAAATGTTTCTAATTTCTATTTGCAAGATAATGTCCTTTTTCACATGGGGCACAACTATGTTCCAACTGTAGAGAAATAGAAGATTATATGAGAAGCACATTTTAGTAGGATAATTAGACACTTTGGTGTAGAGAAGACATTGGCAGTTCTTCAAAAACACTTCTACTGGCCCCATATGTGAAAGGATGTGGAAAGCTACCTTAAATATTGCACCCCATGTGAGATAGCCAAGCCAACAAATAATAAGCAAGGACTGTACATGTCATTGCTAGAACCAACCAAGACTTGGGAATATGTCTCAATGGATTTTATTTTAGGTTTGCCCACTTTAAAACATGGCAAGGACTATATTTTTATTGTAGTTTATCATTCTTAAAAAATGGCTATCATGATTGCTTGTAAGAAAAATATATCTACTGAAGAAACTACTCAACTATATTTTAGTCATGTATGGCTCCATTTTGGTCTCCCCAAGTGCATTGTCTTAGATAGAGGTAGCAGGTTCCTAAGTATCTTTTGGTCCACTCTATGGAATATGATGGATACCAAACTGATGAAGTCCATAGCCTTCCATCCACAGACTGATGGTTAGACAGAAGTGGTGAACCTTCTGATTGTTCACATGATTCAGATGTATCACTCCAAAAATCTATGCACATGGGATAAGGGGCTTCTTTTCACATTACATGGATACAATTGAGCCTTACACAACTCAACCAAGCACAGTCTATTCCAAGTTTGCTTTGGGTTCCAACCCTTGACACCAATTTATATATCCATTCCATTATCCACCATGGAATACACAACTCATAGGAGATCTAAGGTAGCAAAAGCAACAAAGTTCATTGAACAAATGCAATACATCCAGTAGCAAGTTCATGACATCTTGGAGAAGATGAATCAGAAGTATAAGCAATGCCATGACAAACATAGAATTTCATACCATTTTTCTATGGGTGACAAGGTTTGGTTATGGCTTCAAAATAAATGACTTGTAGGCCCACAAAAAAAAATTGGCCTCTACGATATGGTCTTTACACCATCACCAAAAAAGTTGGAGAAAATGCTTTTGAGTTGAACCTACCAGTCTACCTTGGTTTGCATCCAATATTTAACATGGAGCTCCTCAAACCATATCATCCACCTCTATTGGACACTTTAGTCATAACATAATAACTAAACATTGATGAGCTTGATCTATAGAGTTTTGCTCTAGTGGAGGAGGATCAACTTGCGGACACCTAGATGAAGACAACAAGAGGATCCTCTATTCCTCTTTATCAGGTGGTCAAAAGGGGCCAACTTAGCCACTAAGGTGAGTGGCACATAACAATAAAATTAAGACATAACTGCCACACCTAATGAGGAATATTGATGCACTGGGGACCATTACTTCTCAAGGATGGAGGAATGATCTGGGTAACAATTCAGGTGATAATTTGGGTAATGGTTCTACCCTAATTTATGATAGCACTTCTGAGATCCATAATTTTTTCACCATAGCTCTTATTGACTCCCCATTTGAACCATTAGAAAGCTAAGAATGAGGAAAACATGGTGAGATGGCACTGATCTTTTCTTGGTGGGTTTCGAACCCTGAAAACCGAATGGAAGTGCCCTAAATTTATATTTTAGTAGTTCAGTCTATAAATAGTAAGTTTTTATAAATAGTAATTATTCAAATTCTATATTGTTGTAAATATTAAAATTCAAACCACTTAATCTCCCTCAATATTGGTGACCTTACACATCATCCTCCTACCTTCAAAATGTGTATAAATGAAGATGTAACCCAAAATGGAAATCAAACATCACTTCATCGAGATATGCATATGGTTGTATTTACAATCTTGAGTAATAAAACATCTCTTCTTAGAGAAATCATTATTACTTTGTTATTTTCATGTTCTTAAAATATCTGTCAATCAAAACTTCTAAGTTTTGGATCAATGATATTTTGGAAGTTAAAATCATGTCCAATAAAGGGACCCATACCTCATTGACATAAGTGATGGTTTAAAAAGCATATATTATGTTTAACAAGGCTATAATGATTCTCACACTTGGCTTGAAGACCAAAATGTGGATAGCTAAGGTAGGGCCCTGAACTAAAAATTTTATTGGGTTGTCATCCTATTATTGAAACTTATTATTGATGTTATTTTTAAAAAACCATCAGTTCAACCTGTCCTTCTTGTATGACATATTTGGTAGAGGGAGACTATAATACCTCTAAAAGGCATTTCCACTTATATATGCAATTGGTTTTTTTCCAAGCCTAAAGTGTAATATTTTCTCAATAACCTTGTCATTCATGAATAAATAGAATAATGTCAATGCAAGGCATTAGCTCTAGTTTGGCTGATATGTTGTGATGATCGATTGCTTTGATGGATAGGAGGTCATCCTTATATCTACATGTGAAAATGGAAATATGATTCTTAGCCTTGTATGGTTCAAATACATCAACCATATCTTAAACAGAGGAATAATGTTTGAAATTAGAGTTTAGAGCCATTGAATTAAATTTTGTATCTATGTATTCAATTAGTCCCACAGTTGAGTATACAGAAGGGATTGGGATATGAGTTGATGAATCCATTAAAAGTCTAGTATTGGAAATGTTTTTCTTTATGAATAAAGTATAAATTATTAGTTGTAATGGAGTTGTGGATTAACATTTTTCACTTGAGCTCAAAATTAACAACACTTATAATAGCTAGGAGGTAATGTAATTAGACTAGAATTGACAATTCAAAATATATTAATTTAGTTGCATTGGATTTGAGAATTGAATGCATTAATTATTCAATTCATGAGAATTAAGTGCAATAATGACATTCTTTCTTTTCCATGTTTATTATTTTCATTTGAATTTCATAATACCAAACTTCATGACTTTTATTATCATGTGGCTCTTTCACATTGTATCAAATGCTTAGTTATCTTAATATGGTATATGTCTCTCTTTCTCTCTCTCTTCATCTTGGTTTTGATGTCTTCATTATTTTATTACATGCATTTGAAAGACACATGTCTATATGTCATTATTTAGATTTTAGCTAAGTCATAGCTTTCTATGCTTCATCTCTTTGGCCATGGGATAGAAAAATGATGACAATTGGATAGTTCTTGTTGTTTTACTCACCAAAAAAATTCATAGATAGGTATGTGCTGACATCACCTCTAAGATAATGGGATGGTGACACTTGGAAAGATCCAAATGATCTACTTGCCTAGAATTTTTTGTACAAAGTTTCATGTTAACATCACCTCCAAGATAGAGGCATGGTGATAATAGAGAATAACCTAATGATCTTCTTGCTTAGGTTTATCAATAAAAAAGTATATTCTAACATCATCTTTAGACTAGTGGGATGGTGACACTTGGCAAGACCCCAATAATCAGCTTGCTAGGTGACAATTTAAAAATGACTACACTAATGTCATTTATATATGACTTGAATTCTTTACTTAAGATCTGAGCTAAAAATTTGATTCCAAATGGAAATAAAAAATGAGTTCCATGAGGGATCGAGAGATGCATAAGCATGGAATAACCTATTTAAGACATAACAAAGGCAAAGACTTGACTAAAAGTAAAAAAAAATACAACATGATCAACCATCAAATCATAAATCAAACATGTTGATAGTCACCTTTCAAAAATAAAATCAAAGTCAAAATATAAATAATGCATATGGCTTATGCACAAATTTAGTTCTCCTTCTGCTACGCCCCTAACCTATCACATGCATGAGGATAGTATTAGCCGACTTATGGCTTACTTATCCTTCTTTGACATTATATTGTGGCCGACTTGCGGCTAACTTGTGGCTTTCTTTAGATTAGTAGGTCGGCCTATGGAGTAACCATGGCCTAGTTAGACTATATATAGGAGGTAGTGGGTAATCATTTATCATCATTGTGAATTCTATTGTTATTGAAGCTTGTGGAGGTTGCCCCCTCGAAGTGGCTTATCTATTATCATATTTTCAGATATATTTCAGTCATATTTGGATATAATTCTGCTGTTATACTGAATTCTTGAAGTAATTTCATTACAAGTGGTATCAGAGCTGCGATTTGGGCAATCTTGTGGGCGAAACACTAATTTTGCGATATATAAAAAACAGATGTGAATTTCTCAAAATTTGTTTTACTGAAGATCAGAAATAATTACATAAATCTTCCATTAAAATTTCATATCATTTGGATCTGTTTTTAAAAAGTTATCGCTATTTTATGATTTTTCATAAAATTGCTCTATTGTGCGTAATTCAAAGAATTTTTCTGAGTTGTTTACATTTTTGGAAAGCTTAGGAAAATTTGGATACGGTTTGTTCTTTGTATATTTTTAATTGAGGTCGACATAATTCCAAAATTACTTGGTCAAAGTTGGGTCAAAATTGTCAATAAGGGTCGACATTGTAAAACCCTTTTATGGCAGGTCCACAAACTCGGGGCCGAGGAAAGGGGGCTGAAACTCTAGGAAAAAATCCTAACAAGGATGATATGGAGTCATAAGGGGGGTGTAATAGACCCTTTGTACCAGGGTTTTCTTACATAGATCACAAAGTGAGCCAGCTTGACTATAGTATGCAAGGCATTCAGAGTGAGGTGCAAGACCTACAATCTAATATGCAATCCATACAAGATAGTTTGGGATATATCATGACAGCTTTGAATATTAATCAATCAAATCATCAAGCTAACTCTATTTCAAAAACCCACTAGGGTGGTTCTCCTAACCAGTCTACTTCAAATCCAACTCCATGGCCACAGAAGAACCTATTACCAAAAGTGGATATGCGCAAATTCAATGGAAAAGATCCACTCAATTGGCTCAACCAAATGGATAGTTTTTTTGACCTACATCAGATTCCACTTGGATATAAGGTCACCATGGCATCTTTGTATCTTGAACCTGATCAATTCATTTGGTATCGATGGTTGTGTGATCAAAAGAAAAAGATGGGTCTCAATGTCACTTGGAAAATTTTTCAATAGTGTGGCAGATAATTACTTCAGCCAACTAGCAAAATTGTGACAAACTAGCTCCGTCAGGGATTATATTCATCATTTTCAAAACCTATCCTTACGTGTGGAGACAATTTCTGATGCAAACTTGAATGACCTATTTTTGGGTGGACTCAAGGACCACATTCAACATGAGGTACACGTGTTTAATCCACTTAATAGTTTTGAATCTATTATCCTAGCACGTAGAGCTGAGGAAAAATTCCTAGCCAACAAGAGACAGCCATTCACTCACTTCAAAGATCGTAGCATATCATCATCAGCATTTCCTCCACCTACTAGATTGACCCCTCAGCCAATTGAAGAAAAGCGTGCAAAAGGATTATGTTTTGATTGTGATAGCAAGTGGAGTAAAGGACATAGATGTGCTGAGAAGAAGTTATTTTACATTGAGGGACCAAATGAAGATGAAGAAGCAGATGATGCCTCTAATGATGATGAGGAAGATATAGAGGAGGTACCTAAAGATTCCCACCCTACAATCTCTTGTCATGCACTTGCAGGTATTAGCACTCCACAAACTCTTAAGGTGGTGGTTTTCCTCAAGAAACAGAAGGTGACAGTGTTGATTGATTCAGGGAGCACACATAACTTTATAAACCATAAGTTGGCCACTCGATTGAATTATTTCATCTACCCAGCACCAGAATTTCAGGTAATGATTGTAGATGGTGGCACAATTAATTGTTCAAGCAAACGCCATAGTATTAAGCTTACTATGGGTGGGTACAATCTTGACTCTCCTATGTTTGCTATTCCCATGGGTAACACATACATTGTTTTGGGAGTCCAATGGCTCACAACCTTAGGTACCATTGAGATGAACTTCCGAGAACTATTCATGTGCTTTCATTCTGAAGGTAAGAAAATTGAATTACATGGATTACATGCAAAATCTCCACAGTTGGTTAGTTCACATCAGATGACCAAGATGATAAAAAAGGGGGCAAATGGAATTATTGCACAATTATGCTCTATAGAAGTTCAACCCCCAAAGGTATCTACACATCTTGATCTGCAAATAATTCTTGAAGACCACTCATCTATTTTTGGGGCCATGCCAAAAGGACTACCACCAAAAAGAGAATATGATCATGCCATTCAACTAATTCCAGGTAGTCAACCACCAAATATTAGACCATATAGATATCCATATGCACAAAAGAGTGAAATTGAAAAGATGGTCCATGAGATGCTGGAGGCAGGGATCATCAAGCATAGCCAAAGTGCATATTCATCACCAGTGGTCATGGTGTGGAAGAAGGATGACACATGGAGGATGTGCCCCGATTATAGGGAACTCAACAAGTACACCATCAAAGATAAGTTTCCTATTCCAGTAATTGATGATTTACTTGATGAGTTGCATGGTGCTAATTATTTCACAAAATTAGATCTTCGCTCGAGGTACCATCCAATTAGAATCAAGGATGAAGATGTTCATAAAACTGCTTTTAGAACACATGAGGGCCATTATGAGTTTTTGGTAATGCCCTTTGGTCTTACAAATGCACCATCTACTTTTCAAAGTTTGATGAACACTATTTTTAGGCCTTTTCTAAGGAAGTTTGTGCTAGTTTTCTTTGATGACATATTGATTTATAGTCAGACATGGGAAGCACATCTGTAACATGTGAAACAGGTATTGATAGTTTTGGAGAAGCACCAACTTTATGCAAAACCATCTAAATGTGCTTTTGGAGTATAGGAGGTAGAGTACCTTGGTCACATTATTTCCCATAAAGGGGTCAAAGTTGATCCTCAGAAGATCAAAGCAATAATGGAATGGCCCATGCCAAAAACTCTCAAAAACCTTTGAGGTTTTCTTGGACTAACAGGTTACTATAGAAGATTTTTGAAAGGTTATGGCAGCATAGCAGCTCCACTCACTGCATTGCTAAAGAAGGATGCTTTCCATTGGAATGATGATGCCACCAAAGCATTTGAGAAACTAAAAGTAGCTACGTGCACCACTCCAGTTTTGGCTACTCCAGACTTCTCACAAACATTCATTGTTGAATGTGATTCTTCTGGGTATGGATTGGGGGCAGTACTAATGCAGGAAGGAAGACCCATTGCATTTGAAATTCATCAATTCAAAGGTAAGAATCTACAAAAACCTGTCTATGAGAAAGAAATGATGGCTATTCTTCATGCAGTTAAACAATGGAGACCTTATCTGATGGGTAGACACTTTAAGGTGAAAACGGATCATGATAGTCTCAAATACTTTTTGGAGCAAAGATTATCATCTGAGGAATAACAAAAATGGGTAACCAAAATGTTGGGTTATGATTTTGAAATCATCTACAAGAAGGGTAAAGATAATGTAGTAGTAGATGCATTATCTAGACGGGATGCATCCACAGAAGCATTACTTGGTGCAATGTCCATATTGCAAGCAGATTGGGTGGATAAAGCTAGGTTAGAATGGGAGCAAGACCAAGATACACAGGTTCTGATTTAGAATCTCCAGTAAGGTACTTTATCCTCTGACAAATTTGAATGGAAAGGTAATGTCCTATGGTATAAAGGTAGGTTATACTTGTGCAAAACTTCAAAGCTTAAGCATAAGCTTCTTGCAGAGTTGCATGCATCTCCACTTGGGGGACACTCAAGGTTCTTGAAAACTTATCATAGAATTAAGAAAGAATTATTTTGGGAAGGACTCAAGGGAGATGTACAAAAGTTTGTGGAATAATGCATGATATGCCAACAGAATAAAGGTGAAACAGTTAAGACCCCAGGTTTGTTACAACCATTAGCAATTCCTAGTCAAAGGTGGGAGGAGGTTTCCATGGATTTCATCACTGGGTTGCCTTGTTCTAAAGGTAATAATGTTATTTTGGTCATTGTGGATAGGCTTACAAAATATGCCCATTTTTGTGCTCTCTCACACCCATTTTCAGCAAGTACCGTTGCGGCTATTTTTATGGAAGCAGTTCTCAAATTACATGGAACCCCAAAAATAATTGTAAGTGATCGTGATCCTATTTTCACTAGTAATTTCTGCACTGAACTATTTTCTTGTTTGGGTACTCAGCTAGCTCATAGCTCATCTTACCACCCCCAATCTGATGGACAAACTGAAGTGGTTAACAAATGTTTAGAGGGGTATCTCTGTTGTTTTGCATCAGATAAACAAGAACATTGGGTTAAATGGCTACCACTTGCAGAATGGTGGTATAACACATCTTTCCATACCTCTTCTAAAATGTCTCCATTTCTAGCACTATATGGTTACCATCCACCTTCCATCACTTCTTCATTAAAGGTGCACACCAAGGTTCGAGATGTGGAAGAGCACATTCAACATCAACAAGAGGTTTTGGCTAGTTTGAGAGAGAATTTAGCCTTGGAACAAAATAGGATGAAGCAACAAGTAGATCAACACTGGAGTGAGCAAAATTTTGAGGTGGGTGACTGGGTATTTGTTTGTTTGCAACCTTACAAGCAGATGTCCTTGAAGCAACAGAAAAAGGACAATAAACTTGCTCCAAAGTATTATGGCCCTTATCAGGTTCTACAAAAAATTGGAAGTGTGGCTTACAAGCTCGAGTTACCTCATTCATCTCACATACACCCAATATTTCATGTTTCTTGTTTGAAGAAGGTCATTGGACAAAAAGTTTCTACCTAGATAGAGCTTCCAGAACTAGATGAAGAAGGACGAGTCATTTTGGAACCAGAGAAGATCCTCCAAACACGTACTAAGCGGTTGAGAACCAGAGAGATTAAGGAATATTTGATCAAGTGGAAAAACCAAAGCAGTGAAGATGCAACTTGGGAAGGTGAAGAATTTTTGCAACAACATCCACAGTTGTTCAACGTTGAGGACAACGTTGGTTTAAATGGGAAGGGCATGCTACGCCCCTAACCTATCACATGCATGAGGATAGTATTAGCCAACTTATGGCTTACTTATCCCTCTTTGACATTATATTGTGGCCGACTTGTGGCTGACTTGTGGCTTTCTTTAGATTAGTAGGTTGGCCTAGGGAGTAACCATGGCCTAGTTAGACTATATATAGGAGGTAGTGGGTAATCATTTATCATCATTGTGAATTCTATTGTTATTGAAGCTTGTGGAGGTTTCCCCCTCGAAGTGGCTTATGTATTATCATATTTTCAAATATATTTCAGTTATATTTGGATATAATTCTGCAATTATACTGAATTCTTGAAGTAATTTCATTACACCTTCTCAAAGATTAGGGACTTTAGAGATAGAGAAAGTTTTGCAAAGGCATGAAGGCTGCAAGAAACAGAGTAATGCCATCTATCTCAGAAAACTAAAATGAGGCCTAATAGTGAATAATTTTAAAAACTTTGGTTCATAATTACTCCATCATAAGAATACTAGGGCAAAGCATATTAGTTTTGTTAGCCCTAAGAAATCACAAAAAATATGAAAACCCAAGGTTTAAGATAAACCAAAATGACTATTCAATCTTTGATTTTCATACTTCAAGCTTCTATAAATTTAGACTTCAATGATAACCTTAAAATTATAAAATTTAAGACAAATGTCATGAATATATAAGGTTATAAAGACCTTGAATAAATATATTTAGGCAATAGTGGGTCCTAATTTGAATTTTTAAAATGGGCTGTGTGTGTTAGGGCACAACAAATGGTGATTCGGTGGGAATAATACTCAATATTTGAGAACCCAAAATCCTAGTAATGAAACATAACAAAATTTTGTCCCTTCCTAGAAAATAATAAACAAACTATACCTTAAAAGTATGCCCACTTCCTCATGCAACATACTAACCCTTTCCATTCCTTGGATTTGAGTGTGTGATCTTGTGAATTCAATTTTTCATTGTTATGATATTTTTTCACAAAGTCCTGGATAGACACTATAGGTTTCATATTGATCTTAGATTTTATAACCAAATAGTAATAAAATCCTAGGCATTATTCTAATACTAGCTACTCATCCATAACCCTAACATAGATCCTATTATTCTACTCCAATCTTTGCTCTAATACCAGCTATGCATCCATATCCCTAGTAGAGATTACCTAAATCATGTTTTTTTATCAATTTATATGATAATTAATGTTTTTATGTGTGTATTTAAAAAAAAATAGAATAAGGTTTGGGAATCACCATTGACTAATTTTATATATAATAAAACTTATTTAAATTAATACATCCCTATCAATGTGTATCCAATTTTATGTTTATTATCTTCCATCCAAGTGTTATCATGTTGTAGTGCAATTAAACCTTGGAAATGAAAAGTCTTTCTAAAATTTGCATGATTATATCAGATTAAATCTAAGAGGTCTAGTAAACTCATTCAATCAAAGTTGAACTTAATTCAATCACAACACATACCTTAACCCCATAAGCTCTAACACTATTAGAATAAGTCCTTATGAGAGATAGTGGTGCATCCTTGTGATTCATCCCCTTGTTTTTGGTAGTTACTTTATAATATTTATGTGGGAAATCAATTGGTATATTCTTGACTTTTAGAAAACTAATTTAGAAAGCATAACAATTAACCTACTGAAATCAAATGCAAAAATCAAGAAAGATTAATCCTATAAATTAGGAAATATATTCTATAAATAAATAAATATAACATAGAAAACAAGAGATCTACTCTAATCCTACATCTACATTTCCACTTACAATCATTCTGAGGCATCTCTGGTTAGAGCAACCATGAAATAGTGCTTCAAAAACTATCCATTGACTGGAAAGGTGAGTTCATTACCTTGGAGGTATTTCAACTAAAAGGAATTCTTACCTAGGATATATTTTAATTTGATATGGTCCAATCTATAAAGGAGTGAAATTGTCATTTTATCATTTCTTCTCATGTGTTTTATCCCATAGAAACACTAGGTCCTAAATCTTGAAGGCTTTAATCTTGGATCTTTTGTCAAACCATATTTTAATATTATCCTAATATTTTCTAAAGCTTTGAAGTGATTTATCTCTTTAATCCTCCATTTTTACTATGTCAAGTAGTCTAGATTATATTATTTCATCTTCCCCCATGTACTCTTACATAAATTGGTATGTTGGTATCTTTAGAGTAATGGGGAAGATTGTTTGTTGTCCATACACCAAAAAAAAAGGTGAAGCTTTGAGGGCTTGTTTATGCCTTGTTATATCTACCCATAGTTCATATTTTAATAAGAAACACCATTCTCTTGGTTTATCTTAGGCTAGATTTTTTATGACATCCATCATATTTTTGTTGGTAGACTCAACTAATACATTCTATTGTGGATAATAGTTCAAAGAGAACTTGATTGTGATTTGATTATCATTGGCCCATTCTATATATTCAGTGGAATGGAATTTTAGAACATTGTCACAAACTAAGGAAATGGAATTACCAAATATGGTCAATATGTTTTATTTTAGAAACTTGATGACATCAATTTCTATAGAATTATTTGTAACTATAACTTTTATCCTTATAGTGTAGTAGTTAGTAGCTATTAGGATAAACTTGTGCCTTGCTAAAGAGTTTGGGTTTATCACCCCAATAAAATAAAGGGTCCATTCGACAAAGGGATATCCTTTAATGTCTGGCTATAAAGGCATTGAAACATTCACTTCTCTTTTCCAAAATACCTAGTATTCATGATAGGTCATGACATGATTAGGTGCATCTTTAAATATTGTGGGCTTGTAATATCCCATTCTTAGAATTTTTTGAGTTGTTGTGTTACCTAAAAAATTCCCACCACCTATATTCTAATTTAGGTTATCCAAGATATCCAAAAATTCTTCTTATGAAACACATCTCATGTAGATGTCTTCATAATTCTTTCTTTATAAGACTCCCTTCTTGATCATATAATGAGCTGATTTAAACCTAAGGGCTTGCCTTCACTCTTTATCTATCCCCATGGGGCATGTGCCTATGATCAAATAATGGATGATATGAGTGTACCACTCACTATTTATATTAGTCTCATTAATTTATTCAATATTGATGCATGGACCAATCTTGGTCATCAATTGGACAATACTCTATCCTCTCACCACCTTGGCGACTTGATTTTTAGGTCAAACTCTTAAAGTTTAGTCATCCATTTGCACCTTCTTTCCCCCAATTTATTATGGCCAAGTGTGAACTTGATAGATGGGTTTAGAACAATGTAAAATGTCTTGTTTCTCTTAATCTAATTCATAAATTTATTCACAACTTTAATCAAGGCATATATCTATTTATCTATCATAGATTATTTCAACTCTGCATCCTTGAAATTTATTCTCATGAAGGAAATGGGATGTTTATTTTTTTCCACATTATATGTAAGTACAACAACTATATTATTTTCTAAAGTAAACAAATAAAGATATAAATATTTATTGAAGTTTGGACTAATCAAATATGGAGCTTGAGCAGTAGCTATCTTGATGTCTTGAAAATACATCTTAACCTCTATTATCCACTTTATCTTAACATTTTGTTTCATCATGGCATTTAATGGTTTTATAATCTCTAAAAATACATAAATTAATTCTCACAAAAATTTTATCTTACCAAAGAAGTTATTCAGTTCCCTCTCGTTGTTGGGAGGTGTCAACATGGAAATGGATTGAACTCAATTTGGATCAATAGAGATCCCATATTTACTGATGACATGGCCTAGTAGCTTCCCTTTAGTAACTCCAAATATGTTTTTTTTGGATTAAGTGAAACTCCATACCTTTTTAATCTATCAAACACTTTATACAAATGATTTTCATGATCAACTCTAATTTTGAATATATTATTCAGTCATCCAAGTATATGGTTATAGATTTACCAATGATCCCATGGAAAGCATAGTCCATGGATCTTTATAAGGTAGCTCATGTATTTATTAGGCCAAATGACATCCTTATACATGCATAAGTTCCTCACTTCATGTTAAGGATGGTTATCATCATGTCTTCTACTTCCACTAGCACTTAATTTTATCCCAAGAATCTATCCAAGAAGGGCATCATCTTGGACCCTTTTACCATCTGAATAAACTCATCCAATGAAGTTAGTGTGATTATATTTCTATAATGATTGGTTCAAGTTATTGAATTCCATGTAGAGTATGATTTATCTACTCTTATTCTTAACTGGTACTAGATTAGCTACCCAGGTCAAATATCTAATTGGAAAGACAATTCTAACATCTAATAGTTTATGTACCTCCATTTGAATGAGAGGTTACATAATTGGATTAACTATCCTTTGACTCTACCTAAAAGTCTTACGTTCTAGATTTAATATAATGTTATGAGTAATGAATCTAGGGTAAAATATATTAAAGTATTCATATGTCTAGGTGATCATGTCTTTGTATTCTATTAGCATATTCTTCAATTTTTATTTCTCACTTTCAGTGCAACTCAATATAATATTTATATACTGAGGGTGTTTTTTAGTGCAAATTTTCTTTGATAAAATCAAACTCAGTTATTTTAGACTACTTCTAATTTTGAGTTTGTGTATCTATGTCAAAAGATCATTTTAAAGAAACCATTCCTAGGGGGATGTAATTTTCCTTTAATTGTGGAACACCATCTTCTCTCAATTCTTTTATATACATGTACTCCACATTTTTATCATCTATTAGCCAAGATTCAAAGGTCCCATAACTACTCATGAATTAGACAATATATTGATCATCCTAAAATACTTAGAAATTATATGTGTTATCTGGCACAGAAGGATAAGGAACCAACTCTATAAAGAATCTTTACATTCTGGATTCTTATAAAGGTGCCAGATTGGTAGTTGATGTTATCGGTGAATCTAATATCTTGTTTTTTTCTCTTAGGATGGATTTGATGTTGAATAAATAAAAGGACTCAATTAGGTCTCATGCTTGATATTTATACTTATTTAAGTAGGTGACTTTACACTGATACTTATTTTTGATTTGGTTAACCACTAATTTAGAATTATCAAAGATTTATAACTTATTGACATTGCAATTTAGTAAAAGTTGTAAACCAAGTATTAGAGATTCATACTTAGCTCTATTATTGGTGCAAGGAAATTTCAACCTATAGGTATCCAATTATTTATTACCATCATAGTTTTTTAGGGCTATGTCAACACCAAAACCCTATTTTGATCTAGCTCAATTGAAATGGAGAGTCCATAACTATAAAGAACATTCAAATTATTATTTATGAAGCTCCTATGTGGTAGTGAATGTGTATACTCACACATGTGGATATGCAAATTTAAATTTCTTATTCTTTGTACAGTACTCAGTAATCAAATAATTCATATTTGATTCTCTATCCACCTAAATCTAATTGGTTACTCATTTTCAAGGAAACCATATATGAAAACAATCAGTGGCCATGTATCCATCTAATGTTTTATACCAATCTTAGATCAATAATAAGCCATAAGTTTCTAGAGTGTCAATGACCATAATATCTATATATTATTGTACACATGGCTCTTATGTTAGTTAGATGTGCACATTTGTTAATTCTCCAATACATGAGATAGAAGACTTTTCTATTTATAGGACCACCCTATTTAACTTATCTAGGATTAAACTTAGCTTCTTGTACACAACTATTGGCATCACATTGGTTGAGGAACCTAATTCAACCAAATAGTTGTGCACATTCTTTCTAAACATTTAGATAGTTAGAATAAATTATGGTAATTCAAGTTTATCTTTAAATACCATCACATTGATATGCACATATTTGGATTTATTCAAGGTATAATATCTCCCATCTAGGGCTTTAAGCAATAATTATCTTTTTTTAGTGATTTAAGCTAGTTCATGTAGGTTGATATTTAGCGTCGATCTTATTCATGTCCTCAACAATGTTACACCTAGATTTGATTTTTAGTTTTACACTCTAAAAATGCTCATCCCTTTTGGGGGAGGTGGATTATTGTTGGCTCAAGAATATAGATGATTAATAGCATTATTATTTGGAGGCATTGAATAAGTGACATGATGATTATTCCTAAGAATATAATTGTTCATTTATAAATGATAGAATTCATGGATCTCATATATATTATCCTTTGGTTCATTTTCATCCTCTAATAGGAGTGGAAGATCATAGGTCTCAAAGACCATTAATGTATTAGAGTGTCTTAGATCAGTAGAGGAAGATGTTTCTATATAATTAGAAAAACCATCTTGCCTATTTATCTCCTTGTGAAAGATCTTGAAAGGGGTGTATAACTCTATGGAATCCAACTCATTGTGTTGTGTCATGTTTTGAACTTAGCACCAGTTAGGAAGGGCTCCTTCCATGATATTTATATCTATTTCCTTGTTAGGTAGTTTCAATTCTAGATTATTTCATGCCTATTGATAGGCCTTTTGTACCTTTGGAACCTAAAGCTTTGATTTGTATCTTGGCCTCTAGTGTTACTCATGCTTTTTTTCATGTTGACAAACTCATCATTTAATTTTTAAATCATTGTTTAAATTTATTCCAATTATATTTTTATGGAATCAAAATTAGTACCCTATGTAGTAACAATATTGACTAGTATAAGGGAATAGTTCTATTTTTTTTGTTAAGCATAGAATTGTTTAGGAAGCTAAGGCACTGATTGGGTAGAGCATGGATTAAAGTCACATGAGAGTACCACTAATTTTGGTTCTAGGCCACAATATTTTGATTTACGTTTGGGATTAGGTTGAATGTCAAAACGATTGGACCAAGACTAAATGAGGCCAAAGATTACATATGGGGGTTCAATTGTTTATCCACATTAAAGTGTAGGCATAATCTAAATGTAGTGTATCAATATCAATATCTATACATAAGGAAATAATAGACATAGGATCTAGGCCATTCTTGTACTTTTAGAGGGACAAAGTATCAATAGGTTTGTAGGTAGTTTTAAGCTAGGTATAAATAATTTGGAACTTAGAATTGAAGGCTTAGATTGGCTCATTTCATTCCCTTATCATACTTATGAAGTGTTGATAAATAACACTTGCACTAATGACTTGGCCAAATTATGCCAAGAAGGTGTTTTAACTTTGATCTCATGATGTAAGTGATTCTTTCAAGATATTCAAAAACTAGTCATAAGTAGTATCTTGTAATGTGAAGGGGAAAAATATGCATACCACATCTTCATGGGTTATATTCAATATTCCCAAGGTGGTATTTGTTAAGTTGTGGAGCTAAAAGCTTCACTGAATATGCAAATGTGGAGGTTGTTGGGTTACACAGTAACTGACATTGATCAGAACCTGCCGACATCAGTCAGGGGTCGACCAGAATCTATCAACATCGGTTATGGATCGATCGACATCAATCATCTCTAGATAGACAGAGACCAACATCAGTCATCTGTGCATTTCTAGAACTATTCTAATTTTAAGAGAATAGTTAGTTTGCATGTAAAAACTAATTTTAGTCTTGAGTCTGCATTTCTAATTATTATTTGGTTTGGGATCTATTTAAGAGACTCATGGGGCTATATTGTAATGTAAGAAAGATAAATTAGATATTCAAGGTGCAAGATCAAGAAGATCTACTGGCAAGGATTGGAGGCAACAACAATTGGGTTGATTGTCACAAGGACTTGGTAGGTAGGCAACAACAACTATTGGGTTGATTGTCACTGGAGGGAACAACTCAGTTATTGAGTTGGTTGTAATTGATTGAGAGAGAGAAATCTTGAGGGAGAATTATTGTACACCCAAGAGGTGTGGGAAGAAGAGATTTATTCATTGTATTTCCTTCTGAAAGAGTTGAATATAGACTGTATTGTTTCTCATATCACCTATTCTTTGTTGTTTCTAAATTCTAGTTACTTATAACTTTTGGTTTAATTCTGTGTTTAGTTGCTTATACAAAGGTAATCAATTGTACTCTAAGGAGGATCCTAACAGTTGGTATCAGAGCTAAGATCACTAACAAGTGGTAGAGCAGGTTAGTGTTTTTGATTACAGGTTCACTCACAGGGGTTTCTATTTAAGTGGGAGTAAAGCAATGGCAGAAGAAAATAAACCAAGAATGGAGAAATTCAATGGCAAGAATTATCAATTATGGAGGATGTAGATAGAAGATTATCTGTATCAAAAAGATCTATACTTACTGTTGGGTGGGGTTTTAAGAAAGCCCATGATATGCAAGATGAAGAATGGAATGTTCTTGATAGAAAGGCTCCAGGATCTATAAGGTTGAGCCTGGCATCATCTGTGATTTCCAACTTATCACAGGCAAAGACAACGATAGAGTTAATGGAATCTTTGGCAAATTTATATGAAAAACCCTCTATTTTGAATAAGGTATTTCTTATGAAGTAATTATTTAATTTGAAAATGCAGGAAGGTGGATCGGTATATAGTCATCTTAGTGATTTCCATGGATTAGTAAATCAGTTAAATTCAGTCAGAATAGTTTTTGATGATGAAATTAAGGCTCTCTTAATCTTATGCTTTTTACCTGAAAGTTGGGATAGCTTGGTAATGGCAATTAGTAATATTGTGTCCACTTCAAATACCTTGAAAGTTGATGATGTTGTTAGTGTAATCTTGAATGAAGAAATTCACAAGAAAAGCACAGGGGAAACATCAGGTAATGCTTTAAGTGTTGAAAGCAGGGGATGGCAAAGAGAGAAGGGCAAGCAAGGGAAATCAAGGTCAAAGATAGGTAGTAGATCCAAATCCAAAAATGGAGGTATAACCTACTAGAATTGTGGAAAGAAAGGACATGCAAAGAAGGATTGTTGGTTGAAAGAAGATCAGCATGAAGGTAATAAAGAAGCAAATGATGTAGGTATTGTTGTACAAGATGCTCTTATATTTTCTTTGGATAGTCAAGTAGAATAATGGGTTTTAGATTCTGGTGCTTCTTTCCATGCAACCCCAAATAGAGAATTTTTCCATGATTATGTCCATGGAGACTTTGAAAAAATTTATTTAGGGGATGGTGAGCCTTGTCAAATTGTTGGCAAAGGAAAAGTGTAGCTGAAATTGTAGAATGGCAACACATGGGTGTTGAAGGATGTCATGCATGTACCCATCCTGAAGAGGAATCTGATTTCTAGAAGAAAGTTGGGTGACGAGGGTTGCACAGTAACTCTCACAATGGAATCTTGAAAAGTTTCCAAGGGTGTACTTGTATTTGCAAGAGGTAAGAAAGTAGGTACACTTTATCTATCTACTTGTATTACTGATTCTCCTTCTATTTTATCTACTTCAGATGTAGATGCAAAGATGTGGCACTGTAGGCTTGGTCACATGAGTGAGAAGGGAATGGATGTTCTTAAGTCAAATGGTAAGCTTTTAGATTTGATAGATCTAGATTTTTGTGAGCATTGTATTTTTGGGAAATAGGAGAAAGTGAGGTTTTTGAAAACTAGGTCAACAAAGAAGAAGCACAAGTTGGAGCTTGTTCATGCAGACGTGTGGGGACTAGCTCAGGGAGCTTCTATTGGAGGATCACAATGTTATGTTTCTTTCATTGATGATGCTACAAGAAAGGTATGGGTTTTTTTCATAAAGAGGAAATATGATGTTTTTGACACATTTAAGAACTCAAAAGCCTTGGTTTTTAAGGAGAAGGTGATGGACAATGATCAGCTCAAGATGTTGAATAATTCTGAGTGGGTCAATGTTGATTTGGACAAGGTTATCATCCAAAATGAGCTCATGGGTAAAAATCATCACTCGTAAGAAATCATAGATACCGATGTCAGTCAGGCAAAGACTGACGTTGATCAGGCAGGAACTGACGTCGGTCCGATGGAGACCAAAGTTGGTGATGTCAGGCAGGTGGAAACTGACGTCGGTTAGATGGTAATCGATGTCAATTAGGTTAGTTAGGTGGAACTGACATAGGTCAGGTGCAGACCGAGAGATGACTAGGATTGGTCACTATTAGAATGAAATTTGGGTGGACAAGAAGCTGTCAATGAGTCTCAAATGCCCATGAGGAGGTTTGAAAGAGTAAGTAAGCCTCAAACTCATTATTCCCCTTCTTTATACTACTTGTTGCTCACTGATGGTGGAAAACTAGGAAGTTTTGAAGAGGTAATGCAGGTAGAATCTAGGAAACAATGGGAGCATGGCATGAATGAGGAAATTGATTCCTTAGAAGAGAACCAAACGTGGGATTTGGTAGAGTTGCCAGTCAAAAAGAAAGAACTAAAAAATGAATGGATTTACAAGTTAAAGAAAGGAGAGAATGGACAAGTGAGACATAAGGCCAAGTTATATGGTCTTGAGCAAGCTCCAAGACAGTAGTATTTAAGGTTTGACAAGTTTATGATAGAGCATGGTTTTAGTCAATGTCAATGTGACCATTGTGTTTATTTTACCAAGTTGGATAATAGTAGCTACATTATCCTATTACTATATGTATTGTATATGCTTGTTATAGGGTCACACATGTAGGGAATTATTGAGCTAAAGGTAAAATTAGCTTAGACATTTTCCATGAAGCATTTAGGAGAAAAAATCCTTGGCATGAGTATTTTTAGAGACAGGGAAAATCACAAGTTGATTTTGTCTCAAGAGGATTAGTGAATAAGGTAGTGGAGAGGTAGAATTTGCAAGATGCAAAACCGATAAGCACACCTATGGTTGGATAGTTAAGCTGAGCAAAGAATAGTGTCCTAAATCACATGATGAGGTTGAGTACATGGTATGTACTAGACCTGATATTGCCCAAGCAGTGGGAGTTGTCAGCAAGTTTATGGCCAATCCAAGAAAGAAGCATTGGAAAGCAGTTCAGTGGATTCTCAGATATCTGAGAGGGACCAGCAGTAGGTATTTATGCTATGCAGGGTCAACCACTTCTCTACATGGGTATGTAGATTCAGATATGGCAGGTGACTTGGATGGTAGGAGAAGCACCACAGGATATGTGTTCACTATTGGTGGAATGGCGGCTAGCTAGATTTCAAAGTTGCAGAAGGTTGTTGTAGTCATAGTAGATAGCAAGGAAATGATATGGATGACTTGGTTCATGGAAGAGTTGGGAAAGGAGCAAGAGAGTTGTAGATTGTACAGTGATAGTCAAAGAGAAATTCATTTGGCAAAGGATTCAACCTTTCATTCAAGAACCAAACATATACAACTTAGGTACCACTTCATTAGATAGGTATTGGAGGATGGACAGTTGAAGCTGGAAAAGATCCATATAGATAAGAACCCTGCTGATATGCTAACAAAGCCAGGAATAAAGGAGAAGTTAAATCTTCATTCAACTTTTGTTGGTCTTCAAGATTGAACTTGAAGATGGAGATACAAGCTAGAGACAAATTAGAGGATGTTGCTATATAGGTGTAGGTATAGGTGTAGCTATTTATCTCCAAGTGGGAGATTGTTAAGTTGTGGAGCTAAAAGCTTCACTAAATACGCAAATGTGGAGGTTGCTAGGTTACACAATAACCGACATCGATCAGAACCTGCTGACATCAGTCAAGGGTCAACCAAAATTAGTCAACATCGATTATGGATTGGCTAACATCAGTCATCTCCAGATAGACAGAGACTGACATTGGTCATTTGTGCAATTCTAGAACTATTCTAATTTTAGGAGAACAGTTAGTTTGCATGTAAAGACTAATTTTAGTCTTGAGTCTGCATTTCTAATTATTGTTTGGTTTGGGATCTATTTAAGAGACCCATGGGGATGTATTGTAATGTAAGCAATATCAATTAGATCTGCAAGGTGTAAGATCAAGAAGATCTGCTGGCAAGGATTGGAGGCAACAACAATTGGGTTGATTGTCACAATGAATTGGTAGGTAGGCAACAACAACCATTGGGTTAATTGTCACTGGAAGGAGCAACTCGGTTATTGAGTTGGTTGTAATTTATTGAGAGAGAGAACTCTTGAGGGAGAATTACTGTACACCCAAGAGGTGTGGGAAGAAGAGATTTCTTCATTGTATTTCCTTCTGGAAGAGTTGAATACAGATTGTATTTTTTCTCGTATCACCTATTCTTTGTTGTTTTTGAATTCTAGTTACTTATTACTTCTGATTTAATTTCATGTTTAGTTACTTATACAAAGGTAATAAATTGTACTCTAAGGAGGATCCTAACAGTATTCAAGGGATTTATGTGTTCTTTAGTAGTTCTACTCCCTGAGGGAGAAAAGGAAGGAAGATATTTTCTAGGGTTTTTTTATAAATCATGCATAGATCCAATGATGTTGATATCAGAACCGACTAGCTAGGTTGAAGCTAAGTCAATTAAGAATAGTAGAAGATGGATTTGTCTACCTAGAGAAAAGGATTGAACCTAGGGTCCTTTCTTTGTTCCCTTATCATACCTAAATTTTATATGGATTTCCAAAGGTAGGTATAACAAGTTAGTGTCTGATTTAGACATTGTTAATCTTTTTAGTACTTCTAATTCAACTTAAGTGATTTATTTTAAAAAAAATAGAGGTAGAGGTTATAGGGACCTCCCTTTAGCACCAAATTATGTTTATATTAACGTGGGTTTTATGCATATGCCAAAAACCTTTACAAGGTAGCCTATAACATATTAGGATCTATGAATGGAATTCACTCCAAGGCATGAATTGTATGGTATTTAATTTTTTAAAAATCCTAATGGTGGAATAGATGAAAGTGAAACAATTTGTTTACCATGAATGGGTCAACTATAGATGAATCTAAATGTGAGATGGGTAGACTAATAATGGATCTAACTTAAGGTGGGCAAGACCAAAATAAACTCAAAAATAGGGAAAGGTGGGGCAATAAATTTTTCTAGGCCATCACTTTAATTAAAATTTGGACAAGGAATCAAGGACCAATGTATGATCCAAGCTATTGTATCACACAAACATTAAAACATAGTTAGGAGTTAAAGGGAACCATAATAAAACAAACTTAAACACATAGAATCAAAGGTTGTCACATTTGTAAGACTGCAAGAACACATCTATGAGGGGATTACGATTCATATGAAAAAGACATTGAGATTATTAGTAGCCAAATATGAATAAATGTATATTTAAGAGATAATTCATGCAAAACTAAAAGGATAATAAACTGAAATGCAATGAATAAATTTAGAGAAGAATCAATATTTGTACATTGAGATCAATCGTATAACTTTCCTCAAAATTTCTTATTGGTTTTAATAAACAAAATTTTCCTCCATTTTAGACTATGAGGATACAAGTATGTATAACCTTGGGATGGGGAATACCTCATCTCTCAAGTGAAGTTCCAAAATACATATCTAAATATATGAGCTTAATTTTACTCATCTTAATAATTTTATTAAACATGTTAATTTGTCCAATAGCCATAGCCTTAGCCAATTAGTTAAAATTACATTTCTCATATAAATTCCCTACACTTCATAAACCTTTTCATACCCTTATGACTAATTAATTACCCCATTAACATACTAACTATCCTATGTATCAACTAATCTACTTGTTGATGTTAGAGATTGCACCCAAGGCAAGGAGGCCTAGCTCTTGCCCTCTCCTCGCAACATGGAAACTCCTCTCTCATCTGTGGGATGGCAAAGTAGGAGAGGAGAGTCTCTAGATAAGGGATAGCTCCCTTTGATGCATCGTGTTTTTCCAACAAGTGATAACATACATACATACATACATATATATATATATATATATATATATAAGGGGGGGATGAAAAGGGAGAAAGAGAATGTAGGAAAAACAAGCCTACTCTAAAGAGGTGGTGCACCAAAAAACAAGGTCAACCTTCACACATCCACTCTCAGAATCAGACAAATACAGACATACTCTACACATTTGGCAGAAAGGACCAGGCTGCAAAAGATTGGCAGGGAGGCTTTCATGAAAACACAAAAAATAGAAAATCACTGAGGCACTGTGAAATGTGCACTGTAAGTAACTTCCTCTGTTCTGGTCTTCTAAATGTTAGCTATTCTCCTTTCAGTAGCAAAAATGGCACCTTGTAAATGACAGGTCTACTGGTGTCAAACTTGTGAGAGCATCAAGAAACAATGACTGGACACAGATAAACACTCAAGGCATACTCTGAAACATCTATCTAAATGGAGATATAAAACTACATTTTATTTGATTCAGGTGAAATTTTGCTAGGGCTGCACCTTAGTAAAAGTGGAAGAACTAATTCTTCTCAAAAATGAGAAGTTACAATATATAGAAGAAAGGAGAAAGAAACTTGGCACTTTTTGACAAGTTGGCCTATCGCATCATATTTGAAAGAGGAAACACTATTGTGTTGTCATCATCCTAGAAGAAGCCTACTAGAACCATGTTGTATAATTGCCAAATTTGACTTTGGCATTTAAGCTTTAATGTGGAAGCATGGATCATGCCTCTTTTCTGCCAACAGACTAAAATTTGTCCCCTTTTCAAAGCATGGGTCATGTTGCTTACTTTTTGTGCCATTTGGGGACTATCAGGGAATAAATCACCTGCACTTTGCCACTTGGACTACCTTGTCACTTCTGTGCCATGTCATTCTCCTTATCTGTCACTTTGGAATTGTCTTCTTCTGCATCTTTGTCTTTTTTGGCTGCTTGGCCCTTTAGGCGAATTCCTTAGCAGGTCGCTACATTCTGGCTCCTTTTCTTTTTCCATGTTAGCACTTTTCTACATTTAAAAGGGAATGGCTATTTCACTTCATTAATTTTGATGGCCACTTGGCTATCAAGCTTTGAAAACCAATGGATATATCATCTGCTAATATTGATGGCCTCTGGGATGTTGAACCAAAATTTGGTTCAATAGTTCAAGATTCAACCATTACGCACCGATGGGTAGTGAACCAAAAGCCAATGAACCTTTTCCTTGAACTCCCTCATTGAACCTGAACTATTGAACCAAGCCGTTGAACTTACACCTTTGAAGCAATTGAACCTAGCTATGAACCAAATTCATTGAACCTGTTGAACTCAAAATGAATTGGCTTGAACTGAGCATGAACTTGAAGATGGACTTATGACCTAAAATTGACTGGCTTTAAAAAGATAGGGAAGAAGTTGACCATAATTTTGCTAGGGGCAAAAATTGGTCAACAGATGTTGACTCACAGGGGAAGCATGCCTGTCATGCTTAGAACTCAGTTGCCTTAAAATCCATTGGGCACAGAGTCAAGTGCAGTGATGAAATAATTAATCAATAGCCTGAAATATTCAAGAATCAAACATGCAAAATTTACCCCATGCGTGAAGGGAAACACACAAGGCTAAAAACACTACCTGTGCAACTACACTTAGGGAAAATAGGAAAGACAACTGAAAGCAAACTACTATATATAACTAACTAGGAATAACTGACTCCCTCCTAAATCAAAGGGAAAAATTCTTAAGTCCCCTTCCTGGAAAGAAGACTTATGGTGACAAGCAAGTAGCTGAATAAAAAAGAGAATTGGTGACTTGCTCTTCTTGCCTGTCACCTACATTGGCTAGAATTCAAGTGGATCAGAATCAAACAGGCTTCCAACATATATGTACTCTATTTGTCCTTAGAAGCTTGTTGAATGCTGGTCCTTCATATTGGTGCTCTTCACCAAGAAATCAATGGTTGTTGGCTCATCACCATAAGCCCTTTGATCTGCACATTCCTTCTGTAATGTATCATGGTCTAACTTGTTTCCTTCTACTTTGTTAAAAATCCAATCAGACTTGTCCTCTACTTCCTCTTGGCCTTATTGAAGAAAGGTGACTATGGTGATGTCTGAAATGGGCTAACAAAAAGATTGCTCATCCCACAAAACTTCACTTCCATGTTTAAAGCTCACTTCTTCAAGGCATTCCTCCTGGAAGATAGACCTCTCCTTTCCCTCCTTAAAAATCAGGACCTCTAGAAGTTCAAAAATATCCTCCTAAGTTTCCTCTAACTCAGGCTCTTCAATGTAGTTGACCTCATCATCAAAACAGCAAGGAAGTTCATCAAATAGAGGAGAAGCGAGCTTACCATGCATTTGTTCCTCTTCAAATTGCTGGAACATCTGCATATATGCAAGACTTGCATCTTCTCCATTATTGATGAGGTCTTCACAAGGAGCATCAATGATGATTTCTTCTTCGCTATCGCTCATGATAGCCTCCTGGAAAAATGCAAATTGGATCTTTTGGTCCTCACCTGCCTCTTGAAAAATAGGTTCCTCCTTGAGAAGGGATGAAGTGGGAAAACCATGTGGAAGAGGAGGTAGTCCTTGAGCTAGAATCATATGATTCTCCTCTTTCCACTTGCTCAGTACTTCATCTATATCAGGTGTGGCCTGATAGCTCTCTTGGAAGTGTGTAGGTGGGGTGTGTTCAGACATGGAATGTGTCGTTGGGTCTGAACCATCCATCATACACTGGCTGAGGAATCTTTCTTTGGATTCCAACTCTACAATTCTTTTGGCTATATCCTCTTGGAAGAGCCTTTCCTAGAGGTCATCAGCATTATCATGAGTAGGAGCAGCTTTAGCTTCTTCAAGGTTTTGAGAAAAACCTTGCTTCTCCTCCTTCCTGCCCCATGATTCCACTATCTTTTCCTAGGTCAGGAACTTGAAATTGGCAGTTTCCCCTCTGGCTGAAGGGTGACTAGGAGGGCTACTTGGGGAGATGCCATAAAGAGGCTGAGTCTGATCAAAACTATAGGAAGGACAATAAGGTCCATGATTTTGTGAAAAATAATTATACATATAAAAGTAGATTTTTGATGGCACTAGGCTACTTAACTAGTAGATTTAACTCAGAGTCACCATTGGTGTTGATGCAAAAGCCTCCAAAGGCTAGTCAATTGAAGAACACACCAAAAATTCTTCAACTCTTTGGACAAAACCTATCCTAGTTGGTCCCACCGGGCGTGCCAAAACTGTTGACACTGGAGATTGCACCCGGGGCAAGGAGGCCTAGCTCCTACCCTCTCCTCGTAACATGGAAACTCCTCTCTCGCTTATGGGATGGTGAAGTAGGAGAGGAGAGTCTCTAGATAAGGGTTAGCTCCCTTTGATGCATCATGTTTTTTCCAACAAGTGATAACATACATATATATATATATATATATATATAAAAGGGGGGGATGAAAAGGGAGAAAGAGAATGCAAGAAAAACAAGCCTACTCTAAAGAGGTGATGCACCAAAAAACAAGGTCGACCTTCACACATCCACTCTCAGAACTAGACAAATACAGACATACTCTACACATTTAGTAGAAAGGACTAGGCTGCAAAAGATTGGCAGGGAGGCTTTCATGAAAACACAAAAAACAAAAAATCACTGAGGCACTGTCAAATGCACACTGTAAGTAACTTCCTCTATTCTGGTCTTCTAAATGTCAACTCTTCTCCTTTCAGCAGTAGAAATGGTACCTTATAAATGACAGGTCTGTTGGTGTCAAACCTGTGAGAGCATCAATAAACAATGACTAGACAGACAAACACTCAAGGCATACTTTAAAACATCTATCCAAATGGAGGTAAAAAACTGCATTTTATTTGATTTAGGTGAAGTTTTTCTAGGGCTGCACCTTAGCAAAAGTGGAAGAACTAGTTCTCAAAAATGAGAAGTTATAATATATAGAAGAAAGGAGAAAGAAACTTGGCACTTTTTGACAATTTGCCCTGTCACGTCCCATTTGAAAGAGGAAACACTGTTGTGTTGTCATCATCCTAGAAGAAGCCTGCTAGAACCATGTTGTATAATTGCTAAATTTGACTTTGGCATTTGAGCTTTAATGTGGAAGCATGAATCATGCCTCTTTTCTACCAATAGACTAAAATTTGTCCCCTTTTCAAAGCACGGGTCATGTTGCTTGTTGTTTACACCATTTGGGGACTATAAGGCAATAAATGGCCTGCACTTTGCCACTTGGACTACCTTTTCACTTCTGCACCATGTCATTCTCCTTGTCTGTCACTTTGGAATTGTCTTTTGCATCTTTGTCTTTTCTGGCCGCTTGGCCCTTTAGGCGAACTCCTTGGTGGGTTGCTACATTTTTGCTCCTTTTCTTTTTCCATGTTAGCACTTTTCCAGATTTAAAAGGGATCAGCTATTTCACTTCATTAATTTTGACGGCCACCCAGCCGTCAAGCTTTGAAAACCAACGGATATACCGTCTACTAATATTGACGGCCTCTGGGACGTTGAACCAAAATTTGGTTCAACGGTTCAAGATTCCACCATTACACACCGATGGGGAGTGAACCAAAAGCCGATGAACCTTTTCCTTGAACTCCCTTGTTGAACCTAAACTGTTGAACCAAGCCATTGAACTTACGCCTTTGAACCAATTAAACTCGGCTATGAACTGAATTCATTGAACCTACTGAACCTGAAATGAATTGGCCTGAACTGAGCATGAACTTGAAGATGGACTTGCGACCCAAAATTGACTGGCTTCGAAAAGGCAGGGAAAAAGTTGACCACAATTTTGCAGGGGGCAAAAATTGGTCAACACTACCCACTAACCCACTTGTAAATTTAAAATTCTTATTTATTCAACTACCCCCTAGCTACCCTACCACCCTAGCCTCTCCTACATACCTATGAATCCTAAACCTCATTTAATCTCTATATAATCCCTAATTATTCCCTAAACTAAACAAGAAGCCTTTATAACTAGGGAATATCCTCCAAGATTCTAAAAGTCTCTAAACTAGAGACTTCCAAATAATTTAAAATTTCCCTAAAATCCCTTCCACCATCCTATAAAATACATGCTTGGTACATGACAAAATTAACTTAGAAATCACTAAAACCTTATTATAATCCCATAATCATCCATTACAAAGCATCCTCATACTCTTGTCAATCCACTAATCCATCCAAAGAAGCCATTGGAGTCATTTTTAAGCTCAAAAAAATCAATCCACACTCAATCGATTTGGCATTCAAATCCACTTAAATATCTTGGAAAGAAGTCATAAGGGACAAGGTGATGGTAATATTTCACTCTTAATTAATTGATTGTTCTTTTCTTCTCTCCTTTTGATGTTACCCTGTTGTTGTTTTTAAATAACTCAAAAATACAATCATACATTGGTGACCATGGTGGGACAATCCCTTTAATCTAACTTCCTTACCTTTTAAAAATTATTTTGACAACTTACAAGACTGACTATACAAAGAACAAGCTCTGAATTTGATCAAATTTTCACGTACAGGTAACAAGTAATTTTGCTTTGTAAATCATCATATTTTAATCATGGTTTTGTTATAAAACTATTAATTTTTAACCAAATACCATTTGACCTCTAACGGTTTATTGTTTGACATCTTACTTGTGGTTTTGTAGACTACATTTTAAAACCAAACTTAACTAGTTTAGTGTAGACATTTGGGCTTTTGTGTGTTTATAGTAGTCTATTTTATCTTGCAGGGGTAGAAAGACTATTTTAATTATGTAGGAAAGAAAATACATCGACCCTAGATATCTTCATAATTGGTACACAATATCGAAAATACACAGTCATGGTTTTGTCATAAGAGTTGTGATATTGCCCTCGATAATCATGGTTTTTCCTTGGTGATTCAAATCATTAGGGTAGCTTGCTAAAACTAGATTATCTAACAATTTACTTATCTTTGTGCTTTTTATTGCCTATTGACAAGAGAAAAATAAGGTATACCTAAATAAATATAAATCTTTCCTCTATACCCCTTTTCCTATGTTGTACAAAACTGCCACTTGTAAAATAATGATTTTGAATAAAAATAAGCGATTTTGATTTTAATAGGTGATTATGACTAAGAAAATTAAATAAATAGATATTTATCTCTTTTAAGTTATTGGTAAATGTCTAAAAATATCTTTTGTAGATAATATCCTTTTCATAATTTGAGCTTCTTATGTATACATCTTGGATTTGTACATTGTAGTTAAGTGTTTTAAAGGTCACAATATCATATCATCTTATTGTTATATTTTTGCCTATAAAAGTAGCCTATGAAAAACACTTGTAAATAACTTCAAACACATTTGTGTTTTGGTCTAAGTATTAGATTATTAATGTTTTTATCTTCCTAAAATACTGTAGATTGTGAATTGTGGTTTTCTGGAATAGATTTTGCATAACCCATATGGCCTTTATCATGGTCAATAGACAGTAAAGAAAACTAAAAAACTATAATTTCAATATTATTTAAAATCTACATTTTTGTATTTTTTAGAAGTAGTTTTATGTTAAAATGACTGTGTGTGTGTGCGTGCGCGCGCACGCACGCGCATGCGTGTGTGCATGTGTGTGTGTGTGTGTGTGTGTGTGTGTGTGTGTGTGTGTGTGTGTGTGTGTGTGTGTGTGTGTGTGTGTGTGTGTGTGTGTGTGTGTGTGTGTGTGTGTGTGTGTGTGTGTGTGTGTGTGTGTGCTTGTAGAAAAGAAGTAGTTTTGCCTATTTTCAAACTACTAATCCATTTTCTATAGGACCATCTAAGGAGGAGGCACTAGATTATTTTTTTATCTTGTGTTATTATAGTAAGAGTGCCTTAACGAAGCATTCTAATCTTATACTTATATATATCTTGCCTACCTTGTTTGCTTGTTTTAAATTTCCTCACATAGGTAATTTAATATGATAAATTAATCTTGATATGTGCTAACCCATTTTTTTTAGGATAGTAAGTGATGTGGAATTCATACCTACATACTTGCTTAATCACTAGGGGTTGGTGGCATAGATTTCATCATCACACATTCAACCAAACTCCGTGTTTTGATGGATTATAAATACTAGGAGAAACTATCATTAGGATAATAAATTGACCCCATACAGGTCATTCATGAAGGGGAAGAGTTAATTCTCTAAACTAGGCATTAGATAACATGCTATACAGATTTAGGACCAATGTGCCTTCTCATATCTCAGGGATTCCCTTAGACACCCTTGTGTATACCTAAAATAATACATATCAGCCATAATAGGCACTTTATTATTAGAGTCATTATCATCTCCCAAGAGACCTTCAAGTGCATATGGGGTCAAGAGGTTTAGGTATATTTTGTAATGGATCATCAGCCTACAACCTCACATGTAAAGTTGTTAGATGGTATAAGTGTCAAGTTACAAACCCATTTTGTTGACTAAAATTAGGTCTCATGATTGGGTATTCTTGTGTGACTATTGTGTTAAGGCCCATTTTGTTTGTGAGCTGATTCAACCTATCCCTTGTATCAAAAACACCTAGAGACCTTAGAACATATCCCATCTTAGAATCAAAACCAAATCATTTAGATAATAAATCTTTGTCTCTAGACAAAAACATTGGTATTCACTTATCATTCTCTATCCTAGTTACCACTTTATTCAACCTATCCTTGACCAAACATTTTTAAAATTTACAACCTTTTTGTTTTAATCTAGAACCCATCATCCCACCTCTTCATACCTAGCACCCACCTAATCATCACATTGCTAGTGTGAAAGGTATCTAGTTATCTTATCCTCTATTTGATAGATTGAATCCTTATAGGGTGTTTGCTTTGGTAATATTTGGTCACTATAGTATCCATAAACTAATTCAAATTTAAGTCACATATGATCACCTCTCTTGACCACTTTCAGTCTTGGGGTTTAAGACAAAATTAGAATCCAAAGTCACCTTCTCTATCATCATCCTATATCAGAGTCACACCTAATCACTTTTATTGTATCACCCTCATCATCCATCATCCCTATCAGAACCCATGCAAAAATTCTAAGAATGAGACAAGGATCCAATTAAGAAAATGACATCTTTTGGAATCTAGGTAAATGAAACTAGGATAATGATGACACACATAGTGACATGCATACCCTTGGAGAGGAAGACCAGTTTACAAATGACTTATTCCATAGTGATGAGGTTAGGGCTCAATTTGACCAATATATCTATGAGAACCATGATCAAATTATTACCCAAGTCATTGGAATGGGGGGGAAATTACAATCTACCTTTAATCCAAAACTCTTGTAAAATCTCATCTACCCATACACTAGAGCTAACACTCCATACTATCAAAATAATGTCAACCAAGAACAAGAAGAAGATAATCTTATGGATCATGAAAAATAACTTTAAAAATAATAATAACCCCCCAAAAATAATCATGTTGAGGATGATAGGAGAATAACTACCTTGGAGGACTGATTAGACTAATTAATGCAATGAATCAATTCCCTTGCCTCTCAATTTCATGATAAAAACCAAAGACCTACTTCACCAAGAGAACATGTTAGAAACACCAACCCTAATCATTCATGACCTTGAATAAACCAATAACAAGCCTCAAATCCTCTAATGGACCCTCATTCTCTCAAGAGTGGAGGATGATGAAGGAGACTCTTCAATAGATCGATCCTTACACCCAAGCAATGAGATATAAATATGAAAACTTTTTCACATCTCTTTGGACATGAGTATATTTTAAGTACTTTTTCCATCACACTTTGAGATCCCAAAATTTGATAAATATAAATGAAAAGGGGATCCATGAGAACACGTGTAAGAATTATATGTAGCATGTCATGAGGTTTCCTATGATGATGATTACCATCTCAGACTTTTCCCCAAAAATCTCATGGGGTTTGTATTAGAGTGGTTTATGTATTTACCTAAAGGGACCATATCTAACATTGGGGAGTTAACAAAAAACTTAATTTGACACTTTCCTTTAACATTGAACATGATATTTCTATCATAGATCTATTTAGTACTAAGAAAATAACTGGAGAAATCTTAGCTTCATTCCTACAATGTTGGAGAAGCCTTTCTAATTGATTCCATTGCGAAGTTCCTAAGAAGGAGTTGGCCAAAATATTCATTGACAATCTCAATACTGAATTGAAATATCAACTAAAGCTACAATGTGCCAAGTCTTTTGATGAAATCATAGAAAATGGGATTTAAATTGAAAAGGCACTCATTTAGAAAGGTACAATTAAATTATATACCTAAAATGAACACATTCATAATCAAGATAATACTTTTTTGGGTAAGCCTAAGGTCTTTATTAAAAATAAAAATGTCATAGGGGATGAAGTAATAGATTTTAAACATGTTTAGATAGTGCATAAATCTTCCCCTACTAAAAAATAGAATGTATCCACTATAAGGGTACCATGGAGAAATCCAAAACCCTGAATGGAAAAAAGGCCTCTAACTAGTCTTGGTGTACCCATATAAATAGTCCATTTATATTATACATATCATAAATGAGCTCTTCTTTGAAAAACTCAAATTTTCTTAGATAGATAGCCAAGTTATCAACATCTTTATTTGGTTGTGCTAGTCTATCAAGTCCTCCCTCTTGTTATTGACATAATTTTGAGCTAAACTGATATCCTTGAGTGAAAACAGGTTAACCTCAGGGAATTACTATCATGTTCTATTTTATCAATATTATATAAATTGGAATCAATAATCTTTAGAGTTTGGTTAAAAATTATTATTCTCTACCACTCATGTTGTCCATTGTTTATATATTTGTGAATAGAAAAAAAGAGATCATCTAGGGATTGGACTAAATTATGAATTTCATTAGATATATCTTTTAGTTCCCATATAATTTCTTGAAACTATAATATCTTATTTCCAATTATATTCCATAGAATATTTTAATGATTAATCCGTTGGTGGCCTATTCAAATGAGATTGGGTCTTATTTAATAAAATCATGCTCTCCAAGCTTGGTTTTCCTCTTTTTTGTCAAATAAAATATCTATTATTATTTCCTAAATTCAATCTCCTTATATCAACTTAACATCTTTCTTATTTTGATCCTCTTTACTTGATTTTATATTCCTCTAATTCCAAAGATATTTTAGGGTCCTCTGTGATGAACACATTCTTCCTTTGATAAATTCTCAATTTGTAATTATTGCATCCATATTTGTGTCAAAATTGGCACAACAAAATAAGATGACTCATGGGATGGATTAGGGGAGGATGTCATGAATTAAGGTGGCATGAGGACTAAAGGGTTAAGTGGAGTGGAGAAGAATGAAATCAAGGACTTACTATATTTTATATAGATGCCCTAATCTAAGATGGATTCTTTATTATGTATTTAATTTAATTAGGTGGGTCATTTACGATTGTCACCAATGTGAATGAATCCATAGTGCTTGTAGACATAGGCATAACCAATTATGTAGAAGCATGTATTTGTAAAGGCTGGGTGGAAAAAATGGATTGTGAGACTAAATATTCAAACCTTGGGGACTAAAAGATAAATTTCAAACCATTTTAAAAACTATTTTTTATGTAAACAATGGTATGTGTAAAAAATAGGTCGTGTAAAGGTAGAATTTATTAGAGTAATAACAACTTGCCCAATATAGGTGAAAAAGTGGGTTTCACTAAAATTAATGGTGATAGTATAAATATCCTTAGAGATAATAGTGGTAATTGATGTGCTTACATTACTAGATGGAATACTAGGAACATTTGTTATATCTAAATTACTTATAGGACTGGAGAAAATAATATAAATAGAAACAGAGTTAGGACTAGGCACATTAGAAAAAGTCATTTGAGGGAAATTTCATGTCATACCTTATAGTGTAATCTTCCTTTCAAAATTATCTTGATGATATGTTATTAGTGTTAGGGAATTAAGTTGAATTCAGTGATCCTTGTTATTATATTGTAAATTTTAGTCTTTCCTCCATCAAAATTGGTGAAGGTTATAGAGTAACAAAAGGAGTCTATGCAACCTGAGGGAATATTAAAGGCCTAGTTTTAACACATATTTTTGGAGAAGGAGGTTGTTGATTTATATTCTATAATAACCTGGGTTGAGTTAAAGAAATAAAACTAGTAACATGTGTGACCTAAGGAACCAATGAAAAAATAGGGCTTTGCCTATGTCTATCGAAGAAGTATGCGGAGGTGTGTTTTTTGGATAAGGGAGACATCCAAGTATTCTTAGTATTAATTGTTAATTATTATCCTCTAGATAATTTTATCTATCAAAATATTCTTCAATTATTTTTAAAGTAAGACCATATTATATATGTTGTACAATTTCCATGGTCATACTTGTAGCTTGCATTCTACTATATACCTTATAGTCATCCTGAACATTGAGGAAGATAGTATAATGATTATACCCTTTATGAGAAAAGAAGGCCATAATCATTCCTTGAAGGTTATTTAAATGATATGAAAATTTACCTTTAGGATCCCAACATTTGAACATTTCTAATTTTAAATTAAAAGATGATATGTGGGATGATGACTTGAATGATTGAGGCCATTGCTCAAATTAAGTCTTACCTTTATTGAGTGGTATTTTATGGCCAATGTCCAGCTTGTAACTCTTTCAATTTCCATCTATACTTATGGATAACTCAAATCATATCTCTTACTTAGCCAATTTATCAAGGACCCATCTTGGTACATAGAAAGGTTCCACATGTTTGCCTTCTATTCTTATGATAGTATGGTCTAGATAAAGACAATAAACTCACAATGTTTTGAGGGATATTTTTATCTCATATGATAATCTTGGCATTTATTTCATGTTGATAACTTGATACACCAATGGGTAAAATTGATTAGTTATTATTTATATATGGTGTCTAAACTTATAGATTTGTAACATGTCTAGTCATCACATACCTTGTTATCTTCTTTGGGTTAACATGAAGGTGACATCAAGAGACTCATTGTGGGAAAAACTATGTATAGTAAGTAAGAAAACATATAAATTATGCCATTTTGGTTGACTTGGACACTTTTTTGTATTAGGTTAAAATTGATTATCTCCCCTAAAGTAGGGATACATTTGTCATATAGAATGATTGACAACATGGGAATACAAACCTAATTCACATTTGAAATAGACTCAGCCCCATTGAATCTATTCAATAAGGCCATCCTAATTATTATTTTTGACCTAAATTATGAAATGTAAATAGAGCTTACACTCCTCTTTTTTATAAAGTTAATAGGATCAGTCATCCAAATCTCCAAGGTGTCTCTAACATCATAGATATTAAATCATTTAATAATGACATCTTAATTTTATACTATGTCAAGTTGGGGAAATCAATAATCTTTCTCAAATGAAACACCAACTATATATGTAATCTCCAATTTACTTCTAAGGTTTATGTAATGTATCATTTTTATGAACTCCTATAGTGAACAAAATGGAAAGGACATATTAGAACATGTGAATACCTCCATATTTATAATATCCTTATGCAATCCCACTACTTTAATAGATAGTAATTCATCAATCTATTCTTGTTGACTTGGGTAGGCAATTCATATTTATCATAATAATCACATGTTCCTTTTACTTATTTATATATTTTTGAATAGTGGGGGAACTATCCACACAAATAATTTGATTCAAGGATAGTGTCTATATATTCTTATTTTGTTCCATAGCAGAACAAAGATGAATCTAGAATTTGTTTTAGAGTTTCCATTGGTCTAGAGTTTTTAACTAGGTACTCTATTTGTAGTAGGTCTAAAAAAGAAGAAGCTCTAGATGTTAAATTTCATGAATTATTTTATTTCAATGATGCTAAAATTTATTTAAGGATTAGTAAATTTATCTATTAACACCAAGCCCAAATTTGTAATTGCTAATTCATGAGAATTAATTGCTCCTTAAGGGTCCTTGTAAGCTTTCTTTCTATTTAAATTTGTATTTTGTGATGTTTGATTTCATAGTAGATTTCATTGATAGTTTTCAATTTATCATGAATTTTAAGAAGATAAGTAATCCCTTTGCTTTATTACATTCCTCATCACCTCCACTTGGTAGCATATTTATTAGTCATAATCAAATTTAATTTGTCCTATGTTGTACTTGTGACTTATTGTACTTAATAGGGGCATGTGGCATCATGTCAATTTATCTAAAACTAAGTGTGAGTACATACATGTCATTCAACCTATAGTTTTGTGTTTTAATGTGCCAATAAGGGACAATGTCATCATATCACATTGTCAAAATCATTTGTTCTAAGTTTGACCACTCCAAGACCCCATGAGTATGTAGAGGTGTGAGATTGAGACATGTGGAATTATTGCCCATAATCATAGTCCTTTGTATCCTATAAAATTTGAATATAAATGTGTAAAGCTATGAGGAAGAGACACATGATGTCTTTTCACTTAGTCTAATTACCACATACACCTATAACTTAGATTTTATAAACATTATCATATCTTAGTGTGATAATAATACATGTGGCTAGGCATTGTAATACATAAAGGATTATTACAACGTCACAAGGTTAGATAAGTTGAGTATCATGCCTTTTAGTGTGAGTGATACATAAGGGGTTCAAATACTTAGTTTAAAAGTAAGGCCCTACAAAACTTGGAGTAAAATACATCAAATAGATGGCTGCAATTAATTGCATGTAGTAATAGATAAATGCAAGCCTTTACTCTATAATGTAATCTATTAAGTAAATTCACTATAGTTATAGAGTAATCAAGTTACCTATTTTAGGTAAAATAATTTCAATTTAAAATAAAAGTTATTTTTTGATTGAACCATTACAGTATCATCATAAATTTAAGCCAAATTATTATTAAATTAACATGAGTGACAAACTTAGACTCTATTTTAATCACAAGCCATAGGATTACAAAAAAAAAAGATACCAAAAGAGAAACATTTTAAGAAACAAAAGGGTTTACAATTTGATTTTTTAAAATGGGTCACGTTGGTCACAACAAATGGCAAAGTCTATGAAGAACACTTTTAAGTGTTATAACCTTGAATATTTGGTTAGGAAATGAAAGATCAACAAAATTAATTATTAAAATTTCATACTGCTTATAAAGGCTTAAATTTTCATACCAAAGATAAAATTCAAAACCTTAAGAAAATTATTCATACATGTGTATGTTATCCATTAATTATCCTTGTTGAAAATTTGAGTTAGGCAACATCCAATCAATTACTATTCCAAACTCTAATGTTTTAAAGCTTTGTCCCATTTTAGGATGATTATTATTTTAAATCACTTTAGGGATAACTTGGACATTACTCTAGTACCAACTAGGAATCTATAGCCCTGACAGAGCTACCTTTGGCTCCACTATAGGCCTTGCTCAATTTCTAGCCAAATATCCATAGCCATGATGGAGATTACCTAAATCACCTTTCAAATAATTTTATTACTTTTGATTTATATTTTGAAAAAGTGTTTTTTTTTATTTTCTTTTTTTGATACTTTCTTTTTCAATAGTTGGGAACTAATAGATCTAGGTTAAAGGATAAACCTAGGAGGTTTTTATAAAAATAATCTCTCTTATGTATCTATTGACTATTTTTACCATACGGCAGAATGGGTCAACCCCCTATTGTCAAAATACTATGTATGGGATTTTTATAATGTCATAGGGTATGTTTTACTTCATTTGATGTTATTTCATATTCCATTCTAGCATTGGTCATAGTCTAGCTAAGTCCTTATGTCATTTAGTGTCTTAGGCATCATTTTAGGGTCATATATGTAAGTGGTAGGTTATTAAGGATCCAAATAGGTCTTCATGGTGATAAAAATAGTCAAGATAATTAAAATAATCTACATAGGCCTTGAGGTGTTCATTTGAAGCTACAAAAGTATAGGAACAAGTTTTGTGAAGCTAGACAGTCTTCAGGACGTCATATAGAGTCTAGACTATATAACTTGCCCATGTAATTTATAAATATGATAAAAAATCCTCATGTGACCATTGGAACATGAAATATCAATGTCCTTAGTTCAAATATAATTCTCTATAAGTTTCATATCTCGATGAGTCTTCTATCTCGAGATCTAAGCCTCCAAAGTTTAGCTTGTCGAGTCTAAAGGGCCAAGCTATCCTACACATCACATGGGAAAACATTGATCAGCTTGTTATTCATTATATAATACACATTAAAAATACTCATGAGCTAAAATATTATAGTGTCATGGGTTTCCTCATGGCAGGAACATGATCTATAAGTTTGAAGTCTGCATGAGCATTTTAACTCAAGTTATGGAGCCTCAAAGTTGGACCTGCAACATAAGACATTTGTGCTAATGTCAAATTTGAGCATTAAAAATTAATCATTTAGGTTCAAAAGGTCCTTAAATTTTTTAAATTTTATCAAGATCTAATAGTCTATGTGAGCTCACATACTAACACATGAGATCTAATGGCTTGCACTAGGGTTAAACTAGTTAAAAGGTCTTATGGTTAAAGCCCTTTAAAGAGCTACAAGTTAGACAAGATCCTATGGTGTGGGTTTATTGAGAAATAATCAAATGGTGTGAATTTATTGACAATAATGTGGGTATGAGATAGATAAATAGATAGTGCTCACTCATACATCTTGATCTAATGGTGCGAATAAAATTCAACATGTCAAAGGATCTTTGTGTTAGGAAATCAATGGACCACATTCATTCATATCAAAGAGATCAATGGTACATAAGAGGTCAAACATTCCAGATTTGATAGTGGGGATCTATGAGGCCAATGGGAATAAATATAAGTTAAATAATTGTGATTGGCCTGAACAATTTTTGACAGGCAAGGTCAAACCAAAGGGCAATTTATTGACTAGAGCAAGTAAGTTATTACAGGGTCATCGTACCACCATTAAAGATCATTTAAACACCATATAATGGACATAGTAATTCATTCAAGTTAAATAACATAAAGTGACCACCATCAAAGCTTAATATAGACCTATGGATTGAGGGTTTGTGTCATGTAGGGTTCATTCTATGACTGTGTTTTCCATCATTAGAAGGACCTATGTATATGATGAGCCCTCAGTCTCTATGAATGCTCAAAGGAAAAAATGGGTCTATTTGGACCTAATAAGAAAACAAATAGTCTAAGATTATTTTTTAATATATATTAGACCTATGAATATGGGGATGAGTTTGAGCATGAACCATTTTGAATAAGAGCTAACATTTCAAAGGATGCCATGAAGGCATACACATAAACCCCAATGCTTTCATCTCTAGGACCAACTGCATAAAAAGGACCCTTCTCTCCCCTTTTACATGCCATGAAAAACTAGTGAAGAGTAGTTATCACTAGCATAAAGATCTAACAGATTAATCTAATGGTTGTAACTACATTGATTTCAGGACTCAACTTGAAAAAAATTGATCCCACCATTGCAACCATTAGGGAACATCAATGAGGGAATAATGTAACTGTGTAACCACTTAAAGTGACACAAATCAATCAAAAGGTTTTAATGAGTATAATATGTAGAGGTAGTTGTAATTATAGTTGAAATGGATTTGAGCTCATTGATTCCTTTTTTAGTGCTAAGATCTCTTTCTCTCTCTAAAGGTCCTTTCTTCTATAAATATAGCTTTGGAACTATTGTTTAGTATCTTTCAGGCTAGTATGACTAGACTCTACTAGAAATTATATTCTACACCTCTTAGAGTAATGAATAGAGAATTTTTTAGTTGTTTACTAATCTGTGCTTAGTATATTATATTGATTTTATATGCAAAAGTGGTTGTCATCCCTCCTTTGCAGGGCCAAGTTTAACCTAAGTGCTAATTAACTTTTCTTCCAAGTCATTTGGTGTGTCTTAAGGTTGATGTCTTAGGTATAAAGTGGATAGTTTATTGTAAGTGCTCTCAATAAAGCCTTACCCACATTACCCTCTAGCCTACGTCCATCAAATTGACCTCTAGGTGAAACATTACTGCTTAAAAAACATTTTAAACACGGTATTAGTCCTATTCATAATCTATTACTATGCTAATGAGTTTAATCTTAAGAGTGGATCTTTGAATATTCGATGTATCACCTCCTTTAGAATAGATAAAATTTGTGCATTCTCTAACTCTTTTCCCCATAATTAATCAGTTGGCATAGATATGAGCATTTAATATGCATTTAGGGAGCTAGCCCCTTAAATATAGAGGCTCACTTCCATTTTAGGTATACCCACATACCTAGAAGTGTTCTCATATTGCCCAAATCTAGAAGAGGATTAAACACCTTCTTCTAGGGTGCAGGATTTGGTGATAATAGTTTAAGCACACCCAGTGGGACCCATTATCTTCAATACAACTTATCAAGGTGAATGTTAGTCTTGATAACATCATCTATAAATTGTAGTGTTACTCAACATTTGGTGACTCCTTCAAGGTAAATCTATTTCAAGTCCATTATCTTGTTATAAACTTGCCTTCACAATTCATGGTTCTCACTAGGTCATCCTCTATTAGAACATTCAATCCCATTAACCTAACCATTCAACCTAAAATTCCTATTAAATTTTAGTACCTATAGTGTAATTTTCCCTTTGAAGAACAAGTAAATTTTAATAGAAAGGAAGAGAGTGAAGATGTTGAAGAATTGGATAATCTTAAAGAAGAAGACATGGCTAGACCTCATGCTTTCCTTGCCTTCAATACTAAAAATCCAATTCAAATTCAAGTATATGATTTCATTCTCCCTAATGCCACAAAATGTGTGCACCCATTCAATGGTGAGAGTCATGTCACACTTGGTGAGCACATTAGATATGTTTCTAACTTTTGCATTTTCCATAACATTGTTCAAGAAAACATTTCCATTAGACTCCTAACCATGTCCATTAAAGGGAAGGATATTGATTGGTATAGGACTTTAGAAGGTGTATGCATCACAACATGTGAAGATTTTGGAGTGTTGTTGACGTCCAGATTTAGAAATGAAAGTGACCACACCTCTCTCATACATCATATCAATGTGATAAAAAGGGGATATAAATAAATAATGCATGAATTCAATGAAAGGTCTCAGAAGACTTGGCATATATTACCTCCTCCCATGAGACTTCCTACTAGCTTTGTGTTCCCTACTTGAAATCCATTAGGACTAAAATTGATGTCATGCTTCAATCTATGAGAGGTTCCACTCTTCTTGAAGCATATGATGTTACTATCAAAGGTAAGAATAGTCTCATCCAAGTTGTAATATTTCCTCCTAAGGTGTCTATGCCTCTTTTGTATCATAATTTTACTAGCACTCTATAAATGGATCAAATTCCTAATGATAATACCAAGCCTAAGGTTGCTCCTAGGAAAACAAAAAATAATGTTGATTAGAAAGAAAAGTTCTTAGCCTTAAAGGCTCAAAATAGGAAAGATAATATGTAACAAGTTGCCTATAATAATACTTACCCATATCAACAAAAATATGGAAGAGGAAAAGGTCAATGGCCACCTAATCTCAATAGGTCTACTAATGTATACAGTCATAACTCTACCACCAATGCAAGGGAGAAGATTGGTAGCAAGACCAATTCATGGATGCTGATGAGAATAGAGATAAATTTTTGGTGGATTAAGGAGTAGGTACTCCCCTCCTATCAAATTAGGATGAGGTGATGATTCAAGTTAATGAGGATTGGCAACCTCAAGGAGAGATCTTTAATAATTTTTTGGTTAAAGACACTTTTGTGTTAAATCAATGAGCCTCTATCATATATAATACAAGGTCCAAGAGTAAGGCTCTATGAGGTGGAATTAGAATTCCCATAGGCTTATCTAATCCTCTTGTAAGGCAACAAGACATAACTATAAGTGTGACAGTTCTAAAAGCTTCTACATCTCCATCAAGTCAAAATATGGTAAGGTCTGATCCTATTCCTCAAATTCCAAGTAATCACCTACCTACAATAGCCCAAGAAAAATTAGGTATGGATTATTTAAACATTTTATATTCTTTGAAGAACACGAAAACAACCATTTCTCTTTGGGATGTTCTTCATATGCCTAGTTAAAAATAACTCCTATAAAATTAATTATCTGCTATCCCTGATAGTGTCTCACCCTCAAATAAAAGTCATAGACATGTTGATATTTAAAATACTCCTATTACCATTTTCAAGCCATCTACTAGGTCTAAGAAACCTCCACCATTTTACCTCACCCTAATTATAGGTGACAAGCTGGTATATAATTGCATTATCGATAATGGATCTTCTACTTCTATTATGCCCAAGGTTGTAGCTAACAAGTTGAGCTTAAAATATGATAGATATAAAAAAAGGGTCCTTCAATTATATGGTACACCTCCCAAGATAGTAGGACTGATAAAAGTCTTGAAATTGTTCTTGCATGATTGTCCTAGTTTTCCTATCTTAGAAGACATAGTTGTGGTTGATCTCCCTACTCACTTTGTAATATACCTATCAAGGGACTTCATAGCCAAGATAGGTGGCGATATATAATATAAATGGTCTTTCTTGGCCATTAGAACAAGTTCCATGTCCAAGGTGACAATTATTACATAACCCATTTCAGGTTTTCATATTGAGCCTTACATTGAGACAAGTTCCAATCTGAATTATGTGGCCCATGAAGAAAAGGACTCTATTTTAGATGATGGAACTTATTCCAAGATTGAGGCCATTTTAGATATTATTCTTGATGAATATGGAACTGATACTTATGATCATAATCCCTAAGATTTTGTGGAGGAAACTAATTTAGGAGTGTATTGTATACATGAAGAAGGAGTACCAACACCTCTACTTTTCAAAGAAGAGGTTAAGATGATGAGTTGTGGAAGATATTTTTTGATGGTTCAAGAAGTAAAGTTGGTGAAGGGGATAGTGTTATGTTGGTATCCCCATCTAAAAAATAGTATTATTATTCATACATATTTCAGTTCATTTTTATTTGTAATGTGGCTGAGTGTAAAGGTTTAATTCATAGTCTTCAATGCGTAAGGAGAAAAATAATCAAGAACTTGAAAGATATTGAGATAGTGAATTGGTTGTACATTAGGTGAAGAATATGATTTCTACCAAAAACCTTTTACTTAAATCATATACGCATAGGATATGGGGTATTCTTGAAGACTTCAATGCAGTCAATATTCAATCAATACCAAGGGAGCAGAATAGTCATGTTGATAGACTAGCTACCATAAGAGCTCAATTTGATACTCCAACTACCATAAAAGAGGAAATAAAATAGTCTCATATTAAGATCAGTAACAGACCCTCTATACTTTATAATGAAGTATCTTATCAAGTGTTTGATAGTGACAAACACATTGCATAATTCTTACAAAATGAGGCTGAGTTTTCTTCAAGGATTCAAAGGATGTTCCAAGAATAATTGGGTGATCATATTGTGCAACTAAGAACCAATAAGATACCTAAGGTTGTGGTGACCTTATAAATTATCTTCAATTATAATGATCAAAATAAGAAGGAGAAAGTGAGTATGTCTACAAAAGAGGAGAATTATGATAGAGTCTTTATCTTCAAGGACAAACTCCTCAAACCAAGAAACACATGTTCTACATTAGAGAATCAAGAATTCACTAATATATATAGAGAGTTTCATGACATATTTTATTGGGAATATAAGGACCTCAAAGGATTTGATCTTAGCCTAGTACAACATATAATTAAAATATAGCCTAGAGTTAAATTGATTAGATAAAAGCAAACACCCATCAATCCCAAGGTTGATAAACTCATGAGGTTAGAGCCTACCAAACTCATTAAATCTAAGATAATCTTTCCCATCAAGCATTCAACATGGGTAGGTAACCTTGTGCCTATTATAAATAATAATGGGGAGATAATACTTTGTGTAGACTTTAGAGATCTTAATAGAGTGTCACTCAAAGATCACTATCCTCTACCCTCAATAGACCAGAATTTACAAATGGTTTTAGCTTCTCAATGTTTATATCTTCTAGATGGATATTTAGGATATAATCAAATTTTAGTTAGTAAGGATGATCAGTTTAAGATAACCTTCACTACTAAATGGGGGACTTTTGCTTATAGGAAGATGCCCTTTGGTCTATCCAATACTAATGCTACATTTCAAAGAGTAATGAACATGGCTTTCAAAGGTTTGATCAATGAGATATTATTGGTTTATCTAGATGATATAATAGTGTTTTCTAAAGATGCTAATGAACACATACAACACTTGAGCCAATTTTTTGACATATGTAGGTAATATGGAGCATCTCTTAATCCAAAGAAGTGCATCTTTATTATTCATGAAGGTAAGATATTAAGACATATCATTTCCAAGGATGGATTTACTATTGATCCTAACATAATAGAGGCTATCTTAGACTTATCATTAACCTTGAATAAGAAAGGCCTCCTAATTTTCTTAGGCAAGATAAATTTTTTAAAGAGGTTCATATATGGTTTTTCATCTTTGGTGAAACCTATCACAATTATGCTCAAGAAGAACCAAGTTTTTTCTTGGACCAAAGAGGGTAAGAGAAATTTTTAAGCCATAAAGAGAGAAATTACATAATCTCCTACTCTTATGAATCATAATTTTACTAAAGACTTCATGTTGTATTCATTTGCTAACCTTGATACTATCTCAACCATGCTAATGCAAAATAATGATGAGGGTGTGGAGCAACCAATCACATTAGTTAGTCAAGGTTTAAAAGATTATGAAGTCAAATACACCTTTGTGGAGAAATAGTTCCTTGATATTATAAGGGGACTAAAGAAGTTTATACATATGGTTTCAAATAGTAGGATTCATGTTATGTTCTCTCATCTTAGTATCAAAGAGTTTCTCTTGAGCAAAGATCTTAGTGAAAAAAGGGTAGGGTGAATTACTAAAGTAATTAAATATGATGTTGATATCAAGGTGAAAAGTTTATAATGGGTAAAGGCCTTTGTGAACATCTAGCTTCAGATATTCATGAGTCAAAAGAAGAGGCTCTAGTCAACCATGATTGTTCCCAATTAGTTGGTTCATTGCCTCCACAAATTTGGACACAAGATGTGATCAAATTTATTTAAAATGGTGAGTATCCTAATGGTATGAGTAGATCACAAAGTAAATATTTTATATTTCAATCTATTCCCTTTTATCTTGTAGATGGTGTGATTTTTAGGAGGCACACCAATGGTGTGCTATTGATATGCATTCATAATGGTCAGTTTGGATTGTTTCTTGATAAATTCCATGATGGGATAGGAGGTGGTCATTTCTCTCAATTAACCAAGGCTTCCAAGATCATGAGGGTAGGTTATTATTGGCCTAGCCTCTTCAAAGATTGCCATGCTTGGGTGAGAAGGTGTGGATAATGTCTTTTATTTTTAGGAAATTAGAAGCTTGTAGTTCTTCCTTTGAATCCTATCCAAGTAGACCAACCTTTCATGCAATGGGGTATTGATTTTATTGGTATGATAAATCTCCCATCAAGTGCTAGTAACAAAAGGATACTCATCACAACTGACTATTTTAAAATATGGGTTGAGGCAGTAGCATTGAAGGAAGCTAATGATAATGTTATCTTGGAGTTCTAAAAGAACATCATAACAAGTTTTAGCACTCCTACTATTATTTCAGATAATGCACTTGATTTTATGGATGTTAAGACAACTAATTGGGCAAATAGTAATGACATATTATTGAGCACTTAATCCAACTATTACCCTTAAGGTGATGGGTTGGTTGAATCTACGAACAAGAATCTAATTAGAATCATCAAGAGAACCTTGGAGCATAACCAAAGATATTGACACACCAAATTGAAGACAACCTTATGGGATGATAGGGTAAATCCCAAGAGGTTAATAATCAATTCTCCTTTTGTGATTGTCTATGGAAGGAAAGCTAGGCTATCTATCTTTCAAGATTTACATGCCTTAGATTTGGCACATCAACTAGAGTTACTTGAGAACACTCCAATGGAGGTGAGATTTACATAATTAATGGAGTTGCAAGAGACTACAGATAAATCTCATCAAGCTATGGAGCATCACCAAATTCTAATGAAGATGTCTTTTGACAATAAGGAAACTCCAAGATCATTTCAATAAGCTGACATAGTATTGAAATGAGATGAAGATAAAGAAAAACCAAAGAGACATACCAAATTTGATACCTTATGAAGAAAATCATATGTCATCATCAAGTTCAAGTAAAGTAACTCTTTTCAGGTAGCAAGGATGAATGGAGAAGATCTACCTATCCTTATGAATGTGATACATTTAAAACCCTACTATTGAGAACTGAAGGTCAATTTTGTAAATATTATATTAGGTGTGTCTTTACTTTCTTGTTATGTTATGTTAAGATAAATGATCATGAATCACATGTGTGTTTCTTAAATTGCATTTTATTCCTATTATTTTATATTATTGAGGTGTTGTCTAGGAATTTTTTATTTCAAACCTATATACTTGTGACTTTGTAGCCAAATAGACAGGATTAATTAACTTTTCATGGCATAGTAAGCATACCATTCATGGGAAATCACCAAGAATGTTGACCATTTTTACCACAATCCAAAATAGGTCAGCCCCATATAGTTAAAATCTTATATAGTGGTTTTTTATAATGTCATAGGGCATGTAGTAGTTAATTTTATGTCATTTCATATGAAATTCTAGCTTTGGTCATAGTATAGCTTAATCCTTATGTCATTCGGTATCTTAGGTGTCATTTTAGGGTCATATATGCAAGTGGTAGGTTATCGAGGATACAAATAGGTATTCATTTTTATTAATATAGTTAGGATCATAGAAAGGGTCCACACAAGATACAAGGTGTTCATTTGGATCAACAAAAGTATAGGAATAAGTTTTATGAAGCTAGACCATCTTCAAGATGTCACCTAGAGACCAAACTAGATAGTTTGCTTGTACAATTTATAAATATGCTTAGAATGTGTCACATGAACATTATACCATGCATGAATAATGTCCTTAGTTACATGATCATTATTTTAATGTTTCATATCTCAATGAGTCTTCTATATCAAGATCTAAGCCTCCACATTTTAGCTTATTGAATCTAAGGGGCCAGGACGTCTTGCACGTTACATGGAAACACATTGGTCATCTTGTTGTGCATTTTATAAATGCACCCTAGAAAGCCTTATGAGCTGAAATATTGTATCACCATGGATTTATTCATGGTAGGAATATGCTATGCAAGTTTCAAGTTCATGCAAGATTTTTAGATTAAGTTATGGAGCCTCAAAGTTGGACCTATTGTATAAGACATTCATGCTAACATCAAATTCAAGATTTGTAAAGTAACCATTTTGGTTTAAAAAATCCTTAAAATGTTTAAATTTTATCAATATCTAATGGTCTGTGTGAGCTCACATACTGAACATGATAAATAACAGCTTGTGCTGGGGTCAAACTAGTCAAAAGGTCCCTAAGTTAAAACCCTTTTAAAGAGATACAAGTTGGACAAGATCCTATGGTGTGGGTTTATCGATAAATTATCTAATGGTGCACATTCACTAACAAGAAGGTGGGTTTGAGATATATCAATGGCTATCACTCACTCATACATCTTGATCTAAAGATGTGAATGAAAATCAACATGTCAAAGGATATTCATGGTAGGAAATCAATGGATCATGTTCATTCATACCAAGGAGATCAATGGTCCATAAGAGGTCAAAAAGCCAAGATCTGATAGTAGAGATCAATGAGGCCAATAAGAATAAAGGTAGGTTTCAACATTATGATTGGCCTAAGAAATTTTTGATGGGCAAGGTTGAACCAAAGGGCAAGTTTACAACTAGATAAAATAAGGTATTGTAGGGTCATTCTACCACCATTAAAGCTCATTAAAACACCATGAAGTGAACATAGTAATGTATTTAGGCTAAATAACATAAAGAGACCACCATCAAAACTCAATATAGACCTTTTAATTTAGGGTTTGTGTCATGTAGGGTTTGTTTTATAATTGTGTTCACCATTGTTAGAAGGACCTATGTACATGATGAGCCCTAGTCTCTATGGATACTTGAAGGTAAAAATGGGTCTATTTTGACCTAATAAGAAAAATAATAGTCTAAGATTGGTTTTCCATCTATAGTGGACCTATAAACATGGGGATGAGCTCAAGAATGAACTAATTTGAACAAGATCTAGCATTTCAAAGGATGCCATGAAGGCATACACGTAGACCCTAATGGTTTCATCTCCAGGACCAACTTCATAAAAGGGAGCCTTCTCTCCCCTTTTTCACATCATGAAGCTAGTGAAGAGTATTTAACACTAGGACAAATCTCTAACAGATTGATTTTATCGTTGTAACTGCATTGATTCTAGGATCTAACTTGAAACTACTTGATCTCACTATTGCAATCATCAAGGATCATCAATTAGGGAATAATATAACTATGAAATCACTTGAAGTGACTCAAATCAATCAAAAGGTCTGAATAATAATAATAAGTATAAGTAGTTGTAACTATTGTTGAAATGGATTTGGGCTCGTTGATTCCTCTTTTATAACCAAGATATATATATATATATATATATATATATATATATATATATATATATATATATATATATATATATAAAGGCCCTTTCTTATATAAATATTGCTTTGGAGCTTTTATTAAGTATCCCTTAGATTGGGATGACTAGACACTGCTAGAAATTATATTTTGTACCTCTTGGAGTAATGAATAAAGTATTTTGTATTTATTTACTAATATTTGCTTAGTGTTTTGTAATTGTTTTATATTTAAAAGTGGTTTTCATCCCCCCTTTGTAGGTCCAAGTTCAATGTAAGTGCTAATGAACTTTTTTTACAAGTCATCTAGTGTGTCTTAAGGTTAATGTCTCAGGTATAGAGTGGATAGTTGATTGTAGGTGCTTTCAATCAAGACTTACCCTCATTTCCCTCTATCCTAAGGCCATAAAATGGACCTTTAGGTGAAACATTATTGCCTAGAAATCATTATAGACACCACACTAGTCATATTCATAGTCTATTAGTGTGTTAATGAGTTCAATCTTAAGAGTGTATCTTTGAATATTCGGTGCATCACCTCTTTTAAAGTAGGTCCAATTCATGCATTCTATAACTCTATTCCACATAAGTAATAATTTGTCATAGATAATATCATTTCAAGATTCATTCAGGGAGTTATCCCTTAAATCTAGAGGCTCACTTCCATTATAGGTACACCCACATACCTGGAAGTGTTTTATGTTTGCCCAAATATGGAAGAGGATTGAACACCCTCTTATAGGGTGAAATATTTAGTGACAATAGTATCCATGATTAAATATATATATTTTAAATGTTTTATGTGAATTAATACTAAATGTTTAAATCCAAATCTCCATGTTTCTAACATTTCATAGTCTTTCTTTACTAAGGTCAAATAATCTTGTTTACATATCTAGATGTGTAAGATTTGGAATAATTTTGGACAAGTTGTTTATTAAAATAATCTAACTTGTCTGAAAAGACTTATTCAACATATAAATCTAACAACATATATATCAAGAAATCAAAAAAAATATAATCTGAGAAAGCATGAAATTATAATTTATAAAAGAAATATTTTTTAATCTAAGAAAGAAGGGAATTCTAATATAATAAAGTAGGAAATTATAATCTAAGAAACCAAGGAATCCTAATCTGAGAAAAATATAATACTAATTCTAAATTAAAACTCATAGTAATTTTGAGATGCTCTTAGATGGAGAAACCATAAATTAATGCTTTAAATTACATCCATTAACTAGAAAATTTTAATCATAACTATTGACCAAATTTTGACCTCAAGTCAAAATTGGTCAACCCCTATAAGTTAAAACTTTCATAGGATTTTCAAAACTTTTATGTAGTCTTGTCATGGTCTAAATGGTCCTAGATTTTCTCCATGTGGTCATATTTATCCTTGTCTAGACTTGTCCAAGGTGTGGTCTTATGTATACTTGTCTAGTCCTAGGGGTCATTTACAAGGCCATGGTATAGTCAAGAGATGGTTAAAGGTTTGATATAGTTATAGTCATTATAAAATGTCATTAATGTGATTATAAGTTGAAAATGTAATGTATTCACCTTTCACCTTGTTCTTATATGCTAAAATGACATCTTAGCAACCTTTTGGCCCATGTAGAGGACCTGCACATACCATTCTAAGAGGCAAACATTTAAATAAGACTCCTAACATACTTGATGTCAAAAATAGGTTAGATAATGTTCAAGTATGGTTATATATGGTCAATATATATAGTTCAACACCTAAACTGAGCAAAATGACACTTTTGAGCACTTGTATGGTGTTAAAAGATCATATTTCAATTAGATATAGTTTCAGAGTGTCCCTCAAGATTATTCATATGATTTTTAGGCTTTGAACCAAGTTTTAGGTTGAATAACTTAGGTGTCTACAAATTTATTTGTCCTTGCTTCTATTATTTTGTTTGAGTCTAAAATAAGTGCCTATAAGTATAGGGCTTGTATGCTTCTATTTGTTTACATAGGCTAGAAAGATAAGTTGTTGGTCCTTTAGACACCTTTATTTTTTTATCTACTATTGCCCCATTATCTAAAACCTCTCAAAAATCATGTAGACCTTTTGATAAACATTATATCATTTCAAGATGTCTTTCTAGTCTGTACAGATCTTCACATATAGTTAGCTCATGGCTTTGTATGAAAGTATGTGAATTGTGGCTAGGTATCATCACCATGCTTTTGGTGATATTAATGAGGATCCTATCATTCTAAAATGAATGTTTATTATATTTTGATGCCTATCCCATGGTCTTGACCTATTTAACATAAACCTAAATTTATGAATTCTCACCCACAGGTCTACAGACTTGTATTTGTTTGAAAGTAAAAAAATATACCTTTATTCTTACTTCCTTTAACTTATAGTATTCAAAGTTATTTATCATTACCACTCATACCCACATTTACATTTAGACTTGGAGAATGTTGCTCATGAACATAGATCCTGATTTCATGTGGTATAAACAAGATGTTTTTTGAAGGATTATTTGCAAGGATATGCTTATGAAGAGAGGACACATGAACTATGGGAGAGTGAGGAGACTTTCCATGAGCAATGGAGTAATGGAAACCTCTTAAGGTGACCAATATATAAGGCAACCCAAATTTGAAGCATGAGTAACTAAAACACCTTATACATTAAGACACTCTTCCTCTTATTGGATACACTTTATGTATATGAGTTAGATGATGAAAATACCATTAAAATGAGATATTTGACCTCTTCAAACATCCCTCAAAACCATTCTTCTCCATCAAATTTTGAAGTGGAGAAAATGATGAAAAAATAGACTCGGCTTGGATAAATTAAGTCATATTGACCCTATATCACCCTTAACGATTATTCATAAAAGAGGGTCCATGAATCTAAAAATCAATGCCACTAGTCTCAAAAAAAATTCATCTCCTAACTCTTTCTCTCCTAGACGTACCATCCACTTGAATTTTGCCTTTCTAAGCTTGTGATGGTAGTGATGGAGGATGTCTAAAGTATCTATTTGACCTAAAACTTGGTTCAAAGCCTAAAAATGGGGCAATGCAATTTATGGGCTAGCTAACTTTGATTAGATCATTTTGAGTCAAAATGATAATTTTGCACCTAGGTGCTTTGGATTGCTCTTTTTTATCAAATTTCTTGTGTGGGACATGTGCCTTCGTTATTTGGTGTTGGCAACATCCTAAATGGGATAACGGATCTAACACATTTGACATCACATTCTAATTCTAATTTAGTCAAATTTCGGACCAATAACAAGGCATTCTTATCAATTTAATTAATTTGTGCACCAAGAGCCAAAATTTGATCTAAAGTTGACTAAACATGTTTTAGATCATCTTTTCATGATTTTAAATTGAACTAGGAATTTTATTTTAGTACTTAATAGAACATTTAGGTGCTTAAAATAAATTTTTGATAGTTAGCCTTTCAAAGTTACAACTTAAGACTAGGGGGTCAAAAGAACACCACCACATCTTTCATTTGGGTTCTAAAATTGAACACACTTGTCAATTATTATTTTCAATAGTTGTTTAATTAGAAATTGTATAGCAAAGATAATGTTTATGCATGTATTCTCTTCCACTTATCCCCTTTAGACAACCCTTGGAATCAAAAGCACCATCCTTAATGCAAAAAGCCTAGTCCAAGGCTTAGAAATAATGCCTTCTAAAGCACTCCCAAAAAACTCGTCAAAGTTTGGGTGACCTTGAAAATGACCCTAAAGTCTTTCTATTAGTCTTTTATTTCATGTAAACTTGGCTTGTGAGGGGGATGTCATTACCTCATACAAGCTCTCTAGGGGAGCTTTGACCTAGGGTTTCATCTCTTGACATTGACTTCATCCACTCTTTATGAGTTGCACACAGGATGTATCTGCATTTGGACATGACACTATACTAAGCAAATAATAGGATGTAGTGGTTACAAAAAGGACTAGACCTTTTTGCAACTAGCCAATGTCATGGTTACCCAATTTTTATACTTGTATTTTGCATCATTTGACATGAAAGTCATTGTGTAATTGATTCCCCTAGAAATGTTTTAAAGCTTTCTAGTTTAGTCAACGCCACATTGCCATACCCTTGCTAGGATTTAGATGATTATACTTAGTGTATTTTGGTCATTTTTGCTTGGTATGTTTTGAAACTAAAACTTGTTTGTTTATTCATAAGCCATGTCAAAAGAATGTATTTAAGTTGATGAGAGTAGTGTTATGCTACCTAAATCATGTTAAAACATTTTGAGCCTTTTAAGTCTTTGAAACATAACATAATCACACCATTCGAGCATGCTTATGCCGTTAGGATACTCAATTTGTTTCAAGACTAGTTCACCTTGTATCATAAACCATTATTTCAAACCATGTTATGTATACCATTTAGACCTTTGTCTTTTGTTGTCATGTTGTCCAATCTTGTCTAGCTTGTTTGGTCAAATCCTAGTTTTCAATGTTGAGTTTTCAATTATACTTATCAAGTTTGGATTCAAACATTGATTGATTTTTTTTTAGGCCTTAATTCATGGGGATGATACATAGATATTTCTCTTTTGGGTTGCATAACTTTGGTTAATCGATTACCCAAATTTGAAACTTATTGATAGTTTATTTGTCCAAGGCCTATCCCCATCATTGTTTATGTCTTTGTTTGGGAGAAACATAGCCTTTCTCCAAATGCCTTTTGTTTTGTAGCTTATACCAACTAATCATGTTTATGTTTGATTCTGTGTGTCAGGTTTATGTCAAAGTTATTTCTAAACTTGTTAGATTAAATCAAATCACATGATACCTTTGTTTCAAGTCTAGCTTTTGATGCCATTTGGCCAAAAGTCCTAGCATAACCTATTTGAGCCTAGCCTTTGACTCCTCTTTTAGACAAAAGACCTACGACACTTTTCCCTTTCCTAATTTAGACCTTATTTGGAATACGTTGACCTAGACATTTAACATGCTTGTTTTTATTCAAATGCTTAAACTTTTGTGCATACGACATTTAACATTAGACATTTGATGTTATAATGTTTTATGTCAAGTCTTCGCATAAATCATTTTGGAGATACAGCTCCACTTTCAGACCATATTGGAGATACAACTCTACCCCTTTGACCAAGTTAGACCAAGTTTGAACCATTTATCCTTTGGATAGTTTTTTAGAGTTTATAGAACTCTAAGACTTTTTGTTTTGGAGCTTTCATCATTTATGTGGATATGTCTAGTTAGGATTATGGTGGAGTCACATATAATCCAACTTATGATATAATGGCCACACAAAATACCACTAGGAACCTTTATAGATAAATATTTTCTAAGGAGTTTTATTATTCTCCCTATTATACTCCATATGAGGAACATAGTTAAAATCCAAAAAATCCAAATCAAGACCTCGATTGGCATGAAGAGGCTTATGAGGAGGAATTTGAAGACCCAACTATAGATAATGTTGTTTGAGATAGAGATCTATACCCTTTTGTAGTAATCAATACATGTAACATAGTCAAGAACTAGGTTATGAGCCAACTCATGTTTGGGATGATATGATTTATGAGGAATACTTAGATGCTTTAGCTTGTGCAAGTAATCAAGTTCCATGACATCCTTTTGTTATCTGATAATCGACTACCCCTAACCCTCCTTTGGATTTTATGAGCTATCAAGCTCTACAATATCTAAGGAATACCATTACCATTCCTAGACCTAGTCCTTTAGCTTATGTGAGAAACCAAGCTCCACAACACCCTTTCATCATTCCAAGACCTAGTCCTTTGACTTGTGTGAGAAATCAAGATCCAAACGACCCTATTTTTTCCATCTCAAGAATTTATCCTTTGGATCATGCAAGAAATCATGCTCCCCAATGCCCTACCATTATCCAACAATAGGCCATTCCTCCTCCATTACAAATCCCATCCAAACCTCAACTGATCCAATCATTTGAAGACCAATCTATGTTCAAAACTGGTATCTTCCAACTCATTAAAAACCAAGGTCAAGAGAACCAACCAATCCAAGATGTTTCTATTGAATCAATCATTTGTGATAAGTCAACCTATAATGATTTGCTTATCGATCCTATTCTAGTTATTGAGGAATCTCACTTTGATGAGCCAGTCTTTACTGAGTCACTTCTTAATGATTGTAACCACCTTTGGGTAGATCATTACCTTGACTATATACCTATTTTTCAATATTTTCCCATTAATAAGCTAGTCCCTAAAGAGTTGTCTCTTAACCTATTTCTTATTATGAAGGAGTCTCATTTTGACAAACCAATCTTTATGGAGCCCATTATGCCATCAAAAGTCATTACTTGTCCAATACCAAACATTCAATAAGACATCATTGTAACAGAGTACACATTAGATGAGGAATTAGATTTAGAGTCAGGTTCTATTCTTGGATTGACATCAGATTTAGCATCAAAATTAGAATCAACATTAGTCTCAACATTAGATTCAAAGTACCTTGAGTTTGAATTAGATTCAGAATAAAAATATGTTTGTGGCTATTACAACATTGGTTATGCATACCTCACAAATCAATTTGAATATTTTTTTTATACTTCTACAATTTTTTAGGATGATTACTTCAACATTAACACAAATTCTCCTAGTATCTTCTATAAAGATTGTGATTCCAACACCCATTCCATTACCATTCCAGATGCTATTACCATCAACCAAGATAGCCATATTATTGACATTATATCTCCCATAAGTGTTAATTAAGATTGATAGAATCACACTTTATTGAACTAAATCCATGGTGACATAGTAGTTGAAGAAAAGCAAGGAGGACAATACCACATTCATGTAGGAAAATAACACTCTCATAGTAAAACCTTTTTAGAGGTGCTTGGATACAATCAAATTTCCAACTCTACATCTTCTAGTGAATCTTTTTCAAAATCACTTGAAGAAAATCAAAGTAAAAATCCAATGTTCATTAGTGACACCTTCTTAGAGGTGCTACAGGACAATCAAGACAACTTCATTGGTGAAAACCTCATTGAGGCACCAATAGATTAGCACAAAAGTTCTTCATTGCTTGATGAAGACAAAATCAAAGATCAAATCAAAATAGATTCTTATCTATAGCCTAATTAGATGATATCTACTCTCATGCCCAAATAATAGAAAAATATGATGGTCCTATCGAGGGAATAAGTATTCAACCCTGCCACATCCAAATTTATGTCAAATATGATATCAACATCATTCCATGTGACTAAAAGTCCTGATCTTCATTTGTTTCCTAGCCATTCCACATTCCATTATCATCTACCATTCCATTTCATAATCAAACCTACCATCCATTATTTGTCCTTGTTTACCATCCATGGTTGTAATTTCCTTTGTAGAGGCTATAAAGATACCTTATCTCAACATTTAAAGGAATCAAAATCAATGACCAACAAAGATCATACCAACATTCTCAAAATCTAAATCTATAGGTAGTTCTTGATGGAGAAACTATTCAAACGAGGTGTGGGATAGTAATTAATATGATCAAGTATTCTATTTTTATCATTTTTTTATTAGGATGTGCATCTCCCCATCAATAAGAACAATAAAATCAAAAACCATACACAGGCTAGAACCAAACATGTACCATACCATTTCACATTACCATGTCATTTCTATTGTTACATATCCTTTTTCCATTATCATGTATCCTTCCATTTACCCCATCACTTGGGGGAAACCCTCTTACCATTTTATCCAATTTATCAAACCACAATTATCCTTAGAAATATTGTGACATCTAATTATTCCATTCTTATCTAAACCAAAGCCTATTTTTAGTCATCCTACCTAATCCTATTTTGATCTTGATTACATTAGCTTTTTTGTGATTTTTATGAGGGGATTTTGATCAAGTTTTAAATCTTATAAAATTTTTGTTTATAATGATAGTCTATGAAAGTAATGTGATAGTTGATCTGGAAAGATATCTTTCATCCTATCAAGTTTGTTTATGTGAGCCTAATTATAACCGTCTATCAACAAATCAGTGTCTCACTAGTCTTGCTACTAGTTGTAACTAACTTTTAGAAAATTACTATCATTGACCTATTCCATCGTATCCTAGTTATAATCATATGTGGGAAAAATATGGGCAACACTTGTTTACCATGCATTGCCACATCACCTTACCATTATTGTTTACATTTGACTAGGCATTTTCCAGATTTGAGAACTTGTTAAGACCTAGTTGGTTTTTCCTCACCTTTTATGTGGATAAAATTACTATGACTTGAGGACATTTCAGGACTAAGTAGGTCGTGTTCAATTCATGTTGAGGTTACCTTCATCCCTTTTATATATGTTATCTCCATTTTATGAGAAACCTAAGCCAAACACTCTCACCATTTTTTGAGTGGGTATCTTGTCATTCTGTAATGAGTTAATATAGCTCAAAATTCACAAAAAAATCATAACATTTGAAAAATCTAAAATCATTTGTGCTATCTAAGCCTAGTTAGCTATCCTCGATCTACCCTATTGGGGCAAAGTCATTTTTAGGATGTTTTCTTTTGATTTTATTTTTAGGATTTTTATTTGTTTATTTATTTCAAGTTTTTTGTCTGTTTGTGTGATTTTTCTATGTTTTATTTATTTGTTTGTCTTCTTGCCTATTTGTTTGATTTCAACACTATTGTCTCGACTTAGTCTATATGTGTTCATTAGGTAATTCTTTGAGCACATTATTCTTGAGTCCATCCATATTCATACATCAACATTGTCATCATGGTTTTTATCATTGGTGTATTATTTTTTAGTGTTTATTGGATCAAGAGTTAGTCCTTATGCATATTTTGGCCAAGTCTTCATGGTGTTCTACCATGATGCCTACCATCACATGCTACAACAAAAATTAGCTTCAAGAAGGTCTATAATCAATGGAGCTACAGAAGTTTCTCCTTGGAGCCTTGGAAAATCCTCCCATCCCACCCTTGAACCATTCTATCTATATCATTTCTAATCAGGATGAGCATCTCCTTATTGGTAGGTACAACTAAATCATTCATGCTGATTAATCTTATTCTTCTATTCATTTATTTCATCACTTTGTACCAACTCACCTTTAATCTATATTATAGGTTATATCCTTGAGTTATGCTTTCTAATTAGCCCTAACTAGGGCACAATCATATTTAGCCAATCTAGGTCCTCTTAATGATTATAACAATCTATGGGCAAATCATTATTTTGACATTTAATCTTGATTGTAACCACCTTTGGGAAAATCAATATCCTTTTTACATCAATGCATGCAAGTATTTTCTCACTTAGATTAATCTCAACCATAGGTTAATTCCACCTTTTTCTTATTTCTTTTAGAGGGACCATCCATCAACAACTATGATGGCCACTCCCTCAAGGGGGCATCATCCTAGGCTTCCCAAACACCATTTGGAGATTTTTTATTCAACCATCATATTATTTTTGGAATATAGGAATTTTCTAATTATTTGATAAGATGTTTCTTTGCCTATAGTTTGTAACATCTTCCCAAATAGGGGCAAACTGTAGATACCTAAAACTAGCCATTGATAACCTCCAACTAGGATTTTGACCAATTTCCACCAAAGTACATAATTTGGATTAAAAACACTAAAATACATTAAATGAGTTGAAATTGATATATTCAAATGTTAATTTTGGCTAGAGTATCATTAAATTGGGAAATACAATTTATGGGCCAGCTAACTTTGATCAGATCATTTCGAGTCAAAATGATAATTTTGCACTTAGGTACTTTGGATTGCTCTTTTATATCAAATTTCTTATACGGGACATGTGCCTTTGTTATTCGGTGTTGGAAAAATCCCAAATGGGATAATGGATCCAACACATCTGACATTGCATTCTAATTCTAATCTAGTCAAATGTTGGACCAATAACAAGGCATTCTGATTAATTTGAGTAATTTGTGCACAAAGTGCTTAATCATGCTTAAGAGCTAATTAAACCAAATTAGAGACTAATTAATAATTCCATGGAAACCTTTTGAATACTTATTTTTAGAAATAAATATTGAATATTTGCATCATCAGGTGATATCATTTCTTGGTAAGACATCCCTAGGCCATAAATGCATAAAATATAAAGGTTAACCCCTCCCATACCTCATCAATACCTCCCATGGCTCTTAAATGCCCCTCTCTCTCAAATATTGATGAGCCTATTTATGGATTTTTAATTACATAATTGGATTAATCCTTAGCCACACATATCAATCTTGAGATGGATAGTTCAGGTTGATTCTAGCCATTTTTCAAAATCTATAAATAAGAGGCCTTGACACATGAATTTTAAGCTTAACTTGTGAAAAGTTACCATGCCAAATTGATTCCAAAAAGCTCTTTTATTCTAAAATTATAATTCCCAAATGCATTCAAAAATCATTCCATCTTAGTTTTATAATGCTAAATTATTGAGCCAATCCAAGCCAAGTTAAAGCCAAAGGTGCCAAGAAGAGATCAAGGTAGCCACACTCTATTAAAGAAGATCTCTTGAAGCACAAGCTGGGCAAGCCAAAGAAGGAGCCTTTTGGAGAAATCAAGGATTTGGTAATAAATTGGTGTTTTGTGTTCATATTTATTATTTATTTCCATTTTTAGTTGTTTTCCAAATGGCTTTCCCTCACTAAGTTATCCCTAATAACTAGGCCTAGAGATGTATGATAGCTAGTGTGTTGGTTTTTCAATTGGATTTCATTTTGTCACGAACAAGATACTAACATCTCTCTTGGTTCAAAATAATAGTTCACACAAGTTATAAATATGAATATATCATGGGTGAGTTCATAAACTATTAGAGATAGATAGACCATTTTCAAGTCAAGGGATGGTCAAAAGGATAGAGGTCATAAGCCTAGCATGTCTACACAGGTTTGTGTATGGAGTTGATAAGGAAAAAGTTTTAAAGTGACATGAAGTAGTTAATATACATTGTGAATAATTTATAGAAAACATCCATGAATATTGACTATCTTAAGGTGTCAAGGTGAAGTTGAGAAAACCTAGCTCAAGACTCAATTTTCAAATCCTTTCCTAGTAGTCATGTACAAACATCTCTTAGATGAGCTTGAAACATATGCATGGTTATCTTGAAGGTACAAGGTCATTTACATAATAAAGGATTTTTAAATAATTTTATTATCTTCTCAATAGTGTGTAGAATGTATTTACTTTATACATTGATTTGGATAGAGATCTTAAAGCCTTAGGATTGCAGATCAATATTAAATAAATGCCTACATATCTTCTAGAGAGATCATCCCATCTTAAAAATAAAGAGGGAAGATAAAACACGTAAAAAAATATGGTTGGAACCTAATTTATATTCCAAACAAGTTGAAAATCCATTAGGAAGATCACTGATGTGGAAGTGAGGTCCTAAATACTAGAATGTAGTCAAACTATCCTAATAAGCATCTATAGGTTTTTAGGAGGAGACAAGTTGGTTCCAAACCTAAGTAAGGAGTAAAAAGTGTATGAAAATATTGAGGTATATCATAAGTAAACATAAAATTTATGAGGCCATATTAAGACAAAGGGAACATGATTAAATGACAAGTGATATTGATCAAACAGAGTCTCAAAACCTTGCCTATACAGTCAAATGACAACCTACAGGTCTGCCTAGGTTCAGGAGAGTTTTTCTTGATTAGAGAAGGTATAAAGGTATTTTGAAAGGTATAAAGTACTCAAATCCATTTGAAAATGGTTTCATAGTGTAATTAATACCTCATTTAAACCTTTAGACCTAATAGCAAAGGTGAAGAAGATCAAAACTCAGTCTAAGCTTAATGAGTCTAGGATACACATAGGCCTGACTGCATTACCAAGAGAAAGCTACCTTTTCAGAATGGATAAATGAGGAAAGGAGAATGGTTTGAAGCATATTAATAAATACATAGTGATTACATGGATTTATAAGACTCCAGACTCTAGTGAGAAAGAATAGAATGAAGATAAGACCCTGTTTAGGCCTAATAAGCCTAAACCATAAATTATAGTCATAAACTAATGGCTTATTGAGGGTAAGGTGATGGTTAAAAGGTGTTTATAATTTTATATAAATAACTAAAAGTGTTGAATAACCATCAAAAGGTAGAGAAAAGTAATAAAAATGCCATTTTTGTCCTTAAGACTTCTTCAAACTCCCTTCATGCATGACTGTCATTGAAAAATAGTTTTCTCTTGATCTGTATGATCATGAGCATAGTGAATGAAGATATATGGATTTAAAATATGGTAAATAGGTACTCAAACTCTATTTTAGTGGCATCATTTTATTGTTTAGGTCCATCACCTTAATGAACAAATCTCAAGAGCTCAGACCACTCTCAAATGGCTTATTTACAACCCGAGGGGTACATTCTCGCACTCAAAACTTTCATGATGTTTTGCATGTGATCTAGTAATATTTGGAGGTGATGAAAGGGTCCCTTAAAAATAATATTGTGTCATTAAGAGAGATAAATAGGATCTTTTATTTATGAACAATCCTTAAGAATGAAACATGCCTAAAACACTCTTAAAACCCTGATAGTGATCAATCAAGAGAAATGGACTTATAAAGCACATGTAATAAAATATTTTTCTCATGAAAACACTTGGATATTTTTTAGGATTCGAATTAGGTTTTCCATATGTACTTTGTGCATACTTGTAGTTGTACAGACTATAATAAATACATTATTTTGCATGATTTTTAGTGTTTTGTAGGTGTTTTGAGCAAAGGGAAACTTGAAAACCATTTGAGGAGGAAATTTTGGACGTGTTAAACATATTTAAGCACAAAAATATGAACATGAGATTATGTAAGTGGTCAAATAAAGCTCATTTTCCAAGGTAGTCTCAAATAGGCCTAAAATGAGACTAGGTGACAAGATCATTTCATGGTTCTCACACTTCCATAGGGTCTTAGGGCCCCAAATTTGGCATGGAAGTTAGTGATATTATATGTAAAGTGAATCACATGATTTTGGGTGATTTCAAAAAATTGGTGTTGAGTATTTTCATTGATGTCAATGGTGCATAGTGAGAAGGTTGATGTCAAAGGTAACTAATCATAATTGGAATTATGTGATGTGAAAAGGTGTATTGAGAGAGTATTATCATGAGACAATTTAAATTAAACTAATAAATTATGGTTGCATGATGGTATAGGTCATTGTTTCCATAGTGCATAAGAATCCTAGTCATGAAGCCTAGTCATGACATGAAGAGGTATGTGCATGGAAAATGAATAAACATAGGCATGTGAAGGTTTTTTAGCACTATTTGAGCATGTATGTGAGGCATTAAATCATTCATGATAGTTTCAAGGTGATTTTATAAGGGTAGTACCTTCATACTAATCCTAAACCTAGACCTCTCTTAGACCCTGTCTAGCCTAATGAGGTATGAAGATCATATTTCAAAGCAAGTATGCATAGGTGAGTATGAACAGAGGTGAAATAAGTTTTTTTAGGCTTGGTCACAAAGTTTAAGGTCATGGTTTGAAGTAAATTACATGTATCAGTGTTTAAGGCCTTTTCAAATTCATAGAATAAGGTCTCAAGACTTTATAATTAATTTTAGATGTTCATTGTCATGTAAACTCTACATGGGAACTTGAGATACTAAGGAGAGATGGGGAAGGGTCCTAGATAAGATCTCTAAGCATTAGTTTTGGATTCATGTGTACACAAGCCTAATAGGGTAGTTTATCTTAAAATATCTTTCATGGTATGAAAAAAAGATATAGGTCTAGCCAAGCATGGATAATTTTTTAGAGTTCATTAGCTTAAGGGTGTTTAATCTTCATTTTTGCAAAATATTTTGAAGTACATAGGCCTAATAGGGCAGTTTGTCCTAAAAGAGATTTAATGGTATGAAAAAAAGATATAGGTTTATCCAATCATGGATAAGATAAGTAAAGTTCATCAGCTAAGTTATTGAATTGTTTTTTATTGGTGGATAAGGCCATCTGGGCCCAAGAGGATCAATCTTTGATGCTAAGAAGATAAACCTAATGCAATTAGGTCTCCATGAGACCTAAAAGAGAAATGAGGCCTAATTAAGTTATTTCAAACCAAAAGGGGTCCAAATTTTACTTTAATCATGTTTATTAGATGTTATAAGACCTATTTTATGGCCAAAATAAGATTTTGAAGGTGTGTGGTCAACCAAGTGGTATGTGACCATGAGACTTATATATATACAAAACACTTGAGGCCTATTTAGAGAATGTATATAAGCAAATAAAATATTTATTAGTATAGAAAAAGGAGATATTAAAATGAGACCATAATATAAAATTATAGGTTTGGTGATCAAAACTCATGAGTTTGTTGAGTTGGTGTTGAGTCACTTAGGGAGATGGTGCTTCCTTGCAACTAGGTGGTTGCGAAAGCCTAGTCAAGTGGGTGCTTGAGTTCATTGCAGTTGGTGCTCCAAGTTGATTTTGTGCTAAAAAAATTTTGATATTTTTTATAGGATTGTAGTCAATTTCTAAGTATCATATTGGTTTTTATTCCCCTTGAGGGTTTCCCACTCATATGTGTGTTTTCTCATGTTATTTTCATGTGAATAGTCTTTATGCATTGTTAGATATCACTATTAATTTCATAGTTCATGAATGATTTGATATAATTGAAAGAAATTTTTTCATACATTTATTCACGCCTCTCCCCTCTCATTTATTGTTCATCCAACATGTGGGAGAGGTCTAGAGTACAAAAATAGCTTTCTAGGCAATGAGGCCTAATTGAGGAGAGAGAAAGGGAAAAAAAGGTCTACCACTTAGAACATGAACATGAAATTTTACATGAAGATATAAGTCCATATTGGATTCTAAAATATGCCATTTTTTATTGTACCCTCTATATATTATTCTACACAAGGAGGTTTACATGTTTTTAGGGTTACAAGGAAATTATGCCTAATGAGAGCTCGAGGAGAAAAATGGAGTCTTGGGAGTTGTTCCATGAACCAAAATAGATTTTTTAAGGTATAAAAAGATATTTTAAGGAAATTTATGCAGAAATAGAGACTATGATAATATTAACTAAATATTTGGGCCACTTGGACCAAGCTAGGCATGGGAAATGAGGAGTTTCAAGACACCTATCCATATTAATGATGAAATGTCAAATCAAAGGAGTTTATTAATTCATGATAGGTGTATAATGAGGATATATTATGGAATTAACGGTTAATTTATGATTAATAATACCATTTTTCACTCTTCTTATGCAAAGAAGGGCAATTTTCAAGAGGATGATGAAGGAGTCAAGCTAAGTTTTAACTCCTACACCACTTAGAGGATTGGAGCATCTTCAGAAGTGTGACACATGAATTTGAAAGAATTTTTAGGTTTTTCATAATTCCTCATTATTTATAACTCTCACATGGATAATTTTTAATCTTCTCCTTGTATGCTCTCTCTCTCTCTCTCTCTCTCTCTATATATATATATATATATATATATATATATATATATATATCACACACACTCCATAATTAACTATATAAGCAACCAATTCTGGATTTGTAAAATATCCACATCTGGTATGGTGAAGCCATACTAGTTTGAGTACTAATTTTTCATTTGAATGAAATATTTAAATTTTGTTTTGAGTTCTTAACTTATTTTCTAAGTGTGTGAAGTAGTTCATGGTTGAATGGTAGGTGATAGTCATCTCTCCTTGTATTTATATCACTCTCTCATGATTTGTGCAAGTAATATGCCCTATAATAGGTCAAATTAAGTGTAGTTAGTTATTTATGTATGTATTTAAGTGTAAGAAAGAGTATTAGTGTCTATAATCAGATATTATATTCATTTACCTTGAGAAATGCATTGCATTTTACCTTCATATTGAAACACTTTTATTAGAGAAACCTTGGGTATTGAGATTAGTTTTGTGAATCATCTTTCATAGTGAAATTTCATGGTATTATTGTGGAGTTAAACTTGGTGTATCACCTATTATAGGTTAGTGTTAATCCCTTATAACCATTTTATTTCATAGTTAATTAGATTAGTGGTTAGTTGTAGGTGTAGTGTAAGGGAGTCAGCCCTTGAATCTAGAGACTCATCTCTCTCAAAGGTCACCCGTAACTTGAGAGATGTTTTCATGTTAAATAAAATTTAAGGAGGATATAATATACCTCATTTAGGGTTAAAATTTGATGTATAATAGTTTTGAAATTCCTGGTGGGATTCATAATCCAATAAGTTGTCAAAGTTAGATGTTGACATTGACAAATTTAAAGTTGTAAAGATTACTTCATGTAGCATTTGGTAACTCTAGCACTCATTAGGCCCTATTTGAATACTAGTGCCTCATTTTCATGCTTAAGGTAAACATAATATCATATACTAAAGGAATTCCATTTAATTTTTTAAAACTACATTGTTATTCTCTTAGATCAGAGAGGTTTGTTAATACCTATCCATACTCCAAAAATTCTTTGGTTGCTCACATACCCATTAGAAGACTTTTTTTGGGTCCAACTTGAAAAATGGTATCCCTAAGGAAACTACCTTTTTTTAATTAAATGGCCATAGTCCTTTATCCCTTCATCACTATAATTGCATCCCTATGTCAGCCCTCAAAAGTGTGCCTTCATACATGGGATAAGTTTCCACTACTCCTATTGAACATATAAAAAACATTGCCAATTTTTGTAATATTCATAACATCACTGAAGAGGATGTTTCCATTAGGTTGTTTAATCTCTATTTAAATGTAAAATAACTTTATTTTTATGGCACTTTCACTCCCAACTCTATCATTACATGGGATGAATTAGGTGATGATTTGAGAAGGAGATTTGAGGATAATTTTGACCACTTATCCTTGATCGAGTAGTCAAATTTAATAATTAGATGACGTTATGATGTCATTAAATACTTCAAAAAAAATTATAAAAGACATGGGATAGGATACCACTCTTGGTAATGTCTACAACTGATCATTCTTTCCTTTACTATCTCAAGGCTTTCAATTGTGATATCTATATGATGATTTAATCCATGGGAGGGGACACTTTTCCTAATTCTTATAAGAATGCCATAAGGGATGAGAAATACCTTATTAAAGATAAAAATATAGACACTATACCTTGCATGCCTTTGTTTCCTAATGTGCAAGCTCTTATACCAACTATTGCTCCTATTCCCACACCCAAGCCCAAACAGGCTCCCCCTAGTCAAGCAAGTAAGATGAATGATGTGAAAGGACTTGTTAAGAATATTTAAAACAAAGTCATGGTGATGTAAAGGTATAAAAAATAGTTTCATAGGCCTTACCAAGATCAATATCAAGCTCATCATCCCTATCAATCAAATAGGCCACCCTTTCAAGGTCAATATCAAGGATAAGGGTAGCTAACTCAAGTGAGGCAACACAATGTGAAAAATCATAATGTTAATTCTAATTATAAATCATTTTTAAATGTTCAAAACAATCTTGTGTAATATAATGGAGATCACCATTCATGGGACCAGCCTCATGACTCTTCCACTTACACAAATGATAAATTTTATCAAGCTTATATGGCTCAATGTGGGACAATGCATTCCATGACTCAAAAGGAGATACCTCGTAGAGGAGAGAAAATTAGAGGATATGATAAATCAAGATATTTATTTATGAACTACTATAAATAACACTCATGTGTAGTCAACTATCAAGGTAATCTCAACATTGGTTTAAGCCACATAGCTACAAATATAAGGTCAAAGAAGAGAGCAGTTCAAGAAGTCCAAGGAGCAAGTAGTGGTCCAAATGTGAAGTATAAAATACCTCAAATATTGGGTATTAAAAATTCATCTCCCATGGCTTAGGTAAATAATAAAACTTAGAATGTTAGAGCTCCTTCTATGCCTTCTTATACACATCAATTTTCATAAACTAGTGGTAGTGCTTTTGCTTCTAGAGTGCATGAGAAAGTTGGTAATTATCTAATGAATGTTATAGATCAAATGAATAATTTTAATTTAATTATCCCAATGTGAGAAAAATTATTTATATTTGGTTAAAGAGACTTGTTTCAAACTGAGCTCTCCAAGCTCAATGCATCATCTAGGCAGCCTAGTGAAAGAGGGGCAATTTTGACAAATGAAGTGAAGACCAAAGATGGACAACCAATAAAATATAAAAGGAAATATAAACCTCCTCCATTATATTTTTAAATAATAATTGGATATTCATTTTTACATAATTTCTTGATTGCTAGTGGTGAAAGTACATTAGTCATGCCTAAACAAGTGGAAGACAAGCTAAAGTTGAAGTATGAGCCACACTCCAAGGGGGTGTTATAGTTAGATACATCAGCTACCAATATGGTTCGCATTATCAAAGGTTTTCAAATCACTCTCAATGCTTGTCCTACATTTTATATCTCCTAAGATGTGGTGGTGATAAATGTGCTACCTCACTTTTCCCTTTACTTGTTACGGTACTTCACTACCAAGATTGAAAGTTATTTGACTTCAAATTGGTCCTTCATGGAATTTAGGACTATATATAGTGCCAAGGTTTATATCAAGTCTAAACCATTAGGTAAGTTTCATGTGGATCTATATGTGCCTAATACTTTAAACTTGAACTTGAACATAAATGATGAAGGAAACCATCCTAGTGATCAATAACCTCTAACACCTCTTGATGGCATAACTAACCTATACCTTGATGAGTGGGGAGTTGATCAACATGGGTTTAATCCATACAAGCATATTGAAGAGATATGTCTTCACCAATATATCATTCATGAAGAGGATTATGAGTATCCTAAGGTAAGTCTTGATGATCCCTTTCAACAAGTTGCATGGGGAAACTATTTTCTGCAAATGAATGATGATGATGAGTTCTAAGAATGTTAGACAATTTTAGTGAAGAATATTATGCATTTCTACCTACCCAAGATGAAGAAGTTCATTAGTGTGATAGTAAAGAAGATCATGATGATTTATGGTAGTAGTACCATGCCATAATTCAAGAGTTTGAACAAATAATTAATCCATCTCTCCCTCAAAAGAAACATGAGCTTGGTAATAGGGTTAATGATGAACCTAATGAGCATAAAGAGGATTATCAAGTCACTGTGAAGTAGACTGTGGCCTTAGAGGAATACAATCGGGTCAAGGGATAAGATTAGGTGAGTGAGGAGTAACATAGGCCTCAATATAATCTTGTTACACTTGTAGACATGTTTGGTCAGCAATAGAGCAAGTTTGATGCCTCTAAACATCAATCACATCATAGTCTAAACGAAGGTGAAGTTGAGAAAGGTTTCATAGCTCCTAAGGAGTAAATTGAGAAGCATAAAATGATCATGAAAGATATAAATCAAGTTGCACTATCAAGTAGACCTAAAATAGAGCTAAAAGGATCCTTCAAAGGAGTTTTAAGTGATGCACTTGAAGTTATTATATGTCTCATGAATGGTAAGTCATTTGATCACCGTCATAAGCAAGTTTTCTTTGGCAAGTATCCATCATATGATGATTTGTTCTCATGGAGAAATTTTGACTCTAAGAAAATTGTTTTTGATCCTATTTGAAGCAAGGAGAACTATTTCATCACCTCAAATATGTTTTGAGGACTGTACATAGTAGGTTAGGTGTGTAGTTTTGAGTCTTGTTGTGTGTTTTTCCCTAAATGCCTTTGGCATAGTGTGTTTTCTTCTTGTTGTCTATTTTGGTGTGATTTTGAAGTCTTTATAATGCATATCAATTTTATTTTGTATCTTATGAGTGAATCCATTACCCAATGGGAGGATAAGGCCACTAATCTATTAACATTTCAAGCATGCTATCCCTGTAAATCACTAATTTCTTGACCAAATTTTGACCTCAAGTCAAAATTGGTCAACCCATCTAAGTTGAAAATTTCGTAGGATTTTAAAAACTTGTGTGTGGTCTTGTCATGATATTAAATGGTCTGAGATGTTCTCTATGTGGTCATATTTTTCCTTGTCTAGCCTTGTCCAAGTTTTGGTCTTATGTATACTTGTCTAGTCCTAGGGGTCATTTACAAGGTCTTAGTATAGTCAAGAGATGGTCAAAGGTTTTATATAGTTATATTCATTATAAAACTTCATTAATGTGATTTTAAGGTGAAAATATCATGTGTTAACCTTTCACCATGTTCTTATGTGCTAAAATGACATCTTGGTGACCGTTTAGCCCATTTGGAGGTGTTGCATGTAACATTCTAAGAGGAAAATGTTTAAATAGGACTCATAAAATAACTAATGTTATAAATAGGTTATATAATGTTTAAGGATGGTTAGAGACTAAAAAAATATGTATTTTAATTCCTAAACTAAGTAAAATGACACTTTATAAACACTTTTTGGCACTTGTACAACCTTAAAAGATCATATTTTAGTTGGAATTGGTTTTAGATTATCCTTTGGAAATATTTTTAGGCTTTAGACCAAATTTTAGGTCAAACATATACTTCAGACATTTCATTTCCTCCATCACTACCTTCACAAGCTCAAAAAGGCAAAATTCAAGTGGATGGCATGGCCATGAGAGAGAGAGAGTTAAGAGATGAAACTTTGGAAATTTTTATTGGTACTATTTATATTAAAACTATTGGCATTATTTTTTATATTCATGTTCCCTCTTTTATGGATAGTTTATAAGAGTGACAGTAGGTCACTATGACTTGTCCATCCAAGCAAGATCTATTTTTGCATCTGTTTCTCCACTTTAGAATTTGATAGAGAATAATGGTTTTGAGGGATGATTTAAGAGGTTAAATATATCCCTTTAATGGTCGATGATTAATGGTCTTTATGCATTATAAATACTTTAAAATAATACCAAAATAGACAATAAGAAGAAAACATACTATGCCAAAGGCGTTTAAGGAAAACCACACAACAAGACTCAAAACAAGACACTTAACCTATTATATACAGTCCTCAAAACATGTTTGAGGTGATGAAATAGTTATCCTTGCTTCAACTAGGATAAAAAATTACGTTCTTTTAGTCACTCTTGCTACAAGTTTTGGTTATCTAAAATATTGGACAATTCCAAAGGTCTAGAGTAATTCATTGATCATGAAAAGTATCCTAAATCTTCCATAAATCATGTGTCCTCTCTTGATAAGCTCCTCTTTTCCAATGGTCCTTCAATAAACATCTTATTTGCACCCCCTAAAATCATGGTTTATGTTCATGAGCAATATTATCTAAGTCTGAATGCAAATGTGGGTCTAAATGGTAGTGAGAAATCACATTGAATATTGGAAGTGAAAGGAATTGAGAATATTAGTCCAAATTTATAATTTCAAACAAAATTCATAAGTGTTTCACTTGCTTATAGGTCTACAAAACTATGAGTGAGAATTCCTAAATTTAGGTTTATGTTCAAGAGGTCAAGACTATGGGAGAGGCACCAAAAACTCATATACATTCATTTCACCATGATAGGATCCTCATTGCTATCACCAAAAGCATGGTGAAGAGAACTAGCCACAATGTAAAAACATTCTTACAAAGCCATGAGTTGATTGTATGTGTAGGTCTGTATAGACTAGAGAGACATCTTGAAATGATATAATGTTTTGAAAAAAGGTCTACATAACTATTAAGAGGTCTTATACAATAGGTAAATAGTAGATAAAACAACAAATGTGTCTAAAAGCCCAAGAATTTGTCTTTGCAGCATGTGTAAACAAATAAAGACATATAGGTCCTTATTTTAGACTCAAACCAACTAACAAAATAAAATTAAAAGCAATTTATAAACATGAATCTATCTTAAGAGAGTTCATAAACTATTGGAGATAGGTAAGCCATTTTCAAGTCAAGGGATGGTCAAAAGGATAGAATTCATAAGCCTAGCATGCCTACAAAATTATGTGTATGGAAATGAGAATGCAAAAGTTATAAAGTGTCATGAAGTAACTATAGGCCTTGTGAATAAGTTATAAAAAACCTCCATAAATATTGAATACTTTAGGGTGTTAGGGTGAAGTTGAGAAAACCTATCTCAAGACTCAATTTTCAAACCCTTTCCTAGTAGTCATCTATAACCATCTCTAAGATGAGCTTCAAAAATATGCATGGTTATCTTGAAGGTAAAAGGTCATTGCCATAATGCAAGATAAATAATTTTATTAGCCTTTCAATAGGGTGTAGGTCTCTACCTTATAGATTGATTTTTATATATATCCTAAATCCTTAGGATTACAAACCAATCCTAAATAAATGCCTACAAGTCTGCTAGAGAGATCAACCTAGCTTCAAGATGAAGAGGGATGACAAAACATGTATAAAAAATATGCTTGGAACCTAATTAATACTTAAAAAAAAGTTAAAAATCCATTTGGAGAATCATTGGTGTGGAAGTGAGGTCTTAAACACTAGAATGCAGTCAGACCATCCTAATAAACATCTATAGGTTGTTAAGAGGAGACATGTTGGTTCCAAGCCTGAGTAAGGAGTAAAATGTGTATGAAAAGCTTAAAGTCTATTAGAATTGAATAGACAAGTTATGAGGTGATATGAAAACAAAAGGTAACATGATGAAATGACAAGTGAGATTGATCAAATAGAGTCTCAAAACCCTACCTAAACAGTTAGATGACAACCTATAGGCCTGCCTAGGTTCAAGAGAGTTTTGCTTGATTAGATAAGGGTTAAAGGTTTATGAAAAGGTCTAAACAAATTTAAAATATTTTAAAATGGTTTCATAGTGTCATTAATACCTCATTTAAACCCTCAGACTTAATAACAAAGGTGAAGAAGGTCAAAAATCTATCTAGGCTTAATGACTCTAGGACACACAAGCCTAATTGCATTACCAAGAGAAAACTGCTTGTTTAGAATAGATAAATGAGGTAATAATAATGTGTTTAAGCACATTAATAACTCCATAGTGATTACATGGATATATAAGATTACAAACTCTAGTGAGAATGAATAGAATGAAGATAAGACCATGTTCAAGACTAACAAGCCTAATATCATGCATAAATGATAACGTACAATCATAAACAAGTGGATTTTTGAGGGTAAGGTGATGGTTTGAATGTTTTTATAAGTGTATAATCTCAAATAACCATTAAAAGGTAGAGAAAAGTAATATAAAATCCATTTTTGTCCTTAAAATTTTAAAACTCTAGTGAGAATGAATAGAATGAAGATAAGACCCTCTTCAAGACTAAGAAACCTAATATCATGCATAAAAGATAACGTACAGCCATAAAAAAGTGGATTTTTGAGGGTAAGGTGATGGTTTGAATGTGTTGAGAAGCGTAAAATATCCAAGAACCATTCAAAGGTAGAGCAAAGTAATACCAAAGCCATTTTTGGCCTTAAGACTTCTTCAAGCTCCCTTCGCGCATGACTGTCATTCAAAAATAGTTTTCTCTAACTTGGTAGGATCATGTACCTAGTGCATAAATCTATATGGATTTTAGATATGGTAACCAAGTCGTCACACTCCATTATAATGGCATAACTTGATGGTTTAGGTCTATCACCTTCATGAACAAAGTTCAAGAGTTCATACCCCTCTCAAATGGTTTGCTTATAACCCAAGGGGTACCTTATCACCCTCAAAAATTTCATGAGGTTTTTAATAGGACACAATAGTGTTTTGATGTGATGGAGGGGACCCATAAAAATAATCTTGTAGCATTAGTAGAGAGAAATAGGATATGTTCTTTGTGAATAGTCCTTAAAAATGAAATATGCCTAAAACCATGATAGTGACTAGTCAAGATAAATGGACTTATAAATATGTAATGAACTATTTTTATCATAAAACCTCTTGGATTTTATTTATTAATCTAATTATGTTATCCATATGGACTTTATTTTTACCTACTATTATATGAACTATAAAAAATGCACTATTTTGCATAATTTTTTGTGTTTTCTAAGGTTTTTGAGCAAAGGGAGACTTTCCAACCATTTTATGAGGAAAATTTGTATGTGTTACACCTATTCAAGCCAAAAAACATGCATAATATATTTTTTAAGTGGCCAAATAAATCTTGTTTTCTAAGGCAGACTCAAATAGGCCTAAAATGAGACTAGGTGCCTAGGTCATTTCATGGTTCTCACACCTCCAAAGGATTGTAGGGCCTAAAATTTGACATGGAAATTTAATCACATTATTATGTTTATTTCACATGTGTGGGAGAGGTTTGGACCTGAAAAATAGGGTTCTAAGCAATGAGACCTAATTTAAGTGTAATTAAAGAGAGAGAAAGGTAGAAAAAAGGACTTCCACTCAAAATATAAACATGAAATTTGACATGAAGATATAATGCCATACTGGGTCCTAAAATATTCCATGTTATTATTATTAACTTTTATACATTCTTCTACACAAGTAGGTTTACATGTTTTTAGGGCTCTAAGGAAAATAGACCTAGTGAGAGCTTGAGGAGAAAATGGAGTCTTGGGATTTGTTCCAAGAACCAAAATGGATTGTTTTAGGTATAAAAACATATTTTAAGGACGTTAATAGTGATATAGTGACTTGGAGAATATTAACTCAAGTTTTGTGCCACTTAGACCAAGCTAAGTGTGGGAAATGAGGAGTTTCGAGACATCTAAGGATATAAATGATGAAATATCAGATCAAAAGAGTTTATTAATGCATTATAGGTGACCAATGATTAAATATGAATTCATTCATGGAAAATTAATGATTTATAATACCATTTTCACTCTTTTTATGCAAGGAAGGACATTTTTCAAGAGGATGATCAAGGTGTCAAGCCAAGTTCTAACTCTTATGCCACTTTGAGGATTGGAGCATCTTCATAAGTGTGACACATGGATTTGGAATAATATTTAGGTTTTTCATTAATAATCCTTATTTTAAAATCTCACATGGACACTTGTTAATCTTCTCCTGCTATTCCCCCTCTCTCTTCATAATTCTCTATATAAACAACCACTTTTAGCTTTGTAAAATATCCACATCTTGTATGGTGAAGCCTTACTATTTTGGGTATTAATTTTTCCTTTGAATAAAATATTTAAATATTGTTTTGATTTTTCAACTTCTTGTTTAAGTGTGTGAAGTATTTCATGGTTGAATGGCAAGTGATGATAATCTCTCCTTGTGTTCATCTCACTCTCTCATGCTTTGCGCAAATACTCTACCCTCTAGTAGGTCACATGAAGTGTAGTTAGTTTTTTTTATATGTATTTAAATGTAAGGAAGAGTAATAGTGTTTAAAATGAAACCTTCTATTCATATACCTTTATAAATGCATTGCATTTTATCTTCATGTTGAAACACTTTGGTTAGAGAAACCTTGGGTATTAAGATTAGTTTTGTGAATCACCTTTCATAGTGAAATTTCATGGTATTATTGTGGAATTAAACTTGGTACATCACCTCTGATAGGTTAGTGTTAATCCCTTATATCCCTTTTCTTTCACAAGTAATTAGATTAGTGGTTTAGTTGTAGGTGTGGTGCAAAGGAGCTATCCCTTGAATCTAGAGACTCATCTCTCCCATAAGTCACCCACAAATTGAGAGATGTTTCCATGTTATATCAAATTGAAGGAGGATAGAATAGACCTCTTTTAATGTGAAAATTTAATGCGTACCAATAACCTTGGATATATTTTAATATAAAAGCATTATTACTTAACACTTTTAGAGATTTGGTATGGACCAATCCATAGTGGGGATAAATTACAACATTTTCCTTTCTTCTCATGTGCCTTGTTTCATAAGAGGAATAAATATAAAATTAAAAAAAATTGGACTATCTCTTAATGATATCTTAAGGTTTGCTAAAAATTTGCAAGGCTTCCCCACATGCATACTGTATCTAGACAATGTCTAATAATTTAGATTAAATCTTGTCATCATCTTCCATATACTCTTGCATAAATTGATATGTTGGTAATTTTAGATTAATATGTAAAATGTATTTTTTCTCATACACAAAAAGGAAATATGAATCTTTAAGATATTTTTTATGTCTAAACATGTGTGCCCATAATGCATATTTAAGAAAAAATTGCCATTTCCTTGATTTATTTTTTGTAAACTTATTTATGACATAAATAAAATTATTATTGGTGTAAAAACTCCATTTCCTTGTGCATAGTAATTTTAATAAAAATTAACTATGATCTGACTTTCATATGCTCATTTAGTAAATTATGTTCATTGAAAAATAGGACATTTTCACAAATAATAGTAACTGATGTCACAAATCTAGTCAAAATGTTTTCTTCAAAGAATCTAATCACATATTGCGCTTAGAATTTCCTTGTAGAAAATACCTTATTAAATCTATTGGAATCATCTATTGTTGTTATCATGAATTTATGTTTAATTAATGAAATAGGGTTAATGACACCAAAAAAATCTAGTGCCCATTGGGAAAATAACATCATTCAATTATTGGTTGTAGATCTCCTAAATACTTGAAATTAATGGAAAGTTATGATATGATTGTGGGAATATTTGAAAATACTAGGCCAATAGTATCTATCTCATATATATTTTTTTCACTGTGGTGTTTCCTAAAGGATGTCTACTTATTATTTTTTGATGGAAAGTTTTTAGAATGTTTTCAACTTCCTCCTTTGAAACACACCACCATAATATTATCCATTAATTTCTTATTAAAACGTGTCCTTTTGAGTTTAACAAAGAACAAAGGAGATTACTTGCACTAAAATTTACATAATACATGATAATAAGGTAAGATTTGTATATAAATAATTATTATAGTTTCATATTTTAATTAAAGTATTAGGGGCATGATTCACATTATATGACACCCCCTTTTAGTGAATTGGCATTAGTTTAGTAATATTTTAGTAATAATTTGGCTCGTTGAGCCCATTGAGTTGTTCGATAAATAACTCAACCACTTTTTATAATATTATAAAAGATTACATTGAAATGTATATATATCAGTTTATAGTTTTATATTTATAATATAGGGCCTCCATTTCATGTTGCAACAATAAAATTCCATTTGTATCAATTATTTGTCCAATATGTTTGTAAACATCAATTTGCACTACATTTTTTGAGGTAAACATAGGTTTATATGAAATATGTACAACCTGAGGAGGAGTAAATGCATACATGTCCATGGTATGGCTATTTCCATTTATTTTCAAATATTTGATATGGATTTTTGAAAAATTAACAATAATAATAAGCATCAAGTATATATTTGTATGAATTTTGAGCAATTTAAACACATTACAAAACATCCAAATCACCTTTCAATTATACAATATAGCATAATACAGTTTTTGGATGGCTTGATGAAGAATGATATAACACACTAAATTTTTTGAGTATTATATTTTTTTCATATTTTTTTGGTCTACAAAAAAATAAGATGTATTTTTCACATACAAGTGATTAGTCAAGTAAAATATTTTACATGCACAAGCATTTATTTTTTATTTTGAAAAATAAAGAAAATACAATTTTAAAGGGTTACCTTGCATATGTATTTCAAAATTTATTGTTGTGGAATTGGTTATGAATGTTTTGTAAGTTACATGCAAAGGATAAGTTTAAATTTTAAAAACTCATCAAAGCATATTTTTTGGAAAACTTAATTTTTGACCCAAATTAGTATCTAAAAAGAATCTTAGTCAAATTATTTGATTTTATAAAAAGGATTTGTAAAGATAAGTGAAAAAACATGATGTAATTTTTTATGACTTGTTAATTTTTATGACTCTTACATATAAAGTTCTATAGGGTCCCAATATCAAAACTATTATATAATACATCTACTCAAGGGTAAAGGTAAAGACCCAAGTAGCACTCTCATTCTTTTGTCATAGTATTTTGTGTGTGATATTATGGTTAAAATTATAATCCTTATTTCTAAAACTAGGAAACTAACTCATAAAAACTATAAGGAGTGGATCATGAATATGAAGAATGCCTTGGTTTTTACCAAATTATGGGGACTAGTCAAATACAACCCATACCTCCTATAAAATTATCTAAACTAATTGATTTAAAATTAGTGATAAACATGAACTTGTGTTATTAACATTATTTTATTCTATGAAAATTATAATTCAAATTGAATCTATTAAATTGATGCTTGGTGAGCATGGAAAACACTGAAATATATGTATGATAAATAACCTACATACAATAAATTGATCTATTCACATAGCTATTAAAAAATAAACTAAAATACGATGCAAATTTAATTGAATACATTTAACAAATGAATAATTTGAAATTATAATACACCACTACAAGTGGTAAAATAGATGAGGATATTCTCATTTCAATCACTCTAAATAGACTCAATTTTAACTACACAATTTTTGTATAAATGTTTCAACTTAGTGACAAGATCAATAATGCAAAATTTGATTCCATGCATGAATTTATCACAACATAAGTACCCATTCTCAAAAAATAAGACTCAACCTATAGAAGATGCATAATTCACAAAAGTAGGGAAACACCAATTACAAAAATGACATGAACAAATGTTTTTTGCAAACATTCTCTAAGGCATTCTCATTGGCATTATTCATGACATTCTCTATAGTCCTCAAAACACATACATAAAAATAAGAATTATTATAATTATAGTGGTTTCTATTAAGGTGTGGAGCTAAAAGCTTCACTAAGTGAGCAGATTTGATAGTTGCAGGTTTACACAGTCACCGACGTCGATCAGGAGCGACCGACGTCGGTCAGGAGCAGTTCATGAGATGCCGGCATCAGTAGGGATCAGCCGATGTTGGTCACAGGAAAATAGGTAGGAACCAATGTCGGTTACCTGTGCGTCCAGAAAGCTATTTCTGAGGACAGAACTGAGTGTTTGCATGTTAGGATTAAGTGATAGTCTTAAGTCTGCATCTCTATTATTAGTAAGACTATTTTAGAGCCCTTGTTTAAGAGGCATAACTATTGGTTGTAAATGCATGCTCATGTTTCCTAATTACTATATAATAGGATAGATCTTCTTAGCTAATTGGATTGTATTGTAGAATGTTGAAGAACAGTACATAATTGTATAGGTGAATCATTTCAGGTTGTTGGAGTTGATTGTACTTGAGAGAGAGAGCTCTTGAGGGAAAGAGATCTAGAGAGAGATCTGTACATCTGAGAGAGGTGTGGAAGAAAAGAAGTTTCTTCAATTGTATTCCTTCTGTAAATAGTTTAATACAAGTTTTCAGGGTGGTTTCTTGTATCTCTTGTTCTTTGCTATTTATCATTCTGATTTAATTCTGCATTTATTGCTTTCATAAGTGTAATCAACATTGTTGGTTGATTCCCAACAAGTGGTATCAGAGCCTGGTTGTAGGTTCAAGAGTCTGATACCAACAAGTGGTATCAGAGCTCAAGTTCACTAACAGGTGGTTCAGATCTGTGTAGTGTGTATTGATTACAGGGTACTCACAGGGTTTTTGCAAGGATTTCTATTTGAGTGGGAGAAGCAATGGCAGAAGAAAGTAAACTGAGAATGGAGAAGTTTAATGGAAAGAATTATCAACATTGGAGAATAAAAATAAAGGATTATCTATATCAAAAAGATCTATACCTACCGTTAGGTGGGATTGCAAAGAAGCCCACAGACATGGATGATGAAGAATGGGAAGTTCTTGATAGAAAGGCTCTGGGGTCTATAAGACTGAGTCTGGCATCTACTGTGATATCTAATTTATCATAGGCAAAGTCTACGGTAGAGTTAATGACTACTTTAGCAAATTTGTATGAAAAACCCTCAGCTTCTAATAAGGTATATCTTATGAAGCAGTTATTTAATTTGCGTATGTAGGAAGGTGGATCTGTATCTAATCATCTAAATGATTTCCATGGAATTGTAAATCAATTATGTTTAGTCTAAATTGTGTTTGATGATGAAATTAAAGCTCTTTTAATATTATGTTCTTTGCCTGAAAGCTAGCATAGCTTAGTAATGGCAGTTAGTAATACTGCATCTGCTTCAAATATTTTAAAAGTAGAGGATGTTGTTAGTGTTATCTTGAATGAAGAAATTTGCAGGAAAAGCACAGAGGAAACATCAGGGAGCACTTTAAGTTTTGAGAGTAGGGGAAGGCAAAAAGAGGAAGAGCAAGAAAGGGAGATCAAGGTCTAAGTCTAAGGTGAGAAGTAGATCCAAATCCAGAAATGGCAGGAAGCCACAATGCTGGAATTGTGGAAATATTGGGCACATAAGCATAGATTGCTGGTCAAAGCCTAAGGAGGACAATCAGCACGAAGGAAAAGAAGAAGCAAAGGTTGCAGGTATTGCACAAGATGCTCTTATATTCTCTTTGCATAATAATATAGAATCTTGGGTTTTAGATTCTGGTGCATCTTTTCATGCTACCCCTAATAGAGAATAGTTTAGTGACTATATCCATGGAGATTTTGGAATAGTGTATTTAGGGGATGATGAGCCTTGTAATATTATTGGCAAAGGAAAAGTGTAGCTGAAAATGCAGAATGGCAACACATGGGTGTTGAGTGATGTCATGCATATTCCCAGCTTGAAGAGGAATTTAATTTCTATAGGAAAGTTAGGGGATGAGGGTTGTACAGTAACTCTCACAGCTGAATCTTGGAAGGTGACCAAGGGTGCACTTGTAATGGCCAGAGGTAAGAGAGTAGGTACTCTCTATTTATGTAATTGTGTTACTAATAATTCTCCTTCTGTATTATCTACTTCAGATGTGGATGTAAAATTGTGGCACTCAAGGCTTGGCCACATGAGTGAGAAGGGAATGTCTATTCTTAAGTCAAAAGTAAGCTTTTAGATATGAAAAGCATAGATCTGGATTTTTGTGAGCACTGTGTTTTTGGAAAATATAAGAGAGTGAGTTTTCTCAAGACTAGGTCAACAAAGAAGAAACATAAGTTGTAGCTTGTTCACACAGACGTGTGGGGACCGGCTCAGGTTGCTTTAATTGGAGGATCACAGTACTATGTTTTGTTCATAGATGATGCTACAAGAAAGGTATGGGTCTATTATATTAAGAAGAAATATGATGTATTTGAGACTTTTAAGATTTAGAAAGTTATGGTTGAGAATGAAACAGGTAAAAGATTGAAGTGTCTGAGATCTGACAATGGTGGTGAGTTCTACAGCTATAAGTTCAACTGGTATTGTCATATGCATGGGATCCACAGGCAAAGGATGGTTCCAAGGACACCTCAACAAAATGGAGTTGCTGAAAGGATGAATAGAACAATAATGGAGCATGCAAGATGTATGAGATTGCATGTTGGTTTGCCCTTAGAGTTTTGGGTAGAAGCTATTGACACTGCAGTGTACCTGATTAACAGAGGACCCTCTACAACTCTGGATGGTGGAATTCCAGAAGAGACATGGACGGGTAAAAAGGTAGATCTATCATTTCTCAAAGTTTTTCATTGTGAAGCCTTTATGCATGTTGATAAGGAAAATATAAAGAAGCTAGATGCTAAGTCTATGAGGTGCACATTTATTGGCGATGGCTCTGATGATTTTGGATTTAGGTTTTGGAATCTAGGAACTAACAAAATAATTAGGAGCGGTGATGTCATTTTCAATGAAAAAGTGATGTATAGTGATCAGCTAAAGAAGCTGAATCAATCTGAGTAGAGCAATGGAGAATTGGACGAGGTGATGGTCTAAAATGAGCTCACGAGAAAAATTAATCACAGAAAGGAAAACATAGAGACTGACGTCAGCCAAGTAGGAACCGACATCGACAAAATAGAAACTAATGTCATTCATACAGAGACCAATGTCGGCAAGATAGAAATCAATGTCGGTTAGGCAGAACCGACGTCAGCCAGTTACAGTCCTAGAAGTGACCGAGGTTGGTCACTGTCAGAGAATTTGGGCAGACAGCATGTTGTGGATGAGTCTCAGACGCCCATTAAGAGGTCAGAAAGGGTAAGTAAACCTCCAATTCGATATTCTCCTTCATTATTCTATTTATTACTAACTGATGGTGGAGAACCAAAGAGTTTTGAAGAAGCAATACAGGTAGAATCCAAGAGTCAGTGGGAGCGTGGCAAGGTTGAGGAAATGGAGTCCTTAAAAGAGAACCAAACATGGGATTTGGTTGAGTTGCCAGCTGGTAAGAGGACACTAAAGAATAGATGGACCTATAGGTTAAAAGAAGGTGAGAATGGATAGATGAGATATAAGGCCAGATTGGTAGTGAAAGGATTTGCACAAAAACCAGGTATTTATTTTGGTGAGATTTTTTCTCGTGTTGTTAAAATGACTTCTATACGGACTGTACTGTCTTTAGTTGCTATTGAGGATTTGCATCTTGAGAAGCTTGATGTTAAGACAGTGTTTCTTCATGGAGATTTGGATGAAGAAATATATATGGAACAGCCAGAAGGATTTGAGGTCAAAGGTAAGGAGAAGTTAGTGTGTAGATTAAAGAAAAGCTTGTATGGCCTCAAGCAAGCTCCTAGATAGTGGTATTTAAGATTTAACAGGTTTATGACTGAGCATGGCTATAGTAGGTGTCAATCTAACCATTGTGTGTATTTTAAGAGATTGGATAATGGTAGATATATTATTCTGTTGTTGTATGTAGATGATATGCTAGTTGCAAGATCACACATGCAGGATATCTGTGAGCTTAAGGTGAAATTAGCTCACATGTTTGCCATGAAGGATTTGGGAGCAGCAAAGAAAATCCTTGGCATGAGCATTAAGAGAGATAGGAAAAATCACAGGTTGATTTTGTCTCAAGAGGATTATGTGAACAAGGTGTTGAAACGGTTCAATATGCAGGATGCAAAACTGGTAAGCACACCTTTGGCTGGACATTTTAAGTTTAGTAAAGAACAATGTCCTAATTCACATGATGAGGTAGAGTACATGAGTAGGGTTCCATATTCTTCCACAGTAGGGAGTTTAATGTATGCAATGGTGTGTACTAGACCAGATATTTCCCAAGTAGTAGGAGTTGTAAGTAAGAATATGGCCAATCCAGGAAAGGAACACTGGAAAGCAGTTCAGTGGATCCTTAGATATCTGAGAGGAACCAGCATTAGGCATTTGTGCTATGGAGGTTCAGATACTTCTCTACATGGTTATGTAGATTCAGATATGGCAAGTGATTTGGATGGCAGGAGGAGCACCACAGGATATGTTTTCACTGTTGGTGGAACAGTGGTTAGCTGGATATCAAAGTTGTAGAAGGTTGTTGCCTTGTCAACTATAGAAGCAGAGTATATTGCAGTCACAGAGGCTAGCAAAGAGATGATATGGATGACACGATTCATGGAAGAGCTTGGAAAGGATCAAGAGAGTTGTAGATTATACAGTGATAGTCAGAGTGTAATTCATTTGGCCAAGAATTTGGCCTTTCATTCAAGAACAAAGCATATACAGCTTAGGTACCACTTCATAAAATAGATATTGGAAGATGGTGAGTTGAAGCTGGAGAAGATCCATACAGATAAGAATCCTGTAGATATGTTAACCAAGCCAATTACAAAGAAGAAGTTGAATCTTCATTCAACTTCTGTTGGTCTTCATGATTGAGTTGAAGATGGAGGAGCTAGAAGATGTTGCTGTACAGGTATTGGTGCAGTTGTTTATCTCCAAGTGGGAGATTGTTAAGGTGTGGAGCTAAAAGCTTCACCAAGTGAGTAGATTTTATAGTTTTAGGTTTACACAGTCACTGGTGTCAGTCAGGGATCGGCCGACATTGGTCACAGGCAAACGGGCAGGAATCGATGTCAGTTATCTGTGCATCTAGAAAGTTATTTCCGAGGATAGAACTGAGTGTTTGCATGTTAGGATTAAGTGATAGTCTTAAGTTCGCATCTCTATTATTAGTAAGACTATTTTAGAGCCCTTGTTTAAGAGGCATAACTATTGGTTGTAAATGCATGCTCATGTTTCCTAATTATTATATAATAGGATAGATCTTCTTAGCTAATTGGATTGTATTGTAGAATGTTGAAGAACAGTACAGAATTGTATAGGTGAATCATTCTAGGTTGTTGGAGTTGATTGTACTTGAGAGAGAGAGAGATCTTGAGGGAAAGAGATCTAGAGAGAGATCTATACATCTGAGAGAGGTGTGGAAGAAAAGAAGTTTCTTCAATTATATTCCTTCTGTAAAGAGTTTAATACAAGTTTTTAGGGTGGTTTCTTGTATCTCTTGTTCTTTGCTATTTATCATTCTAGTTACTTATCATTCTGATTTAATTCTACGTTTATTGCTTTCATAAGTGTAATCAACATTGTTGGTTGATCCCCAACAGTTTCCCCAATGATTTCTCATCTTCTAGTTCTTGCAAACACAAGAAAAAATAAAGATGTTATAGATTTGGTGGTATTGGTCATCTTTCTAATGTATGTCCTTCTAGAAAACCATCAACCAAACATAGAAAGAAGTCCCAAAAAAATTATTTTAGTCATTCTAGTGGAGATTGTTCAAGTTATTGTAAATAGTTTGGCTATTATAACACTTCATCTAGCTAGGAGACATCCTACATGGCTGATGTCTATTATCCTAAAGGACCTAACAATATATTATAATTACATAGAGATTCACCCATCTAGAGTAAGTTGCTAACTCAAATATCAATTTTTTCTATAATGAAAATTTGGGCTTGGATTTTATTGATTTTAGTTAATTTTGGGTTTTCTTCAGTTTATTTATATTATTGATAACTAATGAGTAACAAACATAGTTGATTTGATTTTCTTAAAGCATGTTTTTCACCTCTCACCTAATTGGGGGAGATATTACATGGCATTATATTAAACATCAATGCATGCATGAATAGGTTTTTACATGATACCTTATGTGGATCGATGTAATTGAGAATAAATTGATTGTGTTCAATTTTAATATGACACATAATGGTCAAGTGGGATGAGCAAGTTGTGATCATGTTCATCATTCATTCCAAAATGTATGTGGTAGTGGGATTTTTGGAAGTGGCATTGGTTGATCACTACCATCATGTATAGTGCACCAATTTATAGATGCAACATAGATGCTCAACATCATCTTAATCTTTACCACTTTGGATAAAGGGGGTTAGTTGCGTTTATTGATCCAAATCATGTATTATTTTTATTTTTACTTTATTTTATATTTTAATAAATATATTTGGGGAATGATTCACTTTATATGACACACCCTTTAGTGAATTAACATTAGTTTAGTAATAAATTATTAATAAATTAGTTGATTGGTTGAACCCATTGAGCAGTTGGGTAAATAACTTAATAAACTTTCATAAACTTATAAAAACTTATATTGAAATGAAAATATTAAGTTTTCTAATTAAATAAATTTATAGTATAGATTAATATATTTCTATTATAATTCAATTTATGGTCCTAACATCTCTATTTATATTTATTAAGATAGGACAATTTACATTGGTACTAGCTTCTAACTTTATTGATGACTAACTCTAAATCACCAAACTTTGAGAGCTATTTGAGATTATGTTTAAGAGTAAATTATAATCTTAATATCAAGTATTAATACTTAAAAAGGTTATTTATGCATGTAACTTATAGTCTATAAGCAACAAGGTGTCATTTCTCGTTAGGTTTATTCAAGGCTATTCCTACAACAAAATCTTATTTGGATCAAACACCATCAAAATGTAATGTCCATAGTTGTTAAGGACTTTCAAATTCTCATTTATTATTCATATATTTTGTCATGAAAGTATAAAATAGTGTATGTGATGAGGCAAAGTTCACTTTTTCATTTTTTGCATTGTATTTCATGATTGTATATTTCATATTTGGATCTCTATCAACCCTGATTTGATTAGCCACCCATTTTCAAGGAAACCACATGTGTGATAAATTTGTTGCTATGTGACCATTCAATATCTTTGATCAATCAGTACTAAAGAGTAATTTTTACACCTCAAATAAAGAGTAACTCTTAATGACTGAGATAAAATACTTATCTAATTTAAGCACCAATTTATTATATTTGTTTGGGGTCAGGCCAAAGTTTTTTAAAATTTTAGTAGGAATAATATTAGTTTAAGCACTTGATTAAACTAAATATCTGTGTATGATCTCCCAAAATATTTTGACAGTCAATAAGAAAGTTGGGACCTTTGGTTTGTCCTTACAAATGACCACATTAATATGTGTAGCTTTTAGTTTTCTAAAAGATGGTTTGTCAATTATAGATTTTAATAAGATATATATTTTTTATGTAATTTGATACAAATCATGAAGGATAATGTTTTGTTTGATCTTCTTCATATCTTCAACTATATTATGTCCGTTATTTCTAGATGGATCAATATGTTTATATTGATAATTTCCATTTGGAGGAGCTGGGTTATTATTAGATTTTGAATTGGGAGGAGGATTTGAGTTATTATTTGGATGTGTGGAAATGGTAAGGGGATATTGGTTATTTTATTTTTATTATAGTTATTTATATGAAATTTTTGAAATGCATGAATTTTATCTATATTGTCTTTAGGATCATTCTCATCCTCAATTGGGAATGGAAAATCATAAGTTTCAAACACCATTTTTGTATAGAAGACATGGGTGCACTAGATGTTGTAGATGAATTAGGTTGATTTAGAAAAATACCATACCCTCAAATCTCCTTTTAGTATATTTCAAAGTCATTGCACTATTCTATACAATTTAACTCTTCATGTTGTGTAGTATCATGAACTCTACACTAGTTGGGCAAGGTTACCTCAAAAATGTTTATCTTAGGAAGCTTACTAGGTGATGGCCAAGATTTGTTTTGTCCAACTAAATGGTCTATTATACTTCTAGAATGTAAAATTAATGTTGGATGTCTCCCCTACTATGTTTACCATGTGTTTTTATAGGTTCTTAAATTCATTGCTAAGCTTATGAACAATACACTAAATGTTGTCTAACTCTCCTTTTGTGAAATAAAAAGTTAAAACTTGAGAAACTATAGTATTAGTAGGAACTAAGGATTGGTTTTGATTATTTTGGTTAAGCCAAAAGATTGATTCATTGAGAAACCCCAAATTCTAGCTAGGTTTAGAATGAGTGAAAGGTAATTGGTTGAATACCAAATTAGGATTATGAACCAAAGTGTTCTAATTAACATTTGGGATAGGATTCATGACTAGAAAATTTGGATTGATGTTAAATATAGCTAAAGTTTGAATTCTTTGAAGATTAAATTAATAATCAACATTGTTAGATTTAATATATACATCCAAATGAGTATTTATATTTTGGGTTCTACTAAAAAACACTACACTCATTAAATATAAGACATTTTTTTACCTCGATAGAGCTAATACAACAATAATCCTATATAAAGTGTTGATATAAATGTACATCATTTGGAATATCATGTTAAATGTTATAATTTTCTTGTTAAGATTTTTTTTAATACTATAAAAAACTTGATATACCACACTAGGGTAAATGACCTACCCAAACTATGAAACAAATGTTTCATTACATTAATTTAATATGGTTATCTATTTTATGGGAAATTAAGGAACCAATCATATGTAACATCCTTAATTTAACATTATACACACCACACATTCATGAATTACATTCAAAAATATACAATAGGCTTTAAATTCTTTGATATGTTCCTTAAGTATTCATCTTCTAAAAGGGGAGAACAAGGGAAGGTACCTTTCAAGATTTCTAGGAAAATAATATATTACAACAAGGACATTAATGGAAGAACCCACTGCCCAATTCATGATAAAATATGGATGTCGATTCCCTTGGACTAGTAAACTTGGTTGAGTTAGAGATGACCTAGTGAACCCTCTATCTGATCTTGGCCTTTAATAAACCTATAAAGGTGATAAAAATAACAGACCTGAATCTAAGTTGGACCTTATCAAATATTATGGTGGATCTAATGTATGGAAAATCAAATTTTATTAACAATTAATTGTTTTGGGCCATCCTTATATCACCAATTTAAATATTAATGTGGGTTTTATGTACACTATAAGGATTTAATGGTTAAGACCCTCTCATTTGAGAAATAGTGATTGATCACTCCATGGCATGAGTTGTGGGTATTTATTTTTATAGGTAATCATGTAGTGTAATAGCAGCTGAGTATAATGGTTCATTACCTCAGATGGTTCTGATATGATTAAATTTTAACTCTAACCTATAAATTTTAATTAGTTAACCTATAATGGATTATACATATGTTATGTAGGATAAGATTAAAGGAATAAAAATATGACAAAAGGAAGGTAAGGTTAGGGATAAAAGAATTAGTTTTATGGTTAACTTGAAGAACAATCCCTCTCAAGTTGACTAGATATATTGAGCTAATCATGCACCATTAATAAATGTTTTCTATACTCTAGTTACAAGTGCATAACATAACAAACACAATGTAGAGTCATTTTATTTATTCAACCTACAATGGATTATAAATAGGTGATCTAAGATAATATTAAATGAATTAAAAAAAATGACAAAAGGAAGGTAAGGTTAGGGCTAGAAGAATTAGTCTTATGGTTAACTTGAAGAACAATCCCTCTCAAGTTGACTAAATATATTGAGCTAATCATGGACAATTAATAAATGTTTACTATTCTCTAGTTTTAGGCACATAACATTAAAAAAATAATGTAGAGTGTAACTATCCTATGGAATAAAATGTTAAAATTAGTTTAAGATTAACCATATGATCATAATTAAAATATATTATTAGTACAAAATTACTAAACACATTAAAGTCATTAGCAAGATGTAATCAAGAAAATTAATCATAAATATTATTAGAATAACACATGATTCAATCTAATCACTTAAATAAATACATAACATCTAGTAGCATCAACTTAGCATAAATTATTCAAAATAAGCACAAAATTTTGAGAAGAAAATGAATAAGCAAAAACATAAGAACAATCCTAAAAATTTATCACTTGCATCAACTTGCCAAAATTTCTTATCCCTTTACAATGAAGTTAAGTAATGTATAAATAGGTTTTTATGGGCATTTAGTCATATTTAAATCTCATTACATATAAAAAAATAAAAATAATATAAGTCTATATTTAAACAAAATATTTTACATGTAACACTTTCCTTATTCTATAAGAAAAGTCTAAAATAAACTTCAGCTAATATAAGGTAGAAAAATAACTATGACAATTGTGTAGAATATTTTGAAGTGGATGTAATCACAACTAAAATATATTGGGTAACTAAATGCAAAATAAAAAAATTAGATGATGTGGAAGTTGTTGATGATAAAATGGAGCATAGTGAAAAAAGAAATAATTTTTACTCAAACTGATGTTGCATTGGAAGAGGTCATGATAGTAACTATAGAATAATCTATTTTTGATAATACCACTCCAATTGTAGTATATATTGTCATGTATACCTATAAAGATGATGAAAATGTATATGGAAGTGATATAGAATGTTGAGCTTGTGCATGAGTGGAAATATGCTTCTAATTTTCTATATTCTCTCACTTTTTATTCCTTTTATGATATTATGAACATGTCATGTGATCAACTTCGATGAATTTAATATTAGAAATATGTATTTTACATAATGACCTTTATTTATAAAAAAATACTTTTATGTGCTTCCAATAAAACTTGTAATTACTCATTAATTACATAAGTTTCAAAGGTGATTAAATCTATGACTTGCTCATTACCACTATGGATTGCATTATTAACTATCATCTTGAATTTATTCATTACATATTGTATTTTATTATCAAATAATATATATTATATGATTTATCCATTTAGCATGTACATATCATAAATGAGAAATTATTTGAGAAACTCAACTATCTTATTTTATTGGGTAAATAGTTAATTTATAAATATCTTCATTTGGTTGTGTCAGTTTATCAAGTCCTCCCTCTTGCTATTGAGATAAGTTGATATCGTTGAGTGAAAATAGATTAAGCTCAAGGGAAGTGTTTTACCTTACTACTTTATAAATACTAACTTCGAATTAATGATAGTTATAATTTAGTTGAAACTTATTCCTTTTTTCCACTTAGGTTGTCCTTTACTTCTAACTTAGTGATTAATAAATAAGAGATCATATAGCGACTATATTGCATTCTACACATTATCAAATATATATTCTGGTGCCTCTATCCTTTCTTGAGATTCTAATCTTTTATTTTACTATTGTAGGCCATAGACTATTTTCTTGAATACTACACCAGTGGCATCTAAAATTAAGATTAGGTTCTCTTTAATAATAATTTTCTCTCTAAGATTGATTTTATTCTTTTTTTAAACTAGAAGAGCTCTTCTTATTTTTGAAACTCAATCTCCTTATCTCATCTTGAGATTTTCTTTATTTTGATCCTCTTTACTTGATATATTATTTACTCATATTCCAAAGTGATTTTGAGGTCTTCTATGATCATAAAATTCTACATTGATAGCTTTTCAATTTGTATTTTTGGCATCAATGATTATATCAAAATCATCTCAATAAAAGAAGATGAGTTAGGGGATGAAGGAGAAGGAGAGGATATGGTGAGGATTTGGAATGAGGGTTGAAGGGTCAAGTGGAGTGGATTAACTAGGAGGTATGGATATTGGATAAATATGGAATCAAGGGCTAGTTATCTTTTCTCTTTGTTCCTTAATATGAGTTGGACTCTTTGTTATGTATTTAATTGAAACATGGGAGTCCCTTACAATTTTCACGACTAGAGATGAATTCATAGTGATTTAATTCATAGGCATATTAAATTGTGTATAAAATTGTTTTTTAAATCACTAGGTGGAAAAAAGAGATTGTGCAACTAGTTATTCAAACCTTGGGGACTAAAATAGAGGAAATACCATCTAAATCACTAATGGTTATAGAAAAAATGGTAGGTTTGGAAACAATAAGATATTATTTAATCCTAAAATCTATATATGGGGAATATAAGGTTAAAGGGGGAAGATAAAACTTAAGGCACAATGATGGTAGACTATCTCTAAAGTAATCTAAGTATTTGTGACACTTAGATATAACATATACTAAATTTATTATGTAGATATGCTAAAGATAGAAACTAAAAATATGATAGATATTTTAATGATAATAAAAAATGATACTTAGCTAGTTATAATGTTAATACAGAGATGGATCTATAATAAGTATAAAGTAGACTAGATTTGGATTATGAAACAATCACCTAATTCTATAAATTATACCTCTGTGCTGCAAACACTTTCATCAATTTGGCACAATTATGTCGATGCTACTATATGACTTAGACACAAGTGTTCAGTATGGAATACCTACTAAAATTAGAAGTGAACACCCATATGGTTCTAGGTTTTGTGTCACATTTGCTTTGTTGTCATAGACTATCACTCCTTGTCAAATAAAAAATATATAGTGCTTCAGCTTCATAGTGGTTGTGGGAAAAATCAGTTACTGGGCACACTATGTCAAGTTTCCCCAAATACCCCTCTATTAATGATTACCTACATATCTAATACTTTAAAGAAGGCCTGAAAATTATGTAATTCCCCCTACATGTTGGCTTGTTTGTGAATCATTAAATGTGTGATAAATAAGCATAACAGTGAGCTACCTTATAACTTAGAAAATATAGATATTGGGATGCTCATTCATTAATTTTGACCTATATATATGATGTCCTTATGAATAATATGTAAATAGGAAACTTTGCTTACTTGAGTACTTGATTGACTGCATTTGGTAAGTAAAATTGGTATTTTCTAGGTATGTGCTAGGTTAGGAATGATTGAGGGTTGATATTATATTTATACCTATCCCTTTAAATAATATCTCACATTGTATAACTTAAAACAACCATAGGAATACATATAATTATTAAATTGGATGACTTTAGGGCACTAGATACTTGTGTTAGGGTAGGACACTTGTATCCACTTATGTGTTTGATTGGGATGCAAGTGTCTAAGTAGTTATAAAATAGGTACAAGACAATAACTTGATGAGTTAGAAGATAAGTAGGTTTATAACATTATAGGCATGATATAATGCTTGGGTCATTATATTAATATTTTTTGGACTAAGAGATAATCAATTAGGCATAAAAAGATAGTGTATGCAATTCTTTTAGAAGTGGAAAAGGTCTATAAGTTGAAAGTACATTTATGATATATATTTTCCAAGTTTACAAGACTAATATGATATATAATTTAGATATAGTATCTACATCCCCCACTTAATCTAGTAATGAAATTATTGATTTAAAGGAGAAGGAATACACACCTGGGTGTGTATAATACACCTTATCTTTGATTGAATCCAATTTTAGTGCTGTGTTGGTGACTAACCTAAAGCCAAGAAAATTCTATAGTAAATAATCAATGCAAATAATATGAAATTAAAGGCATTAAAATGATTGAAATTGAAAGAAAGAAAGGTTTAGGAATACGCCTATGTATCGATGTAATCATCTTGCCTTTTGGAAATTAAATTTTAAATATGTATCATTATAAATCATTAAAACTAAGAACAGTACAAATATAAATCTATAAAGTTCATATATATAAAGAGATAGAGAGAAATTTGAGGACACATGCCACCAAGCTTGGAGAAAATGCAAGTTTCGAACTGGCAGTTAAGATTAGCTCAACCATGCAACTCAATCATATTTATAACCTATGGAGTGTGAGTGAACCAAGTTAGCTCACACTATAAATATTTTGAGGTTAGTTATTATAATCAAGTCTAGCCTATAAACTTGGCAAGATTGAGTGATTTAATCACCTCAACCATGCCCAAAGTGAACCAACTACTACAATAGATACAATCTATAAAAGTCCATTATGTTGGGTGATGAAAATCCCTTAAAGTGTTTGAAATCTAAAACTAATTTGATTTTTCAACATTAGGTTCACATCACATAACACATGCACCTTAGATATGTCTCATAATGAAACTATGTATAAATATGGTACCAAATAATAAAACTCTACCAAAAATGTGTATGTTAATCATCTAACTATGAATTTTGTCTAATTTATAATTATGTAAGTGTGGATAACATGTTTCTAAAACATGCCCCCACTCCAATCTAAAACTAAAAACTGGTGTGTAGAGATTATGTTTCTAAAACATGCCCCTAATGTAATCTAAATCTGATAATAAGTGTAAGTGGAAACATGGATAACATGTTTCCAAAACATGTTTCCATCATAATTAGGGTATATTTAATATTGAGTAAGTGTAGATAACATTCCCACACTGAATCTAAGACTATGATAAATATAGAAAACATGTTTGCAATCTGAATCTATAAAGCAATTTGGAAGTCATTCCTCAAGGTAATTCCCCCAATAAAATTCCCCACCCCCTTTTATGGTTATGGGAAGTAAAAAATGGTAGTTACCTTACCTCAAAAGGATAAGATAACCTTGTAAACTATGAATGTACCATGTATCATATAGAGGTAATATGTCTAAGTAGATATACCATTGAATCATGAAGAATGTGATCACACCAAGTCCTCAGATGAATGATGTAGATCATGGTAATGAATAGATAGTAATAATATAAAATAAACAAGAAATTGAGCACACACATGAGAGTAGTCAAAAATCAAATCAAGAGACAAAGGTCTAAGGAGACTGAAAACAAGTGTCATGTTCAAAAGTCACACAATCGAAGCAATGTGACTTAGTCAAATATCCACAAATTACGAAATGACATATTCAAATGTCAACATATAACAAATGATGACATATTCACATTTTAAAGAGGTAAACAAAGGCACGAAGACCATAAATAATGGAGCATATTCAAATACTACAATAAGTAATATAATATCAAGGTAATACACTCAAGGAAGTATATAAATAAAAGCATAACAAACCAATAAAAACATATCATACTAGTCCTTAGATATATGTGTTACTAAAAAAAATTAATTACATATCATATCAAGTATACTGTGAAAGATACGAGCATGGATAAATGCATGTGTAAGTACATATATGAGCTCAAACATGATAATGTAAAATTACCATATAATGATATAACTTGGGTGTTTCATGATCATATAGGTGGATGACCCCAATATCCTAGTGATGTGAATTGAGGTAAATATAAACATCCAAAAGTGCATACATCATGTATCTGTGTATACTTGAATCACACTCAAAAGATGTGTGAAACACACGTATATAAAAAATATTGATATGTCATCTACCAATATGGAACTGTCAATATATAAGCCAATGAGCTAATAGGATATGTATATGTTTAAAATATTTTTGGGTTTTCAAAGTTTTTGATTTTTATTGTTTTGGTATTTTTGGAATTTATGAAAGGAAAATCCTATCCTATGATCACATCCAAAGGATGGTCATAGGTATCTCCCCAATATGAACCTTATGTAATAAGTTGGTGATGCTTATGAGGAACATGTATATGTTCAATATGTGTCACTATAGTAAATGTGATGATCTACTTATGTAAAATATGACTTGTGAAATATATGTCACTGTAGTAAATTTGATGATCTACTTATTTAAATATGACTTTATGGTTGTGAATTAGAAAATAGTAGGAATAGGGTTCATGGAACCCATCATTGAGTGATCTATGGTTTGTTTAGAACAACAAGAATATGAACATGTGTAGGTGATCTAGATATCTAAATATGGTGTGTAGTAGATGAGTATTATATGGAACCAACTATGTATTTATGTTGAAATGGTCTCTCAAGTACTGGACACTTAGTAAAGGTAATTCTCTATTGGTTACCCTTTTATAGAAGATTAAGCATATAAAGTTTTATAATTAACTACCTAGGAATAAATGCATTTGTACAAGTGGATTTTCATATATTATTATGGAAAATGTAACTACATCATTGGCATGACTGTATTTAACACACCCATGCATTATAGAAGGTATTGATCAAACCGTATGTATCCAAGGTTATCCTAATAACATATCAGAGATACATGTGGAAGGTATGACTAAGAAAGTAATAACCACATGTGAGGAAGATATATATAAAGGTATGTCAATATTTTCAAGAACCTATTGTGAGGTCCCATTAAATTATTAAACTAATTTGGTTAAAGGATGTAAATCATGATTTGTATAACCAAAATGCATAGTAATGTCATGATACAAATGTTTTTTCTTGAAGAATTGCCAATCACAACACTCTAGATAGAATGGTGGTCAAAGTATGCTTGAATTAATAAGGAATGAATATCTGAGACATCATCCCTAATCTCACTATCATCAAAATTAATGGAGGGAATATGAACCGTAGGAGGCATGTGCTGAGTATAGGTACCAATAATCCCATCTAATGGGTGATCATAATGAGATTGATGAGGATGTGCATTACATGCCATTTTTACTTCTAGATCATTATTTTAATGATATTGTAATGGATTGTTAAATATTTTATGTTTGTTGTGGTAAATAGGTTGTGAACCTAATTCCTATGGAAGATCATTAAATACAATGTTTTGGTCATCGATGAAGTCATGGATCTTATGCTTCAAGTTAAAACAACTATTCATATAATTCTTAGGATCTTGGTGATAATCACAATAAGCATTTTCATCATACCCTTTGGGGTGGTGGTATACTCATATCAACCACTTTAGGATGAAGTAAATATATAAGATGACACTCTACAAGCCTTGGGAGTAATGAAGTGAGAGACTTAGGTAAGTGTCTAAATTATCTCCATGGTGCATTAGATAAGACAAGTTGATTATGTGGTTATGACACCACATTAACCATGGTGGTTGTTTCCTTTTTAGGCTTAGGATGTTTGACCTAATAAGTTAGTATTGGATGTAGATGTAGTCAATGTGTTTATAAGTTTCATTTCATGATCATGAAGAATATGGAAAATGCCATCAAAATTTTTGAAACTTTAAAATACAATGGACTCATTTAAAGGAGAAAGTAAACTTTGCTTGAAAAATATCTTGAATCTCTTTATCTACCATAGGATTAGTCATTTTAGCTAAAATTATCTTGTATTTAAAGACATACTCATTAATAGGTTAATTCATTATTTGTAATATCTTTTCAATCTAGGCATAGGAAACATTTTTAGTAATGTTAATAAAGAAATGTGCCAAAAATTGGTCTATAAGGGGTTTGAAGGAACTTATTTATTGAGTTGGTAAATCATAGAACTACCTTAAATCATATACTTTCAATCTCCTTCAAAATAACTTGGTAAAAATATCATCATTGGAGGCATAATCAAGGAACGCCACATAAAAATATTAGAGATGTTATTCAAGATCACCCTTGCCATCATAAAATGTGAACTTATGTGAAACAAAACTAGTTGGCAAGGGGTGAATATATATATATATATATATATATATATATATATATATATATATATATATATATATATATATATGGTACAAGAGGATTATACAACACCTATTATGAATCCATAACATAAGGAGATTTCATAAAATTTTGTTCAATATTTTTAACCTTAGTTTTCAAAAGTATTATAATTCGGACAAGATCTTGCACCTCTTGGTATTTTAGGTTGGGCATTTGAGAAGTCACCAAAGGAGGTGTACCCATAGGTTGGGTAGATATAGGCATCAGAACTAGTATTTGAGTTAAAGCATTTAGGTTTCCCATGTAAGATGTGGCATTAGTAGTTTCAGGGAACATAGGTTGAAATACATATCTAGTACCCCCATATATCTAAGTATATTGATTTATATGGAATCACATACAATACCTTCTAAGGAGTCACCATCACTAGGTGAGGAATCCATAACCTTATCATGCCTACTAATTTCATCTCCTGTAACATATGCAAAAACATATATTAAGCCCTTGTTATTATTGAGATGAGTGATAAATGCTTATATCTCTTCTATTTGAAATGAAAATTATTATTATTATTTTCCATTGTTTAGAAATGAAAAAATACATAATTTAAACAATAAACTAAAACCGTATTTGGATGAAAAACCCTAAGAATAATAAATTTTGTACACTCACATAACTTAGTTCATCAAATGTTTAACCCTAAAATCTAGATATGAGTAGTCTAGGGTTAAATGGGGAAGAGATAACCCAGTGCACAATCATGGTAGACTATTTCTAAAGTAGGCCTATTATTTGTAAAAAACTCATATGATAAAGATAGAAAATAAAACTATGCTAGATATTTTAATGACAATAAAATAAATATACTTAGGTGATTCTAATGCTAATACATATCTAGATCTAGAACAAACATAAAGTACACTGGATCTAGATTCTATAAATTATGCCTCTATAGTCATAGACACTTGTATTAACCTAAGATGGTTACGTCAACACTAGTATCTAGCCTGAATGTACGTGTATAGTATGGAATACCTACTAAAATTGGATGTGACCACTAGGATAATTTTAGGTTGTGTCACCTTTGCTCTAGGGCATTATGATTTGTGTCATGGATTGTCATTTCTTGTCAAATAGAAAAACCCTAGTTATTCATATTCGTAGTGGCTATAGGAAAATGGGTTAGTGGGAAGATAGTTTCAAGTTGCATCAAATACCCCTCTATTAATGAGTTATACTTACATATCCAATACTATGAATATGGCTTAAGAATTATGTAGTTCTCTCTTACATGTTGGCTTATGTGTGAATCATGTAATATGTGATAATCACGTACAACAGTGACCAAACTTGTAACTTGGAAAATATAAATCTTGAGATGATCCTTAAATACTTCAATCCTATATATATATATATATATATATATATATATATATATATATATATATATATATTTTCCCCTTTGATTGATATGGAGATAGGATAAAATAATGAAGTTTTAATTACTTGAGTGTTTAATTGATTGATTTTGGTAAGTAGCCTTGGTATTTTCTAGGCTTCTGCAAGGTTAAAAATGAATGAGGGTTGATATTATATTTATACCAATCCATTTGGATAATATATCACTTTAAAAAATTTAGGAAAACCATAATAATACATTTCATTTTCAAATTGGATGAATTTAAGGAACTAGACACTTGTGTTGAGGTAGGACACTTGCATCAACATATGCGTTTGATTAGGATGCAAGTATCTAGGTAGTTATAAAATAGGTCCAATTTAAAACTTGTAGATATGGAATATAAGAATGTTTATAATGTTTTGTGCATGATATAATATGTGGGTCATCATAATAAAATTAACCAGACTATGAGATAAGCAATTAGGCACAAAGAGATAGTGTATGCAAGCCTTTTGATAATGGGAAAGGTCTATAAGCTAAAGGTACATTCATGATGTGTATTTGACAAGTGTACAAAACAAAGGTGCTATATAATTCATAAATAGTGTCATATATATGTAATGTCATCCTTTATTGGATTAATAGTGGCTTGCCCAACATAATTGACAATGGGGAATTCACTAGGGATAATGGTGATAGAAGAAATATGCTTAGAGATAGTAGTGGAAATTAATGTGCTTACATTGAAAGTTAGAACAATAGGAGTAAAAAATGGTATCCAAAGTGATTATGGGACTAGAGGAAATAATAGAGATAGAAATAGAGTTGGGACTAGGCAAATTAGAAAATTCCTTTGAGGGAATATTCATATCATACTTTATATAGTAATATTTGCCTAAATATTCCTTTGATGATATGTTTTTAGTGTTAGGGGAGTAACGAAAATCTAGTGATCCTTAATATTCTATTGTAAACTATGGTCTTTACTCCATCAAAATTGGTGAAGTTTGTAGAGTATTAGGATGATTATATACATCATGAGGGACTATTAAAGGTCTAGTTACAACACATATTTTTGGAGAAGGAGGTTGATGATTTGTAACCTCAGATAACCCTACATGAACTAAAAAAATAAAATTAGGAATGTGTGTGACCTAATAAATTAGTACAAAATAGGGTGCTCTACCTTTGTCTATAGAATAAGTCTTTGTAGGTTCAATCTTTTGAGGGAGCCTTCCAATTATTCTTCTAATTAATTGCTCATATATCTCTCCTAAAGGCTTTTCTCTATCTTATTTGATATGTTGTATAGTTTTAATTGTCATAAATGCAACTTACATTCTACTATATACCTCAAAATCATCCTTAGCATTGAGTAATATTTTATCATGATTATACCTTTGATGAGAACAAAAGAACTCAATCCTTCCTTAGATGTTCTTTAAATGATAGGAAAATTTACCTCTATGGTTCCAATGTCTGAACTCTACTAATTGTAAATTGAAGGATGATTTGTGGTATAAGGAATTTTAAATTGAGGCTATTTCTTAAATTTGGTCATGCCTATACTAAGTTTCATTTTATTGATAATTTCCAAGTTGACAATCATTCAATTTCCATATAGAATTTGGGATAGATAAAATGTTATGTCTTTCTCAACTAATTTATAATGGGCCCATCTTAATAAATAGAAAGGTGCCACATGTGTTCCCTCTATTATTATGATAGTGTGTTATGGATAGAACTAATAATATCCCAATGTTTTGAGGTATTGTTTTAATCTCATTTGATAATTTTGGCCTTGATTTCATGTTGATATCTTGATACACCACTAGGTAAAATTAATTAACTATCATTTGTATATGGTGTCTAAATTTATGGATATGCAACATGTCAAATTCATCACATACGCTATTGTACTATTTGGAATGCCTTTCAAGTCACCTAAAAAGAATCATTGTGGCATAGCTACATATAGTAAATGAGACAACATATAAAAATTGTCACTTTGGTTGGCATGAACACTTTGATTTATTAGGTTTAAAATAATTATCTCCCTTAAATTAAGGATACACTTGTCATCCAAAATCACTAATAATAAGGGAATATATACCTCATTAACATTTGAAATAGACTCAATCTTATTTAATCTATTTAATAAGTCCACCCCAATTCTTATTCCTAGCCTAGATTATGAAATGGGAATGAGCTTACACTCCTATTTTTGACAAATTTAATAGTATTAGATATACAAATCTATAAAATGTCTCTAACATAATGAATTTTAAACCATCCAATATCAACCTCTTGATTGTAGACTATGTTAGATGGTGGAAATTGATAATATTTATCAAATGCAACACTAGCTATATATGCAACTGCCACTTTACTTTTATGTATATGCAATGTTTCATTCATAAAAAATCATGTAGTTAAAAAATTTAAAATGACATTTTTATAGGGAATAACACTAGTTTTATAAATGACTTATGCAATCTTGCTACTTGAAAAAACAAGTTATCGATGTATTATATTTGGTGGATATGTAAGTCATCTTCATCACTATAATTGCATGTTGCTTTTACTTCCTCATATATTGTTGAATAGTGGTGGAAATGTCTAATCAAATCATTTGGGTTGAAGACAATGTCTCTATATTAGTTTTATTTCCATATCATAACAAAGATGGAGTTGGGATTTGTTTTGGAGCTACCATTGCTCTAGTTTTTTCAATTATGTACTAGATTTATAGTAGAGCCAAAGATAACAAATATATTTGGATGTTCAATTTTGTTAATTATTTGCATTAAAATGATGATAAATTGACTTAGGGATGAATAAAATTCACTACAAAATTTCAAACAAAAATACATAATTTTTAATTCATTATAATTAATTTATCCTTAATGGTGCCTGCCAGTGATCTTTTTATTTCAATTTTGATTTTGTGACTTATGATTTTTCAGGAGATTTATTTGAAAAGTGTCAATTTATTGTGGATTTTTATAAGTTAAGTCATCTCTTTGATTTATTATGGTTTTTTTCATGCCACTTGGTCACAATAAAATTTTATGTCTTAAATTTTACTTATGGTTGACTATACTTAATAGGGACATGTGGCATCATGTTGTATTGGCTCAAAACATGTATAAGTGCTTACGTGTCATGAAATTTGTAAATTTGTGTTTTAATATGTCAATAAGGGAGACATGTAATCATGTCACATTATTACAGTCATTTATTCTTTGTTTGATCACTCCCAAAACTTGAGAGTATGCAAAATTGTAAGATTGAGATAAATGGAACTATCATGCATAATCACATTATCTCATTCTTCTATAGTTCAAACTTTTGAATATAGAAGTGTGAGGCTAAAAATAAGAGACATGTGGTATATTTTTGCATAGTTCATCACATACACTTATAACTTATTTTTTATGAACATTAATCTACGATAGTAAGATAATAAGACACATCCCTAATCATTATGATACATAGAGGATACTTGTAGAATTTTAAGTTTAGATAACTTTAATCTCATGCCTCATAGTTTGAGTGATGCATAAGGGATGTAAATATCTAGTTTATAAATAAGACTCTACAAAAATTGGAGTAAAATTTATTATATATATATATATATATATATATATATATATATATATATATATATATATATATATATTCTTGTAAGTAGTAATAGTAGATGTGAGACTTTACTCTAAAATACAATCTACAAGAGTAAATTCACTACACATAAAATAATCAAGTTTTGTTTGTCAGCTACAATGTCGATTTTTTAAAAAAAATACTATTTTTATATTGAACCATTAATATCTTGTCATAAATTTACCCAAAGTATTGAAATGAACACAATTAAAAAACATAGGCTTTAATTTAATCACAAGTCTTAGAATCACAAAAATAAATAGAGACCAAAAGAGAAATTTTGAGAAATAATTGGTTATCCATTTTTATTTTGAAAAATGAGGCATGTTGGTCAAAACATAAATTATTTAGTTGTATTTGGTTTCATGCTTAGTGTTTTATTTGTTTTCAAGCTATCACATGTTACTCTAGGTTATTTCTAAAGTATATGATTGATTGATTGCTTTAAGTGTGGTTTTGTATTTATGTTCATATTTTTCTAGTTTGAAGTCCATATTTATAATGTGGGTGAATTAAAAAGTAATAAAATTATTCTTGAAATGTGGTATTATGTTATTGATAAAAAATTATTGTATTTGGATATCACATGATTGATAAATCAAAGAGTGCACATAATAACATAATCAAAATAGGTAATCTAGTATGCTTTAATTTAGATATATTTTTTGATGTTTAATGCTTTTCCATGAATCTATTTTTACATTATTATTGATTTCCTTTTCAAATAAAACTTCTTGAAATGAATGCATTATGTAAAAAAATCCAATAGGCAAATAATTAAACCAATCTAATGTTTCACTTGATAATGTTTTGGGCATTACTTGAAGTATGACCAATGAATGAATTTCACCATCTGGTATAGAGAGGTAAAAACTATGAAGGTGGGATGGAGGATCCCATTACCAAAAAATAAATTGAAATGCATATTAACCAAGTCATTAGAAATAGTTATGTCTAAAATGTCAATGTGAATAGGATTTGAATACACAATATTATCCTTGAGTTTAGATTCATAATACTTTTTATAAAGTGATGGATTATGCACTTGTATCTATAATTATCCTATAGTATACATCATGTTTAATCATATTATATATATTTTTACGTATTCTCAATAGTTTCACTCATGATTTGATCTGTACCAATGATAATGGGTGTCAACATACTACCTTGCATAAGCATAGGAGTCAAATATATGGCACAAAGCATGAAAATTTTAGGATTAAAAACACACACCTTAAGGATGTTATTAGGAAATGTGTTTTTATTCAAGACCTATTTAAAATTTTCTAATAATTCATGGATAAAATAGGGGTTTGCAATAAGTCCCTCTCTAAAAGCTTGAAATACATAGTAATGAATCTTTGTATAATGTGAAAATGTGATATTTTGTAATTTAGCATCTATGTGTTCATAAATTTTTTATTTATTTAAAAATGAAATGAAATAAACACTAAATTATTTAAATAGTGATTTATATTATACAATACACAAAACCAAAATAAAAAATACAAAATTTGAAATGAGATATAAATAGTAACAAAGAATGAAATATGCAAACCTAGATTGAATAAGATTTATTCCAAATGTTCAAGTAGATATCTAGTTTCAAATTAGTTGCAAGAACATGTGAAATGTGTTTCAACAAAAAATAGGATTATGTGATGTATTTTTATAGGGAAACACTAAGTGGATAGGGATGTATTGTGGGCTTGTCTATTGACTATGGATGCATCCTAGTTAATTGCATGACTATTTTTTGTATGCAAGAACCTATGGCTATCTAAGAGGATATGTTGATACCCTATGGTTTTAGATTTTATGGGAAACAATATCTGAAACATAAAACCTAGTTCCTACATAAAAAACCAAACAAATATCACATAATCTGAGTGTTACATACATAGCCCAAAAAGTCCTAAGGGTGATGTAGTTCTAGAACCCTCCTAGAGTGAGTGTGTGAATATTGATATTTAATATATGAATACAATTATACAGATTGATTTTAATGATTGAAAATTATTTCCCTTGAATTTCAATAAAATAGCTTCAGATTTGGCCTATGTCTATTAGAATAAATTAGTAGTTGAAATTAGAAAGATTAGTGCCCTTTTGCTCAATGTGGAGTATAATTTCTAAGTGATTGATAGATGTATTTAAATTGACCTAGATGTAATTATTGTTTAATAAAATTCTTAGGAAAATAAAGAAATATATTACCTAATATATGAAAAAATATTATGTAAAATTAGAGTGTTACAAATATGTAATAAATACTATAAACTGATTCAAAACTTACTAAATTTGGAAATATGTTAATTGAGAAAAGTACAAAAGAGAAATAGAAACTCGGTTGGAATAATAAGATGTTAATTGTTTATAAATTTAAGACTAACAAATAGAATGTGTCGACAATGTGCAAACCCAAATAGGAGCTAGTAGGGTTATTAGACAATAACACTAAAATTGGATAGTAGTGGGGATGTTATTGTTTGAATAGGAAAGCCTTTCATGATTGATAATAAATATTTGATATTTTTGGGTTATGATAACCTTCACTTATTTATTTTCTTGACTATGTGAAAGCTTATGATATGATATACACACCACTTTGTGACTCTTTCTTTGATTAAAACCCTGGCTTAGTGACATAGGAAGATGAATGCAATCACTAAATAAAAAAGGGTTAGTAGTTGAAGTTTTTTTTAAACTTAAACACCCCCATGTTGAGATTCATTACATACAAATACTCTAAAGAGGGATCAAAATCCATGTATTTATCCCATGCTAAAGTGGTGTGTTTGAAATACTAGTTCAAAATGCTAAATGTTAATGTAATCTTGGTGTGATCAAGGTCTTCATTATGAATTTTGATCTTGGAAGTGTATCCAAATTTAGCTCAGGGATACTAGGGATGTATGTAATCATAATTATGAGAATAGGTAATTTGATTTAAATGAGTAATTATAAATTTGGTGCTTTTTAATTTGGAAGATTATTATTCGTAAAATGGTTTGAAAAATGGATTTATAGTGGTATTTTTTGAATTCATTAGGATAGGTATTGATAAACTTACAATATGTCCATTTATTGAATTGAATTTTTGAAATTGGCCATTAATTAGTAGGAGGACATTGTTTTTAAGGTGGATAATAGAAGGGTGTGCTATTATACAATTAAGGTATTATTATCCTAAGTGGAAAAATTGCTAAACTAGAAGTGGGTGTCAGTTTGAGAAAGAACTTAAGATATTTAAGATTCTAGATAGACACATTCTAGGTCACATATGTTTATTATAATAATGAGTGATTCACATGAAAAATGAAGGAAAGTGGTCAAAAATAACTAGTATAGGTCATGATCTAAGTGTGTAGAAAGGGTGGTCACAAGTGCACTGATTTAGATGAAATGTTAATTTATGTGTTTAAATTTGAGCACATTTTATACTAACAACATAGCAAAGTGAAATTACTAGAGAATAATATGAACTTACCTATGAATTGAATTATTGAATGTAGGCTACAACACTAAACTTTATTGAATGTGAACCTAAAATAAAACATGTTTAAAATCAATCCTTACTTAAGATGAATATCAAGAAGTAATGAAAATAAAATTTGCAGATATAATAATAAATAATGAATATATTTTATTGGGTACATAAGCCATTATATTTTCCTAGTGAAAAAAACTAGTGACTAAAGAGGTAGAATGTTTGGAGAATTCATTTGCATTGAAAATTTTGGATTGGATTATGCATGCACTAATACTCATCAATATGTGAGTGTGATTAATAACTCAATTTGTCCTTGAATCCAACATTGTATACACAAAATAGTGACGTATTTTTGAATACATATATGAATCTCGATAGATTATTCTATTGGAAAAATTGGTGTAAAACTAATGCAAAAAAGTGAAAAAACTATTGAATATGGAATAAGGTTTATTTATAGTTAAAAATTTACACAAAATTAACACAAAACTGGTGAAAAAACTAGTATAATATGGTTCTAGTGTATTTAACATGTATAATGACTAGTATTTTCATTCCATGTTTGAAAATGGTGAAAATCTAAGTGAGGAGGAAGTTATATGTCGTGTGTATGCCCCCAATCTAATGTCTATTGTGTATGAATTTTGAGACTGAATAATAACAACTGAGATTCTAAGTAACAATGTATGTGTTATATTTTAACACATTTCATGCATGATAGACCCAACATTGATCAAATATGAGATAAAACCTGAGTATTTTCTAAAAACTTCAACTTTGTACCTATTACATATTGTCATGTACTACTTGAGATTTTATCAAATTTTGAAATTGATTATTTTTTGGGTATGTATAAAATAGTGCAGGAATGAGATAACAATTAGGGACTATCCAAAGAGGGTTTTATTGTCTGAATCTAAATATCAAAATATCTTTTAAGTATATTTTATGATCCACTATGTGAGGTCTACATAATATTATATATGCACTATTCTTAACCCTTCTTGGATTTAAAGGTAAGGGGAAATCCTAATCAACTATGGAGTAATCTATTCTAAAATTAGATAAACTTAGTGAATTCATATTTATAATATTTTGAGAGTATGCTAAATATAGACAAACACAATGCCAAGAAATATTTTGACAGTTGCAATAAGCATAAAAATAATATATATCTTATTCAATGATGTACACATAGATATAACATGTACATGTGTAGAAGAAGACAATTGATATTCTGCCTTAATTTGTCATATTCTTGAAAATATGTCCCTATCATCTTGGACACTATTATCGACACTTCTATCCTATTTTCAACACTTTATCCAAATCAAGATACAAAATATTTTCTAGAACAAGCACATGCACCTGTTAGATTTCATTTTCACCTTATAGATTATATACTAGTATCATGTGTATAGGTCCCCATAATCATTATTTTACTCAAAACCCTAGGTCCTCCAACTTGGCATGTCACCTTGTAAAATAATGGTTAATGAGCTAAAGTGAAGTTGATTTAACCTCACAGACCCATATTTCAATGATTTCTACCTACGTAGACATATAATTTAAAGAGGACCTTAGACTAATGTATTTATCTCCATTATGTGAGCTTGTGTGTGAACAATTATGTAATATGCCTTATGTGAATCCATGTGGTGATCTAGCTTATAACTTGAAAAATATTGCTCATGGGATACTCTTTGAATGCTTTAGATAGATAATAGTACTAATTCTATGATGAATTTATAAATAGGAAATAATAGGGTAGTATATTTTAGTTATGTAAGCAATTTGTAATAGTGTAGTATGAACTTGAGAGGTGTTTGCTTGGTATTTGCTAGATATTTCTTGATGGATAATGAATGAATTTTGATTTTTATTTCTACTACACATTTTAAAATAATCTCATGGGAGGGTTAAAGAAAACAAATATGCCAACCCATGAATTTTTATATATTTTTGATTTGACTGTTTAGAAGGCAAGGACAATAGCACCAGAGTTAGGACACTAACATCGACACTAGTTTTCTAATTTAGACACTAGTGTCGTACAGGGTAAAATGTTTCATAAGGTCTGTAACTATCTATGTAGGATATAAATTAGGTTTTATGAAGATTATAGGCTACATGTGATCTGTGTCATCATAATATTAGTGTTGGACTATAGGATAAGAAATTTGATAAATTAAAATGGTGAGCATGAGCCTTTCGATAATGGGAAGGTCATGAACTAGAAGGTTGATCCATCATTGGTATTTTTCAATTGTACAAAACTAGTAAATCATAAAAAATCAGGATTTAATATCTACATTTCCCCCATTTAATCTATTAATTCATAAGGTTTAAATTATTAGGTTAAAGGAAATAAATACATAGATTGGTATGTACAACATACCTTGATTTAAATAGAGACTCTTTTGAATTTATTTTTTACATAATACCTAAAACCAAGAGCATGTTATAGTATAATTATTTCATATAATATGAAAATGAATAATTTATATGCTTCAAAGTAAAGAGAGTAGGGAATGAATACAACAGTGTGTCAGTGCAACCATGTTTCCCTATGGAACCTTACTTTAGAGATTATATTTCCTTGTTAAATCATTAGAGAGAGGTTCACAATTAAACCTAGGAGATGTGAAGAGGATAATTGAAGGGTCATAATTCCCCCAATATGGTGCAATGGTGAGTTGTACCAAGGCCATTGAGAACACTAAATTTCAATCACACAACTCAAATGTGAACATAATATATCCAATTTATCCAAGTTCAAGTGGTGCAACCTTATAAACATAAAAATGGGAGTAGTTACAAGGCTATCAATGGCATTGAATCAGAACCACACTACTTAATGGTGACAACTACAATAGATAAATATAGGATCAATTGGTGTGTCTTGTAAAGGTCAGTGCATAAATGTGTGGTGAGAAATGATTGAAACATGTTTATTTCCCCTCATCAAATCTAATATAAATAACATATCATTTATAAATGTGTATCTATCATTTAGTTTATTTACATGGCATATACACATTTAATGTGTCTTAAGTTAAATTATCTATCAAAATGTAACCTCTGATATGTAAATTATGTATAATATTTATCATAAATCTAAAAAAAATATCCCAAATCTATGAAAATTGGTGACAAATGCATAATATTTTGTCCCAAGTGTATATCTAAATCATCTAAATTGTATCAAATTCTACCAATTTTTCTAACTCTATGTTTGGATTTATGTATCTATTACATGCACCCACTAATATGCCTCCATTTTTGAGATGAGGGGGATTCAATCTGGTACTCATTTTATCTCAAAAGGATAATATATCCATGTTATATATGTATCAATCATGTAGTAATCAAGAATATATTAGTATCATATCTAAGTAGATATATCAATGAATCTCACACTATTTAATCATAAAAATCCCTAATATGTGTGATATGGATCATGACAATGTCTATAAGTAATAAGCACAAGTTCAGTAAATAATCAATCAAACACAAAATATCACTCAATGTCACATAAAAAGGGTTGAAGGAAACTAAAAACAAGGGACATGTCTAAATGCTACACACTCAAAGGGAAGACATGTTGAAAGGTTTTCACACCAAATAAAAAACACTTAGTGGTATTTTGGCCAAGAATGAGGAATGTGTTCAAATGTTCCATAGTTAACAATAGGTAGAAAATACTAATTACAGTCAAGTAATCCATGTGAAAATATGAATAAGTGAACAATAAGCAATCAACATAAGAATATTATACTAGTTCCTACGTACATGTGTTAGTAAAATATCCTATAGCATAGCATATGTGTCACATTATGTAAGATTTAATAAAAATTATAGACATGTGTAAGCATTAGTATATAAGTTTGACATTATAACATAAGATTATCATAAAACATTGTAACTTGTATCAATCATGATCAATTTGGTATATGCCCCCAACATAGTGTGTCATACGAGTGGAGGAAAGGTATGGCATTTGTATGCACTAGTGTATCATGTATCTAGTGCATGCATGTATCACATTAAAATACCCATAAAACATATGATATTATATATACTAACATATATCAAAAAATATATATGCAAAAGATGGAAAATATTTATATGTTACGTATTTTTGTATTATTGCTTTATTCGAATGTTTTATATTTTCTTAACAAATTTTTTATTTTATTTTTTGTATATTTAAATTTTAAGGACTATAAGTATAGATAATGATCCCATATAAGGGATTCTCATAGGGTGCCATAAAATAAATAGAGGATATAAAAAATTGGTCATGCTACTAAGGATCATGTATATGTACCAAGTATAAAATTGTAGAATATGTGATACTCTATCTATGCCTCATAAGGCTTTTTGGTTGAAATGAAGTAGTAGAAGTTTTAATGGTTCTTGGAACCCCTTTATTAGTGCATTTTTACTTCTTTTATTCAACTATTATTATGGGTCTTTGTACCCTCTCTGAAACATACTAATATGCTCTTACCAACTAGTTGGGATGTGTAGGTGTAGATGAGGGTTATGTGGAGTCCACTATACATGTCTTATGTAACCAAATATCACATATAAGCTACCTAATAAATGGGATTGAATTTTTATTTTTATTTTACTCATGACTAACCTTAATAGGTTTTATAGTTATCTATATTAGAATGAACTTATCTTATTGTAGAGGATGCTTACACTGAATCCTTAAAATTGTGAGTAACCTATTATCATGAATATACTTGAGACATCTATGTACTATGGATGGAATGATATATAGATTATGAATCCATGGTCATCCTAATAACATATAAAATACTTACATTTATGGTATAACTAAAAATTATGTAGTCTCATGTGTAGGAACAAACATATAAAGTTAAATAATTATCTCAAAAAACTTGTGTTTTCCCATCAAATGTTTTTAATATTTTGGTTGAAGGGTATAAATCATCATGTGTGTATCCCAAATATGTGATTAATGTCATGGTATTATTAACTATAACCCCATAACATTATGTATAGACTAATTATCAATATGTGCTCTAATAAATAATGAGTGAAGATCCGAGTCATCATCACAATTTCAATATCATAAAATTTAATATAAGGCCTCTAAACCATAGGATATACTATGCATTTAAGTGTTTCAATAATCCCATATAATGGGTACCCATAATTTAATGGAAGAGGATTTTATTACATTCCATTTTCACTTTAGATGTTTCCTTAGAATGATCCTTTAATGGATATTTAAATATATTTTGGTTTTGTTGATCACTAGGTTACTATCTTGAATCATTTTAAGGATAATCATCTATTATTTCTTCACTATCAATGAGCTCTTATATCTTATGATTCATCTTGTAACATTTCTTTGTATAATTCCCATCACAATGGTGATAGTCACAATATATTTGCATCATATCTTTTTGTAAGAGGTTAACTCATATCAACCTATAAAGGAGGAGGGACAGATAAGAGGTGACACTCTATAAGCCTCTTAATGAGAGAACTTGGAGTCTCAAGTGATCATGAAAATCATATATTAGGTGCATTAGATAAGAGGATCCAATTATATGGCCCTATATCAAGCATTATTTTTACTTAATTTTTAGCCTTTGTAGGTTTAAAATTATAGCTTTTTTTGATATGAAACTTTTTAGTATATTTAGTCAGTGTATTTTCTACATAATTAATCTTATTCAATGCAATAAGCTTTATTTATCAATCTTAGACAATATAGTGTATGTCATCAGAATATTTAACTTTAATGAAGATAATAAACTCAAGTAGTGGCCCAAGCAAAATTTACTTAAATATATCTTGAATATCTTTATCTACATTTTAATTTGTCATTTTTTCCAACGTTGTCTTATACCTCAAAACATATTCATTGATAAGCTCTTTGATTCCTTGCTTGATCTTGGAAATCTGTGCATATTTTCACTTGTATTTATTGAAAAATGTGTGAGAAACTGATAAATTAGAGGTTTTAATTATTTCATTTATCATATTGATAGATCATAAATCCATCTCAAACCATAATCCTTTAGGCTTCTTATAAATAATTTTGTAAAATTTTTATCATTGGAAGCATAATAGAGGGATGTTGAATAAAACTATCTAAGATTTTTATTAGGATTACCCTTTAAAACATAAACTGTGAACTTGGGTGATAAAAATTTGGTTTTCAAAAGGTGAAAATATATCTCAAGTGAAAGAGGATTGTGTAATACATCTCTTGAATAAATGACATGAGTTGATTTCAAAGAAAATTTCTCAATATTTGTAACCTTAAATTCCAAAGTTTGAATAACTTGGAGAAGATTTTTCACATTAGACCCATTGGGATTAAGGTTTGGTATTTGATAAGTTCCAAAGGGGATGCAAAAATTGCTCCTGTTGATGTAGGCATTGAAATTGGTAATTTAGTTAAGGTATTAATTTTTCTCATAGAGGATGTAATAATATAGGTTTGATAATCAAGGAAAAATGTCCTTAAAACATATCTCGTTATGCCACTAAATGTGGAAATAATGTTTAAATCTATAGTATTATTATCTAAAGATTCACCATTACTAGATGTGGATAGATTAGCCTTAATATGTTTACTGATTTCAGCTCTTGTAAAACACAAAAATGCATCAATTAATTACTACTTTATATTTATAAGATTAATTAATGCATCCTTATCTTCAATTTCACAATTATTGTTGTTATTAACACTTTTAATTTCTTATAAATGAAAACAAAGGTGCTAATAATGATGTAAAAAAATTCATATATGAAAAACAATCATAGCAATATGGAACTCTAAAAGGTTGAAAAGTTGAAGGAAAGCTAGCGTCGTGTAAAAAGAATCAGAAGTCAACTCACCAAAATTTTAACCATTTTTTTACTTAAGGGAGGTGGGAATATCCTAATAAACTATGGAGTAATCTATTCTAAAATCATGCCAATTTGAATAATTTAAATCTATAATATTCTGATAAATATGTTGAATATGAGAATATGATAGCTATCGATAAGTACAGTTCCAAAACATATTATAATTTTTTTAGTACAAAGGATAAATAATATTTTTCTTATTAAATTATGGGAAATTAGATCTAAAATTTAAATGTGTATAATAATACAATATGATATTCCTCCTTGATTTATTATATTCTATAAAATAGCTCTTTGTCAGCTTAGACATAACTGTCAAGATATGGACACAACCACTGATACTTTTGTCCTAGTTTTGAAAATTTTATATAAATAAAGATAAAAACTAGTTTCTAGAACAATCACCTACACCTATTAGGTTAAATATCACCTTGTATCTTATTAACTCATAAGTTGTGCACAACTTCGTGGAATAGGTCTTTTAATCAAAACCTTGGGTCCTCCAACTTAGCATGCCATCTTGAAAAACTGGGGTTATTTAGATCAAGTGATTTTGATCTGACCTAAAATACCCCTCTTTGAATGAGAACTTATTACACATTAATATACTTCAAATATATCTTTATGTTGTTTTAGTTCTCCCCATTATGTGGGTTTGTGTGTGAACAATTATGTAATATGTTATATGTGGGTGCATATACTTATCTATCTTGTAACTTAACAAATACTTCTCATGGGTTACTATTTGAATACTTAAGACCTATAATAAGACTAATTATATGGATTATTTTTATATATTGAAGAATATGGTTGTATAACCCAGTTGTGAAAGTGATTTTTAGTAGTGTTGTATGAGTTTGACAGGTGCTTGCTTGATATTTTCTAGATGTTGTTTGATGGATAATGAATGAATTTTTTATTTGAATTTATACCACACCTTTTGAAATAATATATTTATAATTTTAATTAAGATAAATAATTTAATCCATCAATGTTGAGATATTTTCAATTTAACATTTTAGAAGATAGGACACTAGTGTCAAATTTGGGACACTAGCATCAACTCTAGTGTACTGATATGCACACTAGTGCCTTGCAAGTTATAAAATCCATCAAGGATATATACAAATATTTTTAGGATATAAATTAGGTTTTATGCACACTATATACTATAGGTGATTTGTGTCATCATAATATTAGGGTTGGACTATAAGATAAGTAATTTGGCATAGTGAGATGGAAAAAACAAGCCTTTCAGTAGCAGTAAGGTCATTGACTATAAGGTTGAAACAAACTGGTATTTATCAAGTTTAAAATACTATTATATCACATAAAATTAAATATTATTATCTACATATATATTTTATTAGCTTAGTCTCTAATACAAGCTACTATAAATGCCCCCTCTTTTGAGGTGAGTTGTTGAGCTTGCATAATAACTTAACTCAAAAGAAAAGGTGATGTGATATATGTTATGTAAAATTTATAAATTTTAGTAATAGAAATAACATAGAGGAGCATGAAATCATCACATATATACTAATAAAAATATTGATGTTAGATGCATGTTAAAATAAGCATACATAGTGACATTATCAAGATAGATATTAGTAGTGAATAACTAAAATAAGTGATCTAACTGAGAATATAGAACTGAATAGAGAAACTAAAGGAGGGATGCATGATATCCATCATGTCATTTAAATGGTTGGGAGTATTAATTATGTCCATAATGGAATTGAAAATTAATAAAATAAGTAAACTAATGTCATGTTCATGATATATAGAAATAGAGTGTACACAAAGCACATAAATACCCAATAGAAAGCCAAGGGACCAAATACAACGGACATGTTCAAATGTCAATCACATGCATATAAAAATAAAATGAAGGCTTAGAACCACACATAAGGATATTTTCAAATGTACACAAGCCAATTAGAGAATAAGAAAAAGATATGAAGCAAAAAAGCAAACATGAAAATCATGCATCATATATGTAATTGATTAACATAAGTTATTTGTAACACTTGTTGATTCAATAAACTAGGTAACCAGTAAGATATTAGTGTTTTAGTAAGTGATTAATATAAATATATGTAATGAAATGTAAGGAAATAAGCTATATATAATAATGGATAGCTAAATAATGATAAAACATGTGTATAAGGTGCCCCATGCAAGCTTGTTGATGAATGTACAAGATGTGGAAGGATTCTTTGTGGTTTGGATCTTTAAAATGATAGATTATTCTCACTAGGACAATAGTGGGGTGTGCTACTATCCCAATATGGTGTTATTATTTGAATGTATGTTTTATGCATATGATAATGAAATAAAAAGTCATTAAGCCCAGGGATGGAAACCTATATGTTATTCACTCATTCATGAACCCTTTTGAATAATATATGATATATAACCAAATAAAAATAAGTACTGAATTACTATTTAAAAATTAATTATTATAAATGAACTAGACATAATCATGAATAGGTCCTAATTTTAGATTTTTTTAAACATCATTTTTTTTCATATATATGTAAATTAAAAAGATAAACTAGAAATAAAGATTCTAACCATTGAGTCTTGAAAGGGGCTTATAATAAATATATCATGTATCCAAAATGGAAAGGGTGACCTCTTACGAATTAAAAGTGTCATGCCAATGTGTAGGTTTTGTATCACCACCATATTTGTATTCTGCATGATTAGTACCACTAGGTTCATACCAATCTGTAGTATTATAATCATCATCATATCAATTTTTATGTTTTGGAATGCCGTTGTTATGTTATTTTATATCTAGATATCAAAAAAAAAGTGTCCATACTGTGGTATTGAATTTTGTGATTAATGTTTTAGACTATGTATAGTGTCATGTGCCTCTACTAATATGCCATGACTTGTATTTTTATGTATGATAGTCGAAGATATGCTTTATTTATGTTACGTTTTCTCTAAAGAGGTTCCATCTCTAAAAAATGATGTTGCCTTTCCATCATGATCAAATGATATACAACCTTTTTTTATCAATCATTGCTTCTTATGATTTTAGCCATGGTTTTTAAAGCACAACATTATATGCACTTAGATTTGAAATAACATGAAAAATAAAATAACACTCTTTTGAGGCAAATCAAACTCTTAACTTAATTTATCACATACATGTTATATATGCACAAGTTTGATCCAATTGTTGATGCTTATTTCCAAGAGATATATGAAATGACATAGAATAAAAATTGATTTCTTGATAGTCCATAACTTTGATGGCTATAAATTTCTTGCCATATATCTAAATAGTGATAGTGAAAGTCTCTTGATATGAGGAGAGACTTGTAATTTCTTCCTTTGTAACCATATTTGAAACATTAGATTTTTTAAGCATTTCTTGCTTTAGAAACTATTTTGTTAGAAACCCTCTTTTAAGAATGCTTTTTTTTCTTATCTTGAATTTTATTTTACAACTTCTCCTTTAGTAATTGCACTTTTAATTATTGTAGCTTTTATAACATTTTATTTTCAAACTATGACTTATTTAATTTTTATTTTTCATCTTATGCCTTTTAGAAGCTTGATTTCTCTAATTTTTCCTTTAAAACCTTTAGTTTCTATGATTTTGTAATTTGTAAATGTTTTTGCTCTGCATTATCCTTTTGTACCCATAATTGTTCATTTTTTACTAATTATGATTTTCCACTTGTTGTACTTGTATTTATTCCACTGTGTTTTAATTAAGAGATGAATGTGCTATAAGATCACTACTATCAATAATAGTTTGTATTTTCTTCTTCTAATCCAAACAACTAATTATATTATGCCCATGGATTATATGATATGCATAATATTATTTTGATATCCTTAGAGGATGTATAAGAGGTAATTTAATCAAAGTATTTTGTAGCATTTCCCTTATAATCTTACTTGAACTCTTATCATCATTTTACATACTTTTTGAATCACTAGTTGCAGATGAATGTTGTTTTTAACTTCCAATCTTCATATATAGCCATGTTAGGCATAACATCACTCGATGAAGATACAAATATATGATTAACACTATCACATTATGGATTATTTGCATATGTGATATGATTTTATAATTATGTTATCTTTGAACTAAAATACTAATTTTTATTTTAAAATTCATATATTATCCTTTCCATATTGATAATTTGATCTTTAGGGAATTCACAAGCACAAACCCTAGGCACTTTAGATTTAATATGCATTCACACACCATAAATATGATATGTGAGAGGTGGAGGAGGTTAAGGAAGGAAATTTACGTTACCTTATTTTGTCCCTATATGATGGGATACCTTAAATCTTGGGTTAGTGATATGATTGACCTAGTTAGAGGGAAAGTATCTATCACAACCTTGAGGTTTAGGAGGAAGAGATTATTCACTAGTCATTATAAAATTTTAAAAAACTATAATGATTAAAAAAAGAGAGAGACAAGATAATTCTAAAAAATATTCTAACATAAAAATGAAATTATAATTTAGTGTGAAACCCCAAGAGGAAGAAAATTTATAAGGAAACCCCAAGGAGAAGACAATGGCTTGCAATATTCAATACATAAAAAGGGTTCACTAATATGTTTTATCAAATTCTAGGAAAACTAGGGATATAGGTTACCTAATATGATAAACTTATGTGTGAAATTAGAGAGTTATAGATATCCAATAAACACTATAAACTTATTTAGAAATTATTAAATATAGAAAATACTAAATATGGAAAGTGCAAAAGAAAAATATAAACTTAGCTAGAAAACTTAGATGCATATTGTTTTCATATCTAAGATGAATAGATAGACTGTGTTGATTATGTGCATATCCAGAACAAGATATGTAAGGGTTCCTAGAAAAAAGCACTACAGCTAAATACTAGTGGGGTACTATTATTTGAATATGGAGGCCTTGTCCAATAGATAATAGAAATATGATTTTTTTATTATGTTTTCCTTTGCCTATTTTTTATATAGACTATGTAAGAGCTTATAATATGATTTATATACCATTATGTGATTAATTTGTTTACTTGAAAGCCTATCTCAATGACATATGAAGATGAATGAAATCATAGAATAAATAGAGGTTAACACTCAAAGTTGTGCCTGATCTCAACACACCCTATGTTAAGCATTGAATACATACCAATACTCTGAATAGTGATCAAACTCCATCTAATTATCCCATGATATGGTGGTGTGTGTGAAAGACTAGTGTAAATTTGTAAATGTTGATGTAATACTAGCATGATTAAGTTATTCAACCATAACTTGTGACCTTGGAAGTGTATTTAGAATTTATCTCAAGACTAATATGGATGTATGTAATCAAAATTGTAAAAAATAAGGAATTTTATTTGAATGTGAAAATAGAATTCTATTTCTTTCATTTTGGAAGCCTCTTATGTGAAAAATGGTTTGAAAAGTGGATTTATAGTGGTATTTTAGAATTCCTTTTGAAAGGGATTACTACACATACGAATTGAACCTTTAATGAATTTAAAATGTTATAAATTAACTATTAATTAGTGGGAATATTATACTTTAAAGGTGGACAATAGAAAGGTGCACTATTGTCCAATTTGGGTGCTAATGTCCTAAGAGGAAAAACTACTAAACTAGAGGTGTGTGTCCATCTGATAAAGAGGTTAAATTATTTAGGAGTTTGGATAGATACATTTTGGGTCACATGATTTACCTATAATCATGTATTGTTCATGTGGAAAGTTAATAACATGGTCAAAAGGCCCTAAAATGGGTCATGATCTAAATGTGTGAAAAGGGTGGTTAAAAGTTCACTATTTTAGCTAAAATATTAATTTATGTGTTTACACTTATATAGATAAAACTTTAGAATATTTAAATTAAATAAACTTTCCAAAATTTTATAATATTTAGTATTAAATGTCTCAAATTTTAAAAGCTATCATTGGATCTTGGGGAATAAGGTTGCACTAGTTGACAAGGTTGGACTATGGTTGTGTCTGCCTAGTATGGTCTTTCCCCAAAAGGACAATGAATGTTGGAATGTCACTGATAAGACTCTTTAAGAATAATATGCATGCTTGAGTTATGTTTTTATTATTTTAAAGGTAGTGAGTATAATATTTAATACTCTCATAAATATTTCATGTTAACAGAATGGAGAATAGGCCAAGCAAGGTAAGGATGTCAAGATTAAACAATGTCAAACACTTAATGATTAAATTTTAGTTTCTACATAATGATAGACATAACACCTTCATATAATTATTAAAAAAATAAGATTATTAATGTTATGTAAAGAAAAATTAAATATTATGGGGACCTTAAAATATGAAAAGGATGAGAAAAACCTAGAATAAAAATCTGAACAACTATATACACCTATATTTGTTAGTTGCTAATGATTTCTCTTGCATGACTTATTAGTGCATATTTATCCCTAAATTCACATCCTAAAGTGTGAAAAAATATATATTTGGGAAAAATAATGGTAATTTAGGATATATTATCATCTTATGACTATATATTCTACCTATTTACACTCACTATCTTTCTATCTCATCATTCTATCTTCCTTTGATGCTCTTCTCTCTTGATTCCACCTCTTTTTCCTAGTTTCAGGGTTTATTCTAACAAATGTGATCATGATATATTTAGTTTTGACTTATCACGTATATTTTAAACTATATCAATCATGATATATTAATTTTATTTTCCTAGATGTGTCCCTTTCCAAGTATGCAACCCCACTCGATGTATTTTTTTCCTTCCTATACTAACTCATAATCATTGAAGTAGTACTATTTTAAATTTGGATCTCTATAGTGCATTGATCCCTATTGAGTTTTTTATTGTATTTGATAATTCAATTTTGTAGTTGGACCGATATATGTAGGTTACTCATAACTCATTTATATAATAATCCCACCATTATGCTCTAGTTGTGCACAAAAGAATGATTTTAATAAAAGACAACTTGAGTATATGAGTTTATCCTTATGAAGGTCTAGTCTTTGATCAAGGTATTTAATGTTTAATAAAATTAAGTTAAAATAAATGTGTTCCCCTTATTATGTGAAGTAAACAATTAAGGATGATGATATCTTCATCTTTTCTATTTGAGTCTTCACCTAAAACATCTATGATAAAGTGCCAATTAAGCCAAAAGGAGAGATTGATGTATCAAAATGTCCACCTAAGGTAAGTGTCCCTATCTATATACAATTTTTTTATTTGGTCTACATACTTATAATAGATTATTATACCATTTTACTCTTATCCATTATATTATTATTATTATTATTATTATTATTATTATTATTATTATTATTATTATTATTATTATTATTATTATTATTATTATTATTATGTTTCCATGCTAGTATATATGTATTTTAGATATTTCTTTGTTACAACCTTTAGTTTAGATAACCCTTGGTTACTACCTAATGGATTTATATGTCTTTAGTTTAAATTATTACCATATTTGACCTAGGTTACCATTATTTTTAAGTTCCCTACATGTAGTTTCCTTATATTACACATAATATCCCCTTTACAAAGAAACCATATATTGATTCTTCACCTTTTTTTTCAACACAACATCTAGTATATATTTGGTACTAGTATGGTCTTATATATTTCCTATATTATAGTATATATTGACTATGATGCCAATGTTGGAACTAGATATTTTATATTATAATTATAATTATTTTGTTTTATTAGTTTAAGAGTGTTATTTAATTTATTTATGTTCTAGATTAATTATTTTGTCAAATTTAAACACTTTTTAGGAACTTCTTAAAAAATAGATAGAAATACTAGTTAGAGTCCAACTCACTGAATGTGTACTTATCTGAGCTCAAATCATTATCCATTCATAACCAAGAGGTAGGACACACTTTATAAGTTTTATTAATTTAATTTATTATCATTATTAGTCAAACTTTTATTTTTAGAATTATTTGGGCACCTAACATTTATAGTGTGCATGTTTGCTTGATTGATGAATAGGCTTCTTGCATGATGATTAGATATTATCAGTGATTTAAATTTGTTAAATTTATTATATTTTAAGTTAACTTGGGAATTATTTTAGTTATATTTTATATTTCTATTTTTATCTTTCTCTTATCATTCTTTGTTGTGTAGGTTCTTTATCATTGGATTTGTTTAGCATGTTTTGTTAATAAAATATGGTGCAATAGTGTGGCACCATAATTATTATAGAAAATTATTTTTGCATTTTTTTATTTATAATTTTTTCAAGTATTCAAAAATTAAAAAAATAAATTTTAATATTTTAATTTGAAGTTATTCAGTGCATATTTTTCATCGACCACAATTATAGCATTATTAGATTAACAATTAGTAATTCTAGAATATATGGCTTCATTTTCATATTAAAATAGATTTGATTTAGACTCCCTCCATACATTAAAACCTTGATTTTGGATCACATATTCATTATATAAATGTTTAGAAAGGTTTTAGACCATTATCAAGAGAATCATGGCTTCTTTGAATTTGATTCTATGAATATTCTCATTTTCAAAGGTGACATATTTGATTATTAAAAAGATTAGTTGAAGAGAATACTTATTTGTAAGGGAGTTTGGGATAATGTTCTACATGGATACACACCATCTATATATTGAAATACTTTTAACCAAGAACAGAAGAGAACAAAAAATAATGAATAAAAGGTTGATGCATAAGCTTTATTCTATTTTTAGAGTGACATAGACACAAACATTTATCCATGAATTTTTGGATAAAAAGAATGCCCATGATTCATGGAATACCTTGAAAACTTCATATTAAGGATATATTAAGGTATGAGAAGTAAAAATGCAAACTCTCAAAATGAATTTTGAAATTTTAAAATATATAATAATGAAGGAGTTGAAGAATATTTCATAAGGATAAATAGAATAGTGCATATAATGAGTTTTTATGGAGAAACCATAGAAGATAGGGTCATATTAAGTAAAATTTTAAAATCTTTGAATAAAAAATGGTTGAAAATTGTAATCACTCTTAAGGAGTGTAAGGACATGAACACTATAAGTGTTGGTGAGTTATTGGATTCTATTCTTTCCCATGAGTAATATGAGTTTATATGCAAGATATATAGAACATGGATTTGAAACTAATGTAAGACTTTCAATTATTAAAGAGAAAAAAAAATTTAAAAAAAAAAGAACAAAGGGAGTTAAAAATAATAAAATTCAAAAGGTAAATATAAAAATAAATTCATAGATAAAATAAAGAGATACATTACTTATCATTTTTTCAAAAAATTAAGACACTTAATAAAATATTGTAGGATACTAACAGATAAGAAACAAGTTAATCAAGATGATGAAGAGAAGGCATTCCAAGATGAAAAAAGTGTGGAGAAAGAGTAATTAAATTATTATTTAATGTGTATTATGGTAATATAGAATGAAAATAATTTTTTTTTATATTGATTAAGGTTACTCAAATCACATGACAAGTCACAAATATGGTTTCAAGAAACTACATGATTTCTTCAAAATCCAAGTGTAATAGGGAGATGGAAAGTCCATCCAATTTGAAGTAAGGGACAACATGGAAATAAATAAAAGTGAAGATAAGTTTTAAATAAATTATTTTTTATTTTCTCCAAATCTGGATCATAATATTATTGATCATAATTTAATAGGATATAATGATGAAATCAAAGCATACAAGTTTTATAATCCTACTAGTAAATCTACAATTATTTATAAAGATTATTATTTTTTAAATGAGATGTAGGTTTAGTTTGATCTATATATAAATATGTCATAATTGAATTTAATATCCTATTTAATTTGATTTTAAGGTATTTTAAATTCCTACATATATTTCTAGTTCAACAGGAAATAATATTAGCTCTTCCCAAGAGATCACTCATCCATCTTCATCAAATCCAAGAAAGGATAAATATTTGTTGAATCTGCATCCAACGAATCATATTTTAGATCATAAATATGATAGTAGGATAATAAAGTTTAAACATCAATAATATATATATATATATATATATATATATATATATATTTTATGATTATGGTGGAAATACTATTGTCATATTGTCATCTATGGCTAGTAAACCTAAAAGTTATGAAGAAACTAATCAAAGAAAAGAGTGGGTTGATGCTTTGAAAATTAAGATGGATTAAAATTAGAGGAAGAATAAATCAAATATTATTCATCATATATATGATAAATAATTATTTGGAACCAATTGGTTTTACAATAATAAATGTTTTAGTGATGGAAATATTGAAAAGATTTATAAAATCTAGACTAGTTAAAAAAAGGGTTTGCACAAACATATGGGGTTGACATGAGGAAAATTATGCATCCTGTGGCACATCAAGATAATAAGATATTAATTTTTGTTTTACATACTCATAAAATATTAAAAATTCATCAAATGGGTTTTAAAATTTCATTCATAAATGGAGTGATTGAAGAACAAGTATATCTGGGGTAGCCACAAGGTTTTGAGGTAAATGGTAAAGAGTTTTGGGTATATAAGTTGAAGAAGTATATTAATAGCATAAACAAAGATAAAAGAGATTGATAAACAATAATTTATATTGGATATTGTATCAAATATTTATAATATGTAAAAATTAAGCAAATCTTTACACGCAAACATTTGATTCTAATGTGTTATATGTTTGTCTCTATGTAGATAACTTGATATTTATAAGTAGTTGTATAAAGATGTTTAATAGATTAAAAGAATATATGAAATAATATTTGATATTTTTTATCATGTAATTATTAATTAATTTCTTATCATGAAATTCCATCAAAATAAAGAGGAACTATTCATTTGTCAAGCCAAATTTATTCGAGACATGTTAAAGAAGTACAAACTTCAAGATTCTAATACCATGGACACTCCACTTGCACATGGAGAAAATTTAATGAGAGAAGAATTGATTACTTAAATTTATAAAAATACTTTGATTAATATGGTGGGATGTTTTATGTATCCAATTATGACAAGACCCAATTTTTGATTATAGGGTTTCACTAGTTTCTAAGTTTATGGGGAATCAATCACTCAAACATTTGTTAGAAATGAAAAGCATTTTCACTTATGTAAGAATGAATTACAATAATGGTGTTCATTTTAAACAAAAAAATTCATTATGTATAATTTAATACACATATTCATATTGGAGAGGATCTTTTGACGATAGGAAGTCAATTTCACAATATTGCTTCACATTAGGGAGCGAGTTGGTTTCATGGTAATCAACAAAATAAGCTAAAACTACATTATCCTCAACTAAATTTGAATATACAACCCTTACATTAGATTTCACACAAATAATATGGCTGAAAAAGCTCTTATTTAATTTTAAAGAGGTTCAACTTGATCTAATAATTTTTTTTATTATTACAATGGGGTGATACAATTGTCCAATAATCTAGTTTTCCATGCTAGAACCAAATATATTAAACTCAAAAATAATTTTTTTAAAGGCTTGGTCAATTATATATTTGTTTAATTATGTGAAAATTTAATATTAATTTTTTGATATTTTCACCAAGGTATTTTTTAAGAAGATTCGTGGAATACTTAAGGAGATGATATGCATTTATGCTCTTTACATAAAAGGAGGGAATGTTAAGTATGATTCCAATGTATGCACTTGATTATTGATAATATAATTAGTATTATTTGTGATTTTTTATTTTATGAAGATTACTTAATTTATTTATGTCCCATATTAGTTATTTTTTCTAAATATGAACACTTTTTGGGAACTTCTTAAAAAAGTTAGAAGTACCAATTAGAGTGTAATTCACTAAATGTGTACTTAACTGAGGTTAAAACCTTATCCATTCATACCCAAGAGGTGGTTAAAACTTTATAAAAAAATTTAGATAAATTTAATTTTATTATTAGTCAAAATTATATTTTTATAGGTGTTTGGGTGCCTAACTTGTCTAGTGTACTTTTTTCTTAATTGATGAATAAGCTTCTTGCATGATGACCAGGCTTTTACATGATGACTAGATATTATCAGTGAGTTAAACTTATTGCCTTGAGTCTATTTTTAATTTAATTAGGTGATTTTTTGTTCTATTTTTATATTTTATTTTTAGTTTTCTCTTATCATGCATTGTCATTCAAGTTCTTTGTAATTGGATTTATTTAACTTGTTTTGTTAATAACAAAGGTGAAATAGTGTGGTGTTATAATTTTTCTTGGATTTTTTTATATGTTTATCTATGATTTTTATTTTAGATACTCACAAATGAAAACCAAAAAACTTTAGTATCTTAATTTGAAGTTATTCAATACCTATTTTGTCATCAATCACACTTACAACAATAATAAATGAACAACTAGTAATTTTGGGACATATTGGATGATATATAGATTTATTTTCATATTAATTCAAAGATAATTTTCAACCCCTCCATTAATTAAAATATTTAGTATATTTATAGTTTTGATCCTATATCCACAACATAAATTCTAGTGAACTCAAAGTGAATACTAGCCCCCTAGTTTGTTGTGTCATTTTCACATCATTTTTATTGTTTCTTAGTGTTATCAGTTTTTATCACATCATATTCACCAAAAATTATATTATGTTGAACCCAAAGTGAATCTTATACCATTTTTGGTTGATTTATATCCACTTTTTATTTTCATTACTTCTTAGCATTATATTTAATTTGAATTCATGAATATACATTATGGTGAACCTGGTATTAATCTTTTCCCACCAATAAATAGATCATATTTACATTTTCTTGTACTCACTTCCTTACATTTTATTCACATTGGACTCACCAATATATAAATTTTAGTGAACATGATGTGAATATTATCCCACTTCTAGTTGGATCATTTTCATATTTTTCTTTGATACTATAATAGATAAGAAATAATTGTAAAAAACCTCTGGCATTCCATTTTTATATTTCTCAAGAACATCTTTATAATGACTATAATATGTCTATTAAAAAAAACAACTGTATCAATAGTAACCCTAATGTTAACACAAGATCTAATGTTAGAAATCAAACATTCAATGAATTTGATTATGAAGGTGAAGGAGAATATGTTTCTAGGTACACCCATGAGATGAATACCTATCTTCAATAAAATATCGAACATGAAATAAAATCCCTTGAATAAAAATTTACGCCCTCATAATAGCTAATTTTGTTCAAAATTAATTATGACTCAAAACTTTAGAAAAATTATGTTAATATTTATAAAATATTATAACTTAAATATATGTTTACTATTTGAATTACTTTATTAAATATGAAATGCCCTAAAATTGATGTGAAAAATTAAAATTGGTAGTTATTTTTATCAAAATTTGGATTAATAGTTGAATTAATCCTAATTAAGATTAATTGAATAGAATAAATTATAACACTAAAAATAAACTTTTGACAATTAGAATGAAAGTAAAAGACTAAATTTGATAAGGTGAAATTAATTGAAAGAAGACTAACTATGAAATTAAATGAAAAACTTAGCTATTTATGTCCTGTATTTGACCGTGTTGATTGGCAAATGGATGAAATAGGAAAATAAGAGTAGGCTTTATAATTTCCTAAAATTAGAAATTGAAACTGAAGAAGAAAAAATAATTCACATTTAGGACATGATTGACTAACACTATTATCACAAACTCATTGATCGTGTCTTTTTTGTAAAAAGTATGAACTTATGTCATCTTGAATTAGCTTTGCATGTGTATATTTTACCTAATAACGTATCCAAGGTTTAAATCTTAATAGGGTGTTACAATGATTTAAAACCTAAAAATAGATAAGGGTGAGTGTAATTGTGTTGAGTTGACCCTAATCACCTTTACAATGATTCAAAATTACTTACATATCCAATGCTCCATAGAGGAAAACAATCATTCTCCCACTTAGAGTGTTTCATCAAATTGTGTTGCTTTAACTATATGAATACATCTAGAAATGGATTGAATATTTTCTCATGATTTACTTAGAGATAGATAAAATAGAATTTTTACTTGGTATATGACTACTTCAATTGTTTAAAATCAGAATTGGGAAAAATAGGGAATCTATTATCAATGTCCAATAACATAAGTATGCATCTATATCATAATTTTCCAAGTTATTCAACTGAGTGACTTTAGTGTGCCTTTATATAATTCTAAAATAGAAAAAACTCATACCACCTATATTAAAAATGTGAATCGATCTATAAGAGAGGGTTTAATACCTTTAAATTTACCATTAGAAGGGAAAAAGAGAGAATCAACCCATAGAGATAAAATCTATTGCCACTATGGTCCATATTGGTCATTCTTGTCTTGAAGGGAAACATGTAAAATATGGGTCCTATATTGGTCTTATAGATGCTTAAAGGTATTTTTAGCAATTAAAACACTTTTGTAGGTGAAATGTATTAATTTAAAAAATATGATAGGTCTAAATAAGTGATTAGAATAACATTATGTGGAAAAATAGGTCCTAAATAAATACACAAGTTAATTAAAGTGAAAGGGCCAAAATTGATACAATCAAGTATTCATGATCAATTTCATATTATTTTGTTCCCCAGCTTATAGTGTATAAACGAAATTTTTAGAGTAAAGGAAAGGTATACCTTAGCGTGTAAGACAAAATTTATTTTTGAGATGGTACTCTAATCATGTAGGACATTGTATTTTATAAAACCTTTTGAAGCACATGAAGTAGCTACTTTGTTATTTTGAAAAATATTTAATTTGAAATGTTTTTGAATTTGAAATTTATTGCATTTGAATTTTGAACATGCTTCTACTTTAAAATATTTTAATAAAAAATATAGAAAGGGATGGATACACGTGTATGTGTGAAACTAATGTTTTTATTCTATAAATTTACATGGAGATGGTGCTTCCTTGAAGCATTTTAGAATTGGTGTTTCCCTTGAAGCACTTCGATAAGTTACTTATCTAACTGAACCAATGGAGAAATTTTAGGGTGATCAATCCCTAAATTTAATTTAAACATTGTAAATTAAATAATACCCTTTGAGGGTTGTACAAACCTCAATTTAACTCAACTAGTATTTTTAACCCCAAGATGTAAAACAAGTTGAAATCCAAAATTAATTCACACGCATAATGTTATAGGGCACTAAACATCTAAGTTATGAATTATGCACTTTACTAAATCAACCATAGGAGATGGACTAAATATTTAATTAAAATTTTATTCCTGAATGCATGAACAAAACATAATAAAGAACATTTATTATCCTACCATGTACATTAATACTAAATATTATTGACATTTTCAAAAGTAACATAGTGTGCATAAATATATATCATGTCTCCATTAATAAATTTAGAATATGTAATGGTATATAGATGAAAATTATAAATTATGTTTGAAAATTGTGCATGAACATGTACCATGGACTCATAACTGTATTAATTTTTACTTTGATTTTGAAATATGAGTGCATATGTATATCACAAGCCCCCATGATCTATTCCAATGACTAAGTTTGAACCATTTTGAAACTTTAAAAACTATATTTTGTACCCAAAACTATTTTTTCCTTTTTAAGGGGCTTAAATCATATCTTAAAAACCCATTTAAATGCTTCCCTTTTGAGGTGATGGAATTTATCTTAAATGTACATCATATCAAAAAAAAATGTTTAAATTACAACATGCCTAGTAAGATGTAATCATTGAATAGTATAGCATACATGAAAAGTATGTTAGCATAGTGATATTTGTATAATTTAAATTATTTATGTATCTTACGAGGCAAGGCCTATATAAATGTATTAATGAAGTCATAGTAAAATAATTATTATATTTTATGTTATTAAGTGCATGATATTAATCATGGTAATTTTCAAGGTTAACAATATCAACAAGCACACAAACACAACAATAATAATGTCGTACAATAATTCTAAGGGGCACACATAAGAGACATGTTCAAATGTCACTTTAATAAATATTTCACATACAAAGCCAAGGGCCACATATAAAGGAAATGAATCAATGTCACAAACAAGGTCATGTTCAAATGTTGAACATAACAAAGGGCCAAAGGCCAAAATCAATGGACATTTTGAAATGCCATGCATACAAAACAAGATATCATAGATATGTTCAAGAAATTTTTACTCAAGGGCTAAGGGCCATACACAATAGATAATAAAAATCTAATCTAATATGTATAAGTAATATTATGAAAAGGATTAAAGAACTAGTAAGATAGTTTCCAATATACATATGTCATGTGATCATATCATGCATATATGATGCCTCAAGTCTAGCAAGGTTATTAGGTAGAGGCACATCCAAAATCTTAGTCCATGTGAGATTTGTATTTCCTAAATAACAATCATTAATACAATTGAAATGCATGTGTGATAAAAAAAAATTGCTATCTACTAATTAAGAGATAAATAACATATTTCAAAGATGAAACTAGAGGTATAATCATGCTTAGGACAACATTTTGGATTTTTTAGAATATTTTAAATGTTTTATTATTTTTTCATTTTTTTGTATTTTTAAAAATTTTAAATTAATGATAAGCCATGGTTCAAAATTAGAATAAAGGAGAAATATCTAAACAATCCATGACATGTATGTATGTGAAAATATGGACTAGAAGTGACTGCATGGCTATGTATGAGTAGTATGCCCCCACTATATCAAAAATAGTATGTAGAGTAAATATTTTACATCCTCATTTCATAATATGTAAAATTGTTAAATTATGTATCATGTATGAGAAATATAACACTAAAAAAGGAATATTTAACATGAATAAGTATAGTTTGCATAATGAAACCAAGTAAAATGTCCAAAACTTTGAAATATTAAGGCTCTATATGATCATATTATAAATTATTAGTGAAAATTTGAATAGTACATGATTGACCAACTTAGGATAGTAATGGAATTCATTCATGTCCCCAACTAGTTGATTCTATCTTGGATTAAAAAATGACAATTAATTAGTGTAGATTGTGAAAAATGAGAGATAAATGGAATAATATGCTAGAATTGATCACTGATTTGAATTTTTTATATTTGGAAAGTAAAAATGAATATCCAAGAGGTTTAAAAGTCAAATAAGAGACAAAGGATCAAAATAATTGATCAAATTAGTCAAATATGCAAGAAAATAGATGAATATTATGCAACAATCAATAAGTTATGTAAAATAATATTTTTTATTTTTAAAATTATTTAGATGTATTTGAGATTTATAGAATAATTAAAAGGCAAAAATCTAACCAATGATCCCATCACTATGAGAATCATAACAATATATGATAAGTGGTAAATGGATTACTTTGTTAGTTTTGCATGTAACAAAATCATAAAATTTATTATCTGTGGTAAGAAATCTATCTAGATCACTACTTGTGTAATCATGTGTAGGAAATGTAGATCTAAGAGATGTAGAATGATGTGAAATATGATAAGTACTAGGAGTAGATTGTGTCAAATGTTTTTACTTTTAAATAATATGCTGATTTGTATGTATCACTGATTTAAAAGGTGTTGAATGTGATTGTGCTTGTTGAGAATTAGATACCTTTTTCCAATAGGCTTGCTTTTGCACTGGTTGATTTTGAAACATTTGTAACTTTTATCGAATTGGTTGAATCAAACCTTTTACCTAGATGAAATAATTAAATTTTGATTCAGTATTGCATAGATGAAGGAGGTACCATAGATTAAGAGTGTACTCATATTTGATTCATGAAATTATAACAACTTGATTGCAAATAATGTATTTTAGGCATATATGAATTTTAAAATGAGTAGGTTAAATAAAAAGTTCCACTTGAAGATGTGTTTAACCCTTTTAAATTAAGTGTTCTTAAACTAATGGTATTAAACTATTGAAATTGAAATTTTGATATGTATTGACCTATTACTAAAATAAAATAAAATATAATATGCTATAGAATTTACAAAAAAATAAATATTGTTAAAAATAGTAAAAACTCTTAAATATGTGCAAACCTATCTAAAATAAATTTAATTCTAACTATGTAAGCTCATTTTAACTGGAACATTTGTGAAAAATTGACCAACAACCATAGTCATGTTAAAAATAGTAATTTGTGATATGTTTAGATAAGTTTGTGGGAGGTGGATAAGGGCACACTATTTCCCTATCTCCTTGTCTATCTATTTTGTACACATCATGGTTGACTATACTCATAATTTATTGATACAGGTTTATGTGACCATCTACAAGGGTTGACTGATGAATTATGTATTTTGGGTCATTGCACATAAGACCTATAAAATTGAAAACCCTAGTATTACACATGCACTAGGTAAAAATTATATAGCAAAGAGAGATAAAAATGGGTTAGTGAGGATGGCTGAGCTACCCTTTAAAACCCCCTTGTTATTTAATAATACTTACATAGCCCTAATGGGCCTCATAATGATGTATTTATCCCTCTTAGGTTGATTATGTGATACATGATTTTAAAACTAGAATGGTTATTTGATTGAAGTGATTGACAATGGATGTCATTGAATTACAATAAAAAAATATGCAAACTTGTCTTATGAATTTTGGAATGATTTAAAATTCAAATAAGAATAAAAATTATTATTTTTCTTAGTTTTTAGTGTAACTTCTAGAGAGATCTAATGGGGTGAATAATGAGTGGCCTTGATGTGATTTTATAGGAGAATATTTTAAATAATTTTTCTAACCAAATTTACCAAACATGTGGGAGAGTTTTTGTTATAAGTCTCAATTTGAAAAAGTGACCATTGGAGCATCAGAGATAAGGTCATATTAAGGTATAAGACCATAGTGCATCCCTATATTATTAGCCTGAACTTGTCCCAAAAGACAAAATATAATTTGGATAATTCTGACATGAGCTTATGTATAGAATAGGGTTGAATGTATCTAAAATAGGGACATCTCTATGATATTTTAGTCATTACAATATGGTGAAGGATCCCATATATATTATGAATTAGCTAAATAGTAAATAGACCAACTAAGGGTAAGGATATCAAGAATAAACATTGTCAAACACTTAATGATTAATTTTTATGTGTTTACATTTGTGCCCACTTTATTCTAGTGATGCATAAAGTGAAATTACTAGAGTAAAGTAGATGCGAACCCAAGTGTTATACACACTTTTCCTATGAATGTGAATATTGATTTATGAAAGATTAATTAATGTAAGAAACCTATAAAAATGATACTAAATGTAATATTTCATCATATTAAAAAATAAAAAATAAAAAAATTAGTATTTTTAATTTGAAAATAGAGCAAGGAAAGTATACACCTAAAAATAGTATGTAATATAATTACCTTATAACTTGGAGATGGTGAAGTGTGCATGCCTCCTTGTTGGTAAATTTGGAGAAGTGTTGAAATTTGATGAAATGAGCATGATCAAGTCTTAACTTTAAAAATATTTAATACTCTTGATCTAGAAAGATTGTATGCTCCAACTTTCATTTTAATGTACATACTACTTTGTAAAATATTTTAATGGGTAGAACCATAAATTATGGCCCGCTATATATTTAAAAATTAAAAACATAGATGTTGAGTGTCACTAAACTCTAGCATGGCCCACTTGAAACTAAGAGGAAACAAACCGTTACAGATGGATCTAGATTTAATTTTAAACTTTATGAATTTGAAACTTGAAACTTGAGAATTTTGAAAATGCCATAGTAAAAATGTGGACAATGATGAACATATTGACCCATGTATTTGTACTATATTGAAATGTTATTTTGAAATTATAATTTTTAACATTTAAATTTTGAAACTTTTGAACTTTACCACTTTTGAAAACTTTTTAAACTTTTATAACTTGTAAATATTTTTAAATTTGAAATTTTCAAGTATAGGAATGAGTGTACATGCATGTCACATACCCTCATAATCTAAAAAAGATGAATCATATTTCCATTTGAAAACTATGTATTTACATAAATATGAAAATTTTCTCATGAAGATTGACTGTTCTGAGGAATCCCACTATGATGCCCCACTTTTGAGATGAGAGATGTAGCCTAAAACTCACTTATCTCAAAATAAATCATTTGTGATAGATATAGCACTTTACATTTTTTTAATTGACTGCATTGATAGCATTGAATATATCATTGAATTTGCATATGAAACATGTATACAAGATATGTATCATGGTACTAGAGTAAGAATAAAGTATAGAAGTGATGCATTACATGACACCATAATAATATAAATGTAATACGTGCTATGAATCATGGAAACATAGTATAAAAAATCATAGAAGTAATGTCATGTAATTTGCATAATATGTCACTCGTAAGGGTCCATAAGCCACATAAAAGGGACATGTAAAATGTTTCATAACACACAAGGCCAAGGGCCACACACAAATGGCATAAACATTCCATACAACAAATAAGTTTGAACATATTATGCCAATGGACACACACAAAATAATCAAGCAAAATAATATCTTATCATATAATAAATAATGCAAATAAATCATGTATAAAATGATACTAATATAGATCCATCATATGAATGAATATGAATGTTATCAAGCATCATACCTTGTATTCAAAGGGAAATATAACTGATCTATTAATCAATCCTAGCTCAAAGAAAATAAATATTACTTATAGTTCTGATTGTTGATACATTAGATATTCAGGATCATAACCAAGACGGATCCACTAGACCTAGCCAAGGGATCTCTTACCACAATAATATCACTAGGGAGGGTTCCAAAGCCTCTATTCAAGTAAAACTATGAAATAACTCTAACTAGATCCTATGCTTTCATATTCACTAAGTATAAATGATAAAATCAAAGTAAAGTCTAATCTAGTGCTCACCAAATCTTGTGACACAAAATGGGGGTAATAAACATAAAAAGTAAACATGGATAGAATACATATACTCATATCAATGTATATGAAAACTTAATGCATGGGAGAGAAATACAAATGTATATCTATCTACTCTTACAAAGGAGTAACAAAGTTACCTTTGAAGATGAACCCAACGAACCTCAATCTCTCCCTTGGCCAAGGTGCTTTTCAAGAGGTTTTTATGGTATGTAAGGACAACAATGATAAGTTATCTCTAGGCTATACAACCTATATATGCATTCAAAAGACTTCTCCATAAGATAAGATCCATATCTCCAAATAAAGTATGAAACCATAAGCTGTTCTCCTCAAGTATAATGGTGGATAAGTAGATGTGAAATATACATATATCTTCTTATTATATTCTCTTCTTAATAAATGATGAAATTAATGTGTTTGTGTATCTAAATCTAACCCTAGTCCTTTACAAAATTTTAGCCAATAGGGCCAGCCCAATTGACTTTATATTGTAATTGATAAAACTAAATTAGGTATTGTTCTAGGTCAGCCATACTCTGAACTAGACTCTAAATGATTTTTTTTATTAGATTACAAGGCCGATGGGGCTGACATTGTATCATAAATTATCAAAAAGAAAATTAGGCTAGGGAAAGACTAATGAAGGTGGAAAATGACTAGAGGAGGGTACAAAAGAAAAGGCAAAGCTTAGGTGAATGTTTTTGGGATATGGTTGTGTAGATATAAAGTGGTAGTAAAGGGAAAAGAATCATGTGAAGTACCAATGGTCTTCCCAACCCTTTCCTAGTGTAGCCTTTAAGGTATGCACTTAGAGAGATTGAGACTCAACATGTTCTTACAAGAGAGAAAGCATCAGTAATTCATAAGGTTTTAAAATATTATTTGTATACATACTTCATGTACTAAATTTGAAAAATATGATTGATTTAGTAAAAAAATTTATATGATATGTAACTTAACATGTTAAGGAGTTTGTGTATAGAGGAAAAATGTTAAAGTATTCATAGAGAATGATAAGATGCCTTAACCTAGCAAGGTTGATGGGTAATAAGGGAGTCTTGACATCAAAGAATCATGTGGAAGTATGTATAGTATCACACTCAAGTACCACATGATAATCATCATGTATTAAAATATGAGATATGTTATTTACTTAACATAGAGTAAGCAACATATTAAAATAATGAAGATAGAAAGATTTTTAAAATGCTTAAGGTCCAAATTTTGAATCTTTTGAAAATATATTAATTTTTTTGAATTTTTTAAATATATGCATGTTTTTTATTTTTTGAAAATATTTTATATTTTTTTAATTTTTAATTATATACAAGTTTTTAAAAAAATTAAACTATTTGAATGTGAAAATTGATATCAATATAGGTGCTAAAAAGTAAAGATTTGAAAATAAAGGAATTAGAAGGGATTTAAAAAATACTTAACAAATTTTAAAAGCATAGTATGATAAAATAGAGGGAAAGAAATATTCCCCTAATCTATATGTTAATTTGTTTCATAGAAATGTAGTGCAAATATGTAAAATATGTAGGAATGCACATGTTCTTGAAATGGGGAAGAGGCTAAATATGATTATGTACAAAGTAACAATATGAGATATTGTAAGTGCAATAGGGTGTAAGATATGAAATAATAAGAAAGTGAAGTGCCATAGTGATATGTTTTTTATATTATTTTAATCAGTTTAGAAATATAGAGGGTAAGTACGCAAAGTAAAACACAAATCCAAGAGATAGAAAAATGATTGGATAAGGGATAGAATAATTAATAATGAAATAAAAGAAAAGAAATTATGTATAATGAAATTGCAAGTAATTAATCAAGAGACCCATCCAAACTATTATGTTTGAAGGGAAAAAGTAGCTTTGTCCAACCAACGATATCATTATAAGGATGCACATAATTATACCCAACTACATTTTATGAAGGATTGAATTCTTATGATGAAGAATGTCAATTGTAGATGCCTTTGAATATGAATAAGGGTTATATATATTGTATTATAAACTTTTGAATGAATCCTCATATGCTTATGTAAACTTGTATTCTCATGTGTAAGAAAAGATTATGTAACAACATTTACCTATAAATGTGGTGAAAATTATTTGAATAATTTTTTGTGCCTTAGGACATGAAGATTTATTTTTATGTGTAACTTTCTACTTAGGAGGATTTACCATGCTCTATGAAACAAAATGAATATGTTCATGTGTAAGTATATCATGCTTAAAAGTAAATGGAAAAACTATTTTTTTAATATTCTCATGCTCACTAATAGTTGTAGAATTTTAATATGTATATCATGATCTTGAATAGTTTTATAAACTATTTCATTATCATGTGTCTTAATAACTATACCAGTTAATTATTCTACAAAAAAGTAAACACCATTTGATCCAACTTATATTCATATGGATTACTTGAATTTTTCCCACTTTATTATCATGAATCTATTTTAGACATTTATGTATAGTATAAGGTACTAATTTAATATTTTTTATCCAATGGAATGCTAGTAGGATATCAAAAACCCAAGTTATTTCTAGAAATAGAAATGGAGTTGGCACTATGAGAGATCCCACCTATAAAGAAAGCACTCTATTCCCAAGAATATCTTGTGTATGTCCATGAAATGCTTTGACAAATCTAGAATTATCCTATATATTTTATTTCGTTTAACCAAAAGAATGAGGGAGTGTTATAGTACACACATTTTATCTTGATCCATTTTCAATCATGACACCATGGATGGATTATTTGTTAATATATGCTCAAATAAAAATTCCATGTCAATCTGAATCATCATCAAAAACTTCACTATCATCAAATGTAATCAAAGTATATCATGCTTGTCTTCTTGTAACTATACCAATAATTTTATCAAGTGGATGTCCACATGTAGAAAGAGGATGAGAATTTTATGCATAATGAATAGGAGAATTATCATTTTTATTTTATTAATGACAAGGAAAAATATTTTTGTATATTTTTAGCTTTCAATTTTTTTTATTATGGCTTAATCTCTTGAATAGGTGTACTAATATCTACGATGTAATCATCAACAAGATCTTGAATATAATGATTAAGATTGAAACATATGTTTGTAAAATGCCCAATACATATATGGCAGTCAAAATATACATTGCCATCAGAAAAACTAATGTGGTCTAGACATATCTATCTCCATTGGTGGAGGAAGAGTCATTACATTTCATTCTAGGAGATTTTGTAGAAAAACATGAGTAGGTGATGACAAATTTTAAAATTGCCTCCTTGTTGGAGCTTTTAATTAAATCTTTTTTGGTGGTTATGATATAACATTAAGTGTAAATTTATCTTCATTACTGATTTCATTTGGTTTCTCTTATAATTTTTATTGATTTGAAACATGATTGGAGTATAAAGAATATTTGAAACATACTTGATCTTGTTAAAAGTAATAAAATTAACTTCACACTCTTTGACTATATGGAATAGTTCATCAAAGTATTTAAAATTATCAAACATAATATACTCTTAAAGAGGAGAGACCAAGATATGTGTATAAATATATTAAAGATTTTTATCAACCATTTGTTTTGTAATTATGGAAAGCATAATCTTATACCTTAGCACATATTCACTAGTTTTTCATTAAACCCTTTATTTAGATTTGTGATTTAAGCATATGATAACTTTTCGCCAATGTTGATAGAAAAGGGTGTCAAAAAATTAATTTCCAAAGGATTGAAATAATTTACTAATTGAAGAGGAAGATAATAGAACCATATAAGAGAATATTTGTTGATACTTCTTGGAAAAATCTTTGTCAAAATTTTACCATTTTATTCATAATCTAGACAAGTTGCATGGAATGCATGAAAATATTATTTAGGATCACATTTACCTACATAAATATAAAGCTTGGGAACCACAAAGCTACCTAGTAATGGATATGATGCAATTTCAGGGGCCAAAGGGTTATGTGATAAGGAACACGAGTCCATGTAAGGGATAGCATGAGAAATGGATTTCTCAATATGGAACATATTAACTTTTAATGTAAGAATAGTATGCTCTAGAGTAGTATGTGAAGAGGTAATATGAAGAGTGTAAGTATCATGAGTATGCATAGGGATGGAAAAATATTAGAAAATAAGTTATTTTATCAAACCAAGAAATGATGCTACAGATGTAGGTATAGGTGTAGAAATAAGAATGAATGTAATGTTATAAGTAGAAACATTAGAAGATCCATCTTGGGTACCCTTCTTGTCTTAAAATCTAGAAACATATAATAATGAATCAAACTTTTTGATATGCTCATGAAGATATTATAGTAATTTTGCATCATCATTTGGATCATCATCCTCTTCTTGAGTATTGTATTATAAAATAATAGCCATGATGTGCCTTTAAAGAGGGTGTGAATTAAGCAAGAGAAAATATTTTGAAGTTTCCTATGTGATGCAATTGTAAATATATGCTTTCTCTTACTCCCAAGTTATTTTATATTGAATAATGAGACAATGAGTAACAGTAAAAATGATATTGGAAGATGTTTTGAATTGACTAATCCTGTGATGGGTGGACATAACATTATACCCAAGATATGTTTACCCATTATTAGTAGTATGATAAATAATATGGGTAACTCCTTGAGTATGCTTACTCGACCCTTGCCAACAATATACTTATATTTCTATAAATATTTAAATCTACAACCATATCAGTTGAATTTTATTGATGAATTAATTAGATGTGGTATACCCTATGGTGTAATATTATGACTATTTGGAAGAGTAAGACCATAATTTTGTACATTAATGTATTTTAACCATGTGGATATGTAATGAACATTTTAAATCTTTATAAGATTGCATACATGTTTTTTCAATGTTATAACGATGTGAAGTACCAAGTAGTGGAAATTTATATAAAGTAAGTTTTGGCATATTATAGAATTTTAAACATGTACAAATGAAATGAATATCATCTTAGAAAGTAAAAATAATATTTTAAAATAAATTGCATAATCCTATGTAGCATATGAGATAGAGTTTCATTCATTGAACCCATTATAAATAGAATTAAATATAAATGAAGTAATGTTAAGAACTATGAATACAATATGATTTGAATTAAGAAATGCTAATGACTATGAATACAATGCAAGAAAAAATCAAGGTATGAGAGTGATCTATGAAAGAGTTTGAATGATTTATAGGCTCTCAAATATACTTATTCATTATCTAATTAGTGTCACCTCAATAATTTAGATCACTAACTATAAAATTAGAACCATATTTGTATCCCATTAACCCCAATTGTGAGGGTACGATGAGAGTAACTTCCCTGGGCAATATGCTCCTATTAGGTGCACCACAAATCAAATGTCTAAATAGGTTTCATATGGTATAAACAAGGGATTCTAGGCATTTTTGATATACCATGAGGCATGTAGAAACTAAATTCCATATTTATTGTTGTACTATGGCTATGAGTATTTAGGTAAACCCATTGCACCATGATGTTTATAAATAAAAAATTAGATAGACATTCACAATTGTTACTAAGTAGTTTTAAAAATACCAGAACATAGTTTCTAAAATAAGAAAAAGAAAATGAAAAATAAAAAATGAAAACTTTTTTTCAAAAATATAGAAAATTTAAACTCGAGGTTGAAAAAAATATTATGTCTTGGAATGATCGAAGGTGAATAAAATATTTAGTGTCATATTTAATCAAAGTTCAAAGAAATTAAATAATTTTTTGTTAGTTATTACTTAAGATTGAAGATTGTTTTATTTTAGTGTTAGGAATTTACATGAAATTGAAAGAAATCCTATCCAAGAAATCAAATAAATACAACATGTAATGTTATAAAAATGTGGGTTCACCAAATTGATTAACCCTTTTAATTTAAGTGTACTTAAACTAATGGTATTAAAATGTTGATATTTAAATGTTGATATGTACTAACTTGATAATAAAATATGGTCAATTACAATATGCTATAAAATTCATAGAAAATTAAAAATTGATAAAAATATTAAAAAGGGATAAGGATGTGTGAGCCTCCCTAAAACATATTTGATTCTAACTATATATGCTCAATTTATTTTGTAAACTATGTGAAATTAATTTGTAAACAAAGGAATATTAAAAATAATAATTTGTAGTTTGTTAGGACATGTTTATGGGAGGTAGACAGGGTCACATTGTGACCTTTTCTAGATATTACGACCACATCCTAGGTGAATGTATTATGGATTTATCGATCTAGGTATATGCAACCACCTACAAAGATTGATAGATAAATTATATATTTTTTGTTGTGTATGTAAGACCTAAAAAATGAAAACCCTAGTCCTAGGTATGTACTAGATAGTAATTAAATAACATAGAGAGATAAAAATGGGATAGTGAGGATGGCTGACCTAGCCTCAGAAACCCTAGTAACTAAGTACTTATTACATAGCCTAAATGGGACTTAAGCTGATGTGATTCTCCATTTTAGGTGATTGTGTGATTTGTGATTATCCAACTAGAATGGATATTTTATTTAAATTATTGACAATGTATGCCATTGAATTGATATAAAAATATTCAAACTTGGATTATGACTATTGAAATGTTGTAGAATGCAAATAGGAATAAATAGTGTTATTTTTTATTAGTGTGCAGTGTAATTGCAAGAGAGATCCAATGGGGTGAATAATGAGTCCCTTTGATGTGATTTCATAGGAGAATGCTTTAAATAATAACTGTAACCAAATTTAATAAACATGCAAGATATCCATTGTGAAACATATCAATTTTTTAAAATGACTATTGGAACATAGGAGAAAATATCAAACTAGGCGATAATGTCGTAGTGCATCCATGTATGACTAGTGAGGACTTATCCCAAAAGACTATATATTTTTGGGATATATTTGATATAAACTTATGGATTGAATACAGATAAATGTACTTAAAATAGGGATACTGGTATGATATTTGTAGTGTTTACAAGATAGTGAAGGATCTCTTACATATTATGAGTTAGAAAAATATCGCATAAACTAAGTAAAGGTAACTATATCAAGAATAAACATTATAAAGCACTTAATGATTAATTTTATATGTCTAAAAGAGGCAACATGATATGACCCAATTGTTTCTCATTAAATTTCTTCATAAATTTAGATGTTTCTTGGATATCATGATGTGTGTAAATCAATGAAATAAATAATGTCATTGTGCTTGTATTCTCACTTGATCCATTATAAACTAACACACTATGAATAGATTCTGGATCAATATAATGTCATATATATAAAGCATGTAAATCAAAATTATCATCCACCTATCCAACTATCATTAAAAATTAATCATAAGACATGATTATATAGTTTGAACAATTGTACCAATAATTTAATCTAATGGATGAACATATGACTCATGATTTGGATGATAATTGTAAGTATGATGCATTTTTTAATTTTATTGATTGGTATCATGATTAATAAATGCTTCACTAAAAATATTCAATTTTACATTTCATTTTTTTTAGGCTTAGTTTCTTTTGTAGGAGTGCCTAGATCAATAAAATTATTATCAATAAAACCTTGAATAGGATTCTCAAACTTGAAACATGTGTTAGAATAATTACCATTGCATTTATGATAATCACAATATACATTATTATTAAAATACTTTCCTTTAGGTTTATTCATGTCAATTTTAAATGGTTTAGGTAGAGTAATCAGATTACATTTAAGTAATGTTTTTAGAAATTTATGAAGTGGTTGTGATAATATAGAGAATTTACTTTGTGGTTGGTCTGATGAAAAAATATTATTATAAAGTTGATAAATAGAATTAACTATTATCTTTGCATTAACTTTATTATCTATTGCTTTAACTTTGTAAGATGGCTTGCTTTGAAACTTTGTTATGGAAATTAAAGTAGATGTAGGTGTATATTTGAGTTTGTTCAAAGCAATAAGATTGAGTTATATTTCTCTTATTATGTGACAAAGTTATTGAAATGATATGAATTTATAGAAAATGATTGAATCATGCAAAGGAGATAGTAAACTTTGTTTAAAAATATATTGGAAGTCATTATTGGCCATGTTAGTCATTTTGGTAAGCATGGTCTTATAAAAAAGTACCTAATCACTAATAGGATCATTAATTCCTTTCTTAAGATTATCAATTACACATAGTAAAGTTTTTCATCAATGTTACTAGAAAAATTCTTAAGAAATTGATTTGATAATGGATTAAATAATTTGATTGATTGAATGGGTAGATCAAGAAACCAACATAAGGCATAATATTTGAAGGCTCTTGGAAATAACTTGGTTATAAATTTTTCAATAAAATCATAATCCAAACATGTTGCATGAAAAGGTCCAATATGTTATTATGCATCTCCTTTATCATCATATAGTGGAATTTTAGGAGCTACAAATCATGTAGGTAGAGGATATGATATAATATCAGGTGATAAAAAATTATGAAGAAATATCTGGTAATACAATCATTGAATATATTTTGGTATGCCCTAATCTAATTGTAGCACCATAATATTCAAAAAGGTAATAGATTTATCGAGGATTGTGTCATAAGTAAGGTATGTGATGTAGTATGCATAACTATTAAAGGTTTTGTATGAGTCAATTGGTTAGGTACACGTATAGAGATCTATTGTAAACCTTGTGTTTCCCTAGATCATAAAGGTACAAATGTAATACAAATATCAATAGTAAGAATAAAAACACCTATGGTATGATTTACGATGTCAAAGAGTGATTATTTTTGTGTATTGAAAGTGGTTTTTTTTGTGAACTTTTATAAGCTAAAATAATTTCAATTATTTTGGGTATATCTTGTGGAATTTGACAAAGTCCTCCTTAAAAATTGGATAAGTATTGGAATTATTCATAACCTAATCCATTGAGTTCATTAAGATTGATCATATCTAAGCCTTCATGAGTATCTTATGAATTCCATCTCAATTAGATATTCATTATGAATATATTATTATAACTATTCATGAGCAATTTTTTCATCAATTGAAGAGGATCCAATGTTTGTATTATTAGAATACATTTTAATAGTGGTAAAAGGGATTTGAATGTGATAAATAGGAATCTTACTTAACCTAGTAATTCCCATTAAAATAATATGAGAAGTAGGTTATTTAGATGGCATAACAAAAATAACAAGGAAAAGATGTTGCAAACAATAGAAAATGAAATGCTAGAAACATAAGGGATTTTTGTAATGAAGATAATGAAATTATTATTGAGTAAAAGGTCAAAATAATATGCTTTTAGTGTCATATATCATATCTGAGGTCAATAGAATTTGATTTCAGTGTCATTTATTAATTTCAAGGTTGAAAGATAGTTCTTTTAGTGTCATATTTAAATCTAAAGTCTAAAGAAAATTATTTTTATGTTAAATGTTTACGAATTTATCTAAACACTAGGAAAAGGTTTTTTGAATAAATTAAGGTGTGTGACTAACATACATTCACCAATAAGTTTTATTTAAATTTGGATTAAAATGTTGTAGCTTAACCCTAATTGAGATAAATTGAATAGAATAAAGTAAATGTTGAAAAAGAATTTTTAAAAAGTAGAATGAAAGTAAAAGATTGAGTTCAATAAGGTAAAATTTATTGAAAGAATACTAAATATGAAATTAAATGGAAAAATTAGATATTCTATCCTAGATCTGGTTTTATTGAGTCATAGATGTCTAAAATAAGAAAAGAGGAGTAGAATATGTAATTGCCTAGAAGTAGGAACTGAAACTAAAGAAAGATAAAATTATCTAGAGGAATGACTAACACTATTTCCCTAAACTAATTGATCCCTTTTTTCTAAAAATCAATAAATTAGGTCACAATCACTAGTGGCATCTTGAATTAGGTATGTATGCACATATTTGATCTTTGAAAGTGTGAAAAATACTTACAATTAACTTCTCCAAGGTTGAAACCCTAATAGATTTTTTTAATAATTTAAAACCTAAAAATAGACAAAGGTGGTGTGTAATTGGTTTGAACTGACCCCAATCACCACCATGGTGACTGATTGTTGCCTACCTATCCAATATTCCAAGGAGGGAATAAATCCCACCTAATTATCCCACTTAGAGTGCTTTATAAAACTATGCTACTTTGACTATATGAATGTGTTAATATGGTTTTTATTCACACCTATATAACCTTACAAGGTAGCCTCTAACATTTTAGGATTGGTGAAAATTATTCTTTCCAAGGCACGAATTGTAGGGTATTGAGTTTTGTAAACAACCTATTAGTAGAATAGCAGTGAGCGAGGTAGATTGTTTACCACAAATGGTTCAACTATGGATGAATCTAAATCTACTTGAAATGGATGGATTAAGAATGGTTCTAACTGAAGATGCGTAAGAATTAAAAAAAATCAGAAAGGAAGGAAAGCTAGGATAGGAAAAGAGGCTTGTGGGCAACACTAGATGAAAGCTTTCAAAATTAGTACTTGAACTATATTTTGGAAAATGAATCATAGACCAATTTTTGTTGAAATATATTATATCACACACACAAAAATGTTTATGAGTCAAAGGGAACAAAAATAAAGCATACTTAAACACAAAATTAAAGGTTGTCATGTCTGTTAGACTATAATAACACATCTATATGGGGGATTATGATTTATATGTAAAAATAATTCAGATCAATTATAACTTAATATGAAAAATTATATATTAAATATATAGCTCATACACAATGAAAATACAAAGAAACTAGAATTATATAACTTCTTATGCAATCCACAAGTTGGAGAAGAATCAATATTTACACATCAAGACCAAAATTTTAGAACTTTTCATAATTTCCTATTAATATTAATTGATAAAATTATCCTCTATTTGGGACTAGGAGAATGAAAGTATAAATAATCTTGGAATGTTTAAATACTCATATTTCAAGTGAAATCTAAAAACACACTTACAAAAATAGGACTTGTATCCAAATCTCATGTAAAGGATGCATGTATAGTAGTTAGTCCAAAATAAAATATCATAATTAAATACTACTATATATATATATATATATATATATATATATATATATATATATTGAGAACCAAAATTATAAATTAACACAAACATACAAGTACATATCATATTTATATGGGTGTTGATGTGGCACTACTAGCCAAAAATGATGATGGAGTGATTGCTAGAGGAACTGAAGTAGACATTGTTGTTCCTTGGGGAATCAAAATGGTCCCACATGGAGTTTGTATGATAGTATATATTAAAAATTTGGAACCCTAAGATAATGGGGCAACACTAACAGTTGGCTATGTGGTTGGCATTGACCCTAAAGCTGTTTATTTTTCCCTGAGTTATTCAAATAATGTATGTAAAAATTTAAAATCCTTATTAATGATGTAAAAATTGAGCAAGGAAGGTTTGAAGAGTTTTATGGCCTTATCCATCAACCTTGTCTATTTAAATTTTGAGGTCTT